>JAZDUA010000474.1:680000-1208263 GCA_038098605.1 Gryllus longicercus | reverse complement strand
AAGAAAGGAACGGGAGAATAATAACAGCAATAATCGTAATGAAGACAACCTTACAAATAATTTCTAAAAGATAAGTCACACTGATGAACTGTTGAAACACGAGATGTTGAAAGGGAAGATCCAGAAAATGGGAATAGAGAAAGAAAACTATAAAGTTTAACGTATTTATTTGATGAATTTTATAGATTTTTTCGGTAGATTAATCTGTTAGCTGATTATATATCTAAGTAACATAGGAAAATACATAATCCTTACAGTATTCCATATTTTTATTTGCCATGATTTTTAAATGCCATACTTTTGAGTGGTTATTTTGATCCATACATATTTCACAGTAAAAATAATTCAATTAGATGAAGTAATGTTATAGCTTCCAAAAGTATCCTTTCAAATTGTGAAATCTCATTGACTACCCAAAAAGTGTAAAGTAGAGGGTACAATGATCTTAAAAGAATTACCATGAGTTTCCCAAAATTCTAAACATTCCAGAGACGAGTAGATTGATTTTTGCAACTCACTGTGCATGTAGGCGCGTGCGCGAACAACTATGTGTTTTACGGCCTCAGCCTCGCGTGGCCCAGCCGGCACAGTCATACGCGTAAAATACATACATAATGCATAACTACCAATGTAAACATTCTACCGAGGACATGTATAATGCAAGCTTTACACATAATAAAGATACACGTACTTGTGTAAATGTATGTGAAATAGAATATCATATATAATGCAGATGTGGGCCTACAGTATTTGCCATTATACTCTTTTTTCATAGCTTATTGGTATGCACTGGACTTTGTTCATTACGAACCACGAAAATCGATAATCCGGATTATAATTCACCTTCTTTAACTAGGAACATTCGTTAACAAGAATTCATTGAGAGTTAATTCTCTTTCGCAAAGAGATATTGAATCTCGTAATTCTAACGGCGTGTATTAGAGGACACACAATATTAAATAAACGTTTTGCGATTTATTTGTCGATCCCCGAACACGTCCTGGAGCACTTCCGTTGCTCTTCCCCCTCCAGGAGCGGGGGGAAGAGGGGAGGGGCGGACTTCCCGTGTTTACGGGACCCGTTCCCGCCGCCACTCCCGGCCGCGGCACGGCGCCACCGTCGGCCGCGCCATTTGCCCCACATACAATGAGTCGACGTGTTATCGCGGCCCGGATCTTTACGAGAAACAGATGACAGACAATAAAAAAGCCATCGGAGGCGGCGGCAACTGCGGGGGCGGGGGCGGGGGGCGGGGTGGCGGGGATGGGTGGGTGGCAACTGCGGTCGCGACGGAACGCAGTGGTCGGGAATGCCGTTCTAGGTGGACGTTTATCGTAAATCACGAGATCGAACTCGCAGATTGGTTCGACTCCCTCCGTGTGATTCGCGATAACTACAGCACTTTCCAGAGAAAGAGTTCGACTTTCCAGTTCCTTCTAAAAAAAACGTGAAAGATTCCTTTATTGGCTGCCAAAGTAGATGTGTACAGTGTGACGTAATAGAGAAATAAAAAATTACCCTGTTGCGATAAAAATTTTATTTCTTGCTGGAAAAGAATTGCAGTACACTAAATTTAAGTGAGTACTTTTCCTCGGTGACTGAAAAGAATGAGTGTGTTGGCTACGTACGTTTTAAGAAATGTTTCATATTATTTTTTTCTTAGATGGGACAGATATATCGTTTTATTTTTTAAAGGATAAATTGGCATACTTTTTTCAATAATCTCAAATACTCCTTGAAGTAATTATGCAACATCTGTATGTCATATTGTATGAATAAATTTAACTGTGTTTATGTAAATATTTTTAAAGTGTTATTAATGTGTATTATTTAAATTAATGTAACATGAAGTGAAAGAAATGATACTAGGATGAAAATAGATAAAATAGAAGCCTAAATGAAGCTGTGAACTTGCTATATCCAAGAGAAAGACCTCATTCATTTGAACAGTGGGTCATATTTTAGACGTAACTCAAATAATGCTGTTGCATCATTTCCGTTACGGTGGGTCCAACGAAAAGACGAAATGACTAGTATGAAAAAATCAATATATTGGGTAACACAAATGTGCCAATGAACTTTTAATTTAATTTCTATGTAGTTCGAATCAAAGTAAATTCATCAATCCCATTGCGGAAAATTAACGGTACTGATTGGAATGAGTCAAACAGAACACATTCCAACAGGTCAGGAAGAGAAGCATGATGACAATGCCCATTTAAAGCGGCATTTTCGTCCACTGTTCTTCCGCGTCCTTCGAAGGCGACGAATCGGGGCGCGACTTCGTCGACGAGGATGAAATATCGGCGGTGCGCCTTGGGCGAGAAGTTTCCCCCCCACGTAGCGCCGCCCTCGCCCTACAACCCGCCCCTCTTTCATTCCCCCACCCCATCCTCCGCCCCTTCCACGCCCCTCGCGAGCCCCTACGTCGTTGCGCGACCACACGTTCCACCCCGCTCCGCTCCGCTCCGCCCCGCTCCGCCCCGCTCCGCCCCGCTCCGCCCCGCTCCGCCCCGCTCCGCCCCGCTCCGCCCCGCTCCGCCCCGCTCCGCCCCGCTCCGCCCCGCTCCGCCCCGCGCCGCCCCGCGCCGCCCCGCCGCGCCCCGCCGCGCTCCACCCCGCTCCGCTCCGCCCCGCTCCGCCCCGTCCCGCTCCGCCCCGCTCCGCACAGCCCCGCTCCGCCCCGCTCCGCCCCGTCCCGCTCCGCCCCGCTCCGCCCCGCGTCGCCCCGCCCCGCCCCGCTCCGCCCCGCTCCGCCCCGCTCCGCCCCGCTCCGCCCTGCTCCGCCCCGCTCCGCCCCGCTCCGCCCCGCCCCGCTCCGCCTCGCTCCGCCCCGCCCCGCCCCGCTCTACCCCCGCTCTACCCCTTCCTTCATACCCCAGTTCCACCCCTGCACCATTCCATTCCACTGTCTGGCCTCCCCCCCCCCGTGCTGCCCCTTTCCATACAGTTTGCAACGCCCCCTGATCCGTCGCATTCTCACCACCTCCTCTCTTCTTACGTTCTGCCCTACCCCCAGACACGCCCCCGACATTGCACGAATTTCACCCTCCCCGCCCCCATTCCGGCATCTCTGTCTTGGGCATAATCCTCCCCCGGCTCTTCCTTCCCCGTCACGTACATATCATATTCCTGTCCCCCTTATCTTTCCCTGCCACATCGCTCCCCGCCCTTCCCCCACCGGCTGGACGAAGGAGGGCCTTCGTCCAATTCGACCTCGCTCCGCCTCGTCTCCATTCCGCCACCACTCTCGCCACACCGCCACCGTTTCCATCTCGCCACCCACAACATCGTCGCCGCTCGTCGTTATCGCTGCTATCACGTGCGCGCCCCCTTCCCGTCTTTGTTCGTTCCTCTGGGAGCGCTTTCGGATGTCCTCCGCGGAAACCCTATTGGTTAGGGTGAGGTTAGGGTCGTGTCTCGATGTGTTGAGTTACGAAGTGAGAATGTGTTTTATTCGATGGGAAGTCCTGTCTTCCCAGAAAGGCTATGAATGCCGATGTTGAGATGTCTGAATTGAGAGAACATATTGAGTGAGCACGACAGCCACAAATATGTAATAAACTATCAAACCACGATTCTATACCTTTGTTTTATTTCTGATACTGTAGTCTCTACATGATAGTTTTTTTATTATTTTGTTTGCTGTATGTAATTAAGTCCGAAGGGCATGATTTTGTTTGTTTTTTTTTTCGGATTATAATCATGATATACTGATTTAAAGAATTATGGATGCGTATTCTAGGCATCGATGAAAAGTTTAGATATTCTTGGAGTCCTGTTTTGTTCACATGTCCTTACATTCCTGTTTCGAGAGGGCTCAAAATAAAAATATATCTTAAAAAATAGAAAAAGGGGCACTGGTTGAGTATTATTAGTTTAATTAAGCTGAAAGCACCTTCAATCCACACATAAGGTTTGTGAGATAATTTTACTAGGTTACGTATTTGACTTTATCTTTTATGACTATTCATCATATGAGAGTCATTGCTTTAATTTTGTTTCATCTTTCCAGGAATGTAGTATGTCATTGTAGTTTATTCACCATAGTTGATATATTTTGTTGAAAATCTGTATTTAAATATACATTTTCACCAGAGATATTTATATGAATGTGCGCAAGTAACAAAAAGTGCACTTACCGCAAGCCGCAGTGGATTCACGAGTGTGAAAACTCGCGGAGTAGTACAAGCAAAAATCCACATAGGTGACCTGCGAGTGCGTTCAGACAGAAGAATATCTGCATATTGCTGGGAATGTGTCTGGGAGTTGTGTGTATAACTAAGTGCTTCCACGTACACGGTTACATATTCCAATTTATTTCAAAGTAATATGAATCCTCGCGCTCTTCAATATGCTGTCTGGAGATGGCAATCTAATCCATGAATATAAGAAAATGAAGACAGAAATTGTTTTTGTTATCACGGCTTACTGTACTATAATAGAGGTGTTTCTTACTTTTCAACCTACATCACTTATCCGTGTCAATTGACTGCTTTAAATTTGATAAAGCTATGGTATGTTCCATATTTTCTTATATTTCACCATCATGTTAGATGAGTTGATTATTATTCTATTTGGAAACTTTACTTAATATACTGAGTAAAGATATTGAACTCAAGGATGGAAGCTGCTGACATATTTGAAATGAACGATAGGTTTAAAATTGTGACGTATAATCACTCTGATTCATTGCAAAAATGGTCATCATAACGATTTTATTATGCGGTTTTTGTTGAAGATTATTTTTGGGTTGGGATTGGAAGAGCAAATGATGGGAGCACACAGAGAGATACTAAATATTACGAACACGAGATGTAGTTCATGTCCACAATTAATATTACATTCTATATAGATACGAGTGTGTGATATATGTATCATAAAACTCCCATACGAGGGAAGGGGAATGAAACTACGTCACAAAATTCATATTTAGAGAAACATGTGGTAAAGGTTAATGAATGGCTATCCTCTGTCATGTAGCTATAATTTTTACGAATGCTTCAGAATAAATCCATATTTTTATGAATACAAAGAGCGAAAATTGGCAGTTAAACATTTTTATATCCCGGTAATATTGTCTACATTAAAATATGCTCCGGTCTTCAATTCGTTTTAATTTACTTCAAGTTGAGCAAAACATTCTGTTTGCGGTAATTGACGTTGTGATACGTCATTCTAACAAATAACTGTTTTATTTTGTGCAACAGATCCCTGTCATTGACACCGCACTAATGCAGCTCTACGTATTGTAAGCCTATAACTGGGTTCATCGTTGTCATAAGCAGATATCTGTAGATGATATTGACAAGCAACAATTTTCTCTGAAGGTTACGAAATTCAACTATCGTATCAATATATATCGATAGATGAGTTAATATGTTTAATTTATTTAGCGTATTTCTGAATTAAAGATTTTAAGTCGTTCATGCAATATATATGACAATACTATTTTTTTTATTTGAGAAAGAATCGAATGTTTTGAGTTTGAAATGATTCTAAAATGTAGAATAAAAGTGTTTCAAAAACCTTAATACAAATATTTACTAACAAGGAAACACGAAGAGTAGATCCTTTGTAAAACATTAAGGTTTACAAATTGCGGAATATCTTGCTAAATCTGAATGGAAAAATGTGAATATTATAAATTTATTAATGATTGTATGACTCAAATTCCAGGTTTATGACTTCTTACTTTTGAAAAATATATGGTTTAATATTTTACTCACCCTTTAATTTGCAATTTATTTTTGTCACAATAATGAGAGACCTTGTTTTGTTAGAAGTCAATAATGAGGAAGAGTACAGTTATAATAACATTTCACATTCAGTGGAGGCAATGCTATTAAAACAAGCCCGGCTCCCACGTAATTATTTGTTTTGACAGAGCAAACCAACGTACGCCAACCACAAGTCAAATAAATATGTCAGTCACTTAACTCAACTACATGAGAAGTAAGCAAATTTTACACTTTGTTTCCATGACTCTGTACTATTGGAGAGAAGGCCCCTAATAATATTGACAAATGATGTTTATTTGATTTTTAGTTGCGTAATTATGTAGGCAGAAAGCAAGTACTCGATTGAGATCCAAACTTTTCTCATTGTAATTGACAATAATTTTGATGGATTGCAAGTACTATGTAAAATATCACAAAATAGCATGTTTGCAAACAGGTTTCTCATTATTATTATTATTATTATTATTATTATTATTATTATTATTATTATTATTATTATTTATTAAGCTTTATGTTAGCAAATGTTGAAATGAATCATCATTTATAAATAGAAACTTCAACCCCATAATTCGAACAAATCTACGCAAATTTGTTCAGCATTATATTGTAATTATTCCGCAAGAAAAATGAAAATTACTAATATTAAAAACGGATTATCACAAAGTACCAATATTTGATCCCGCCGGGTCTCGTGCCGGAGAACTGTTATTTACATAGATCCTCTATCCGACTGACCTGCATGCGACATAAGCGCGTGTGACAAATTTAATAACTATATTTCATTATTCTAACCTTTCATTGTAATTGTAGTAAAAATTAAAATTATGTGATGTCGAGAAATGTATAACATACGAGGTATCTGAGACTAACTGATCTATCTATGAGTAAATATTGAGGTATCTAAAACAGAAGGAAGATGTAGAAAAGTTGAGGGAAAATGCTCTGCGAGGTCAAGAGTGTTTAGTTCCGGAGTAAAATCATTATTGAAATAATAGTGAACAGAAGATTATAATGAAAGGACTCAGGATATTTTTGTTAAAATACGGATTCAATTTGTTTGATACTGTGATTTTTTTGTACTGATACTGTTTATTTGAAACCGTGTTAGGGACGAAGAAAATATAATATCAACAGTAGACAAATCAAACCGAAATGTCTAAAATATGTAGATGCTAAAATAAGTACTTTCTAACATATGAATCGTTAAAATGAAACCTTTTCATATTTAACTCCACTAATCAAAATAGGCTGGTGTAATCTTCTAATTGTATATCGCCTAAAGAGGGAAAATAATAAAATGTCTATGAAGCAGAATTGTAAAACCTTAATCATCAGCTTACGAGCTTACAAGCCTTACTTTGTTTCTACTCCAAATGCATATTGTTCTACTGTGTTAACCGCACACTAGTAAATGGTGACAACCGCATATCTTCAATCACTTTTTTGAAGGATTAAACAGGTCAAATAAGTTGCTTGATGATACCGTAAGGTGCCATAAATATTTAAATGAAGCTGGGTGTCCGCCCCAAATATACATACTTTGATTTTGCGTAAAAGGCAAGATCACGCCTCACTTCGCCGGGGAATTTTCAAATCAATTCCACGAAGGTATGTGTCCATGAGTATTGAATTCATAATAAAAAAATTGTTTAAATTAAATTAATGGTCAGTCCGTGATCAGAAAAGTTTCAAAACTAACAAGTTATTTTGCAGTGTTTTCAATCATCACAAAAAATACAATATTTTTTCCTTGAAATGTATGTGGAATCATTCTTAAAATAAAGAACCGATTAATGAAATGTCATACTTTGGAAAGGAGTTTAATAAGAGGTACAGGTTTTCAAAAGTACAATGTATTCAGGAGCAAAATTAAAGTTGATCATTTTATTGACCACATACATGATCTATTCAGTGGAAATTCGAAATTTACAAATGTCCGTAAGGTTTGAATGTATGTATTTTGATGCTTCGGCGATGAAATTCCGGATTCCGGAAACAGATTAGGAATTTATCTTAATTCTAAGGTCTCTAGAAGTCTCGCACTAACGTTGCGCAATCGTGCAATATTGGTGTTTATCATAATTTGAATCTTTGGCTTACAGGTTCACACATAAATTCCAAACATCACACGTACCTTAACTTCCCAATAATTCGAATATTTCGATAATTAGAAATGTCTAAATGTACGAAAAACCGATAGTTCTATTTACCCGATAATTAAGTTAATACGATACTTAAGTTAATACGAAATATCCATCAGCATGAATTTGAAAAAACCGCTGCTCCTTTGTTTTGAATATAGTTGATGTACGGAGATACAACAAGTCAGCCACCAGCACTCCGAATTGAGATTATTTCCAAAATAACGTGTATCAAGATCATAATTTTTCAGGAAGGGAACTTTCATTTCTGAATTCACTTCCTTCATTATACCTCAAGGTAGGATTTAATGGATTTCGAATACAGATTTAACATAAGAAAAGAGTATTTTTAGAATAAAATATCTAACAGCACGATGGAGGAGCGTGTTAAAAATACATTGATATTCAAAAGTACAAAACCAATGGATTACTGATCAGCTCTTCAGTTGGCGCGGCCTCCGCCGACTGCCCGCGCTCGGACGTCGCCCCGTCCCCGCACGGCGCGTGCTTGACGGCGCTGGGTCGCGCAGCTCGGCTTGCGGCGTCGGCGCGCGTGTATGCGTGTTAACGAGCGCCTGTCGTGCGAGCGCCGCGCCACCGGCCGCGTTTTCGCCGCTCCGCCCACCTGCCCGCCCGCGCCCGCCCGCGCCCGCCCGCGCCCGCTCACCTGCCCGCACACGACCGCTTACCTGCCCGCCAACCTGCCCGCCCACCTGCCCGCCCACCTGCCCGCCCACCTGCCCGCCCACCTGTCCGCCCACCTACCCGCCCACCTGGCCGCCCACCTGTCCGCCCGCGCCTGCCCACCTGCCCGCCCACTTGCCCACCCACCTGCTCTCCCACCTGCCCGTCCACCTGCCCGCCCACGTGACCGACTGTCTGCCCACCCACGCCCGCCCAACTGCCCGGCCACCTGTCCGCCCGCGCCTGCCCACCTGCCCGCCCGCGCCAACCCGCCCACCTGTTCTCCCGCCCCTATCCTCACTCGCCTACCCTCGCCCTCGCCCACCCGCCATCGCCCACACGCCTTCCCCCACCCACCTTCGCACACCCGCCATCGCCCACCCGCCTTCGCCCACCCGCCTTCTCACACCCGCCTTCGCTCACCTGCCTTCGCACACCCGCCTTCGCACACCCGCCTTCACACACCCGCCTTCGCACACCCGCCTTCGCCCACCCGCCTTCGCACACCCGCCTTCGCACACCCGCCTTCGCACATCCGCCTTCGCACACCCGCCTTCGCACACCCGCCTTCGCACACCCGCCTTCGCCCACCCGCCTTCGCTCACCCGCCTTCGCACACCCGCCTTCGCACACCCCCGCTGAAGACTGAACCAGGAAGATTCAAAAGAGACGGGAAGATATAAGTACTCCTGCTACTGTGTACAAGTTTTTTGATCAAACGAACAGGGATAGTCCTAAATAGTACAGAACCGTTCTGCACTGTTGTTGGGGAACCGACTCGCGCATAAATGTAATTGCCTTGCGATTGAGACGTAGTCGACAAACCACATATCTACCGTAGGTTCATCTGAAACATCATTAATCATTTCATAATTGTCAGAGAAAGTCATGTATCAGTTCATATTCTTGGTGGGCGTCAACATTCAGTTAATGACATCGCCCCCAGGAAAATCAGTTAATGGGATCGATGAGAACGTGTATACGGCAACGCGAAGAGCAACCGTGAGGACTCTGATGGCGGAAACACGATACAGGCTCAAGAAGAGAGATACGGTTATTTTCTCAGAGGTAAATTTTTTCATAGGTTCAGTAAGTTCGCAGTCACGTAACTGAAATAATGTTAAGAAAGGGTTTAATGTATGTTTGGGTAAACAAAACTTCGGTAAATGAAAATTTATGTAGTAAAACATCTCTTGTTATCAAAAATCTTCCACCTCTCCCTCAGTCATGAGACGGACTGATCTGTTGAGAGCCATGAGCAATCCATCTTGTTCATGTGGTCACGATATTTTGTACTTATCTGTGTGCGTAATTTTGGAGTTCCTACGGAAAACATTCATCCATTCTCACAACAATCGCTTTTCATTATTCAATCGCTTTATATTATTCGATATTTGTGTTATATTGTAAATTTCAAACTCTTCCGGATAGTCAGGTTTTCAATATACTCTAGTTATTTCTTTATTGGAGTTCAAAAAATGTATTTCAGTTACTTCTTATTTTAGAAACTTAGTAACTCTTCAAAAGGTTTTCTTGTGTGTGTTAATTTATAATCATAGAGAAAGGTTTCTGTAATGTGCTCACAAAGCTCGGCAACAGTGTCTCTGGTGCAGTGGAAACCAACACAAATTCGTTCCTGAAGTACCCATCATTGCTCCAGAGGAGAAACCTGGAAACTGATTCGGTCTCCCCTTTCTATTCACCTGTTCAGAAACTGCGCGGGAGGTGGGTCTGACAATTACATGATTGTGACTTCGATACTACTTCGTGAACCGGAGCTTGACCGTACGAAGGTGCAGAGTGATCGCATCTCCACTCGTCTTCCCGCGCCTCATCTCCATCCCTGCCTTCCATTACCTCTCCTTTCTCTTTCACTCAGACAACCCCTTCGCTCTCTCCCACAACCCCTCCCTCACTCGTATTCTTCCTCCTCCGTTCTCTCATAACTCATCACTCTCTCCCTCCTTCCGTTTCAAACTCCCTCACTTTGCCATTAACTCTCTCTCGGCCATTCACTCTCTCATTCCGTATCTTCTCTTTTCCTCTTTCCCTTTATAATCTCTCCCTCCTTCTCTCTCCCTCCTCTCTCCATGTCTCTCTCCCACCTTCCCTCTCCTCCTTCCCTCTCCTCCTTCCCCCTCATCTTTCCCTCTCCTCCTTCCCTCTCCTGCTTCCCTCTCCTCCTGCCCTCTCCTCCTTCCCTCTCCTCCTTCCCTCTCCTGCTTCCCTCTTCTCCTTCCCTCTTCTCCTTCCCTCTTTTCCTTCCCTCTCCTCCTTCCCTCTCCTCCTTCCCTCTCCTCCTTCCCTCTCCTCCTTCCCTCTCCTCCTTCCCTCTCCTCCTTCCCTCTCCTCCTTCCCTCTCCTCCTTCCCTCTCCTCCTTCCCTCTCCTCCTTCCCTCTCCTCCTTCCCTCTCCTCCTTCCGTCTCCTCCTTCCCTCTCCTCCTTCCCTCTCCTCCATCCGCTCTCCTTCCTCTCCCTTTCTCCCGTTCCTCCTCCTCCATCTCCCCTCTCTTCCCCCGTATCTCCCATATTCCCTCCGCCGCTGGCAGGCCACCCACCCCCCGCCTGCGTCTGCGCCTGTGCCTCGGCCGAGGCTGCCTCCAGGACCTCCTGCCCCCAGGCCGCGTGCGTGCTTCCCTCCAATAACGCCGCAACCGTTCATCAAAATCTCTTCTTTTTTCGCGCACAATAGGCCGCCTGCCGGCGCTCCCTATATTTTATTACCGCTCCGCGAGCAGGAAAACGAAAAGAGGCGGAGGAGGAGAAGGAGGACGAGGAGGAGGAGGCGGGGGCGCACCTGCAGCAAGGAAATGCCTTCCTAACTCACGAAACCGTTTATTCTAATTTTTGAATTTACTCGTCGGCGGCCAAACTGGATAATTCGCTGTTTCATGGCGAAACGGTGGGGTGGCGGCGATATATTTCGCGGGATTTTCACGATGACACGGTCGTTGGAACCTAAATGTTCCGATTCCTTAATCAGATATCGCCATCGAAGCCGGGATGTTGAGCACGGATATCGGCGTGGTTTTATGTAGAGCAGCAGGGGGCTTCTGGGAGTGAAATGTGTCTAGGCCGGTGGTGGTGGTGGTGCTACCTGTTCTCTTGTCCGGTCGTGGTGAACAAGGGGGGAGGGGGCGTGGTGCTTGCCGCCGGGCGTAAAAGAACACGAGGCGCAGTCATCGCGCAGGTGAATGCTGGCAGAGCGCCAAGCGCTGCGGCGACCATGGCGACGACGGTGGCGACGGTGGTGACGGTGGCGTCGGTCGCGATGGCGACGACTGTGGTGATGGCGGCGACGGTGGGGACGGTGGCGACGGAGGATACTGTGGTGACGGTGGCGTCGTTGGCGACGGTGACGACGGTGGCGACGGTGGATACTGTGGTGACGGTGGCGTCGTTGGCGACGGTGGCGACGGTGGCGACGGTGGCGACGGTGGCGACGGTGGGGACGGTGGCGACGGTGGCTACGGAGGCGACGGTGGCGGCGGTGGCGGTGGCGGCCGTAGCGGCGGCGACGGTGGGGGAGACGTCACACATGGCGGCGACGGTGGCGGTGGCGGTGGCGACGACGGCGGCGGCGACGGTGACGGCGGTGGTGGTGAGGGCGGCGGCGGCGGCGACGACGGAGGAGGCGGCGGCGGTGATGAGGGGGGTGGCGGCGGTGACAAAAGGGCCAGCGGCGCCTTGGCGGTGGTTCCGGTTGTGGGGGTGGATGTGGTGGTGGTGATGGCGGTGGCCGGCATTGTCGCAGAGGATGGAAATAAAGCCGATGGTGCTGCGAGTAACGGCTGCAATAACAGCGCTTGGAACAGCGGTCGGTGTAGTAGCGAAAGTGGTGAGTCTATAAGGGTTACAGTTCCTTACAGCCTTCCAAAGACGCTACTATTCCTGGTCAACCGCGTGTAAGGCGCCAGGCACCCGTATTATAACTATGAGAGATTTTTAAGGTCACGTGTCTCATAGTGGCGTTCACTGTTGAATTTCTTAGAAGTTTTCCGTGTGGTTTGATCGAAATAATATCCATTATCCCGAGAAAATTGCCTCTGAATTCTTTGTTCGAAGACGTGACATGTCTACGTTATCATTTTCCGCCCCACACGCACAAAAAAATCAAAGGAATTTTAAAAATCAGCTGCAAAAAAATGTTTAAAGCAGCTGCTTTGGAGACTGCTTTTTCCAAATGCCACCACTCCAATGTTTTTAAAACACGCGAATTGAATAGTAGTTGAACACATTTCCAGCTTAAACCTCTCGGCCAAATCTGCTGCTATAATCGAATCACGGATTTAGTCTGGCGGATTTGTTGACGGGCTCGGTTCCCGGAAAAAGTAAATGAGAAGTTCAAAACGGGCTGGCAAAATCTAGCGGTGTAGAGTTGCTGTAATATTGTTCGAGAGCTCCAAGTCAAAATACACGAATGCGATTTGTAAATCGGAGAGACTGGGAAAATCCATACTACATCGTTATTTGGTTATTCTGTTTCAAATCGATGAGGTTTATGCTCAAGTTTCTTTCACAGAATCCGTGTGAATGCTAGAGAACTTGTATGTTTTCTGAAACCTAAACTTCCCTCCTTCCCAATGCCATTTTCCTGCTTCCGCCAAAAGCCACAATACTCACAGTACGAGACTGAAAGGTTACATTCGTATAAGAGAAACTTTCTCTACTGTGATTGGTAGTTACTTTTAGATAACGCAGAAAAGTAACGCAAGAATGCAATAGTTATGAAGGCAGTACATGACTTCTTTTCCGCATTTCTTTTTTGATACACAGAAACCAATTTTTTATTGAAGATCAATACATAATATTATCCATTATGCAAAGTTTGAACAATGTAGCTCAATCCAATTTTTTTATTAATATTTTAGATTAAAATTACTCTCGGTTTAACATAAATACCTCATCGCATAAAAAACATACATTACTCTTACGAAATGTTCTACATTTGAACATATATATTTAAACAATTTACACAAAAAAGTGTTTTGTGTAGTGTGTTAGTATTGTCAGAATTTTTTAGAAGTGTGAAGAGTTAATTTCCCAAGTTTGGAAATTATCCTTTAGTTCAAACTACAGAAAGAGTTTTTCCACACTGATGACAAAATAATTGTAAAATACTTTTTTACTTGTTTATTTTACAAAAATTTCTGAACGTTTTATTACTATCTGGAAAGAACAGTTCTGCAAGGATTGTTTTAAAGAGATGATGCGCTGAAACTGAAATATCATTTTTTTATCAAGAGTATTTAAATTTTCAGAGTACATACATGTCTTTAAACGAGACACGTCTTTCAAACGACCGTCTTTCATGATGACAGAACGCAAAAAATTTACTATTTTCTTTTACAACAAGAATAGGAAATTATTTTACACTAAAAAGAAGAAAATATTTTTACAGGAAATCGTCATCTTTCAGTCATGGACTTTCTTAATGTAGTTAGACCGATTTAAAGCAAATACCAGCCGCCTTGAACTTGGTACCCAGAGGCGATAGCCGAAGTTTGTCACTAACCAAACCTGTTATTAAAGGTTTCGGCCGTGTGTCGAGTAATTCATTTAATAATTCCACATTCTTACAAGAAAACTAGTTGTAATACAATAGCACACATTTGCTCGTATTATTTGTAACATTCGCAATTAACGTAAATTCAGTGTGTTCAATTCACATGGGATCAGTGACAATCATCATCGTCATCTTTCAGTCATGGACTTTCTTAATGTAGTTAGACCGATTTAAAGCAAATACCAGCCGCCTTGAACTTGGTACCCAGAGGCGATAGCCGAAGTTTGTCACTAACCAAACCTGTTATTAAAGGTTTCGGCCGTGTGTCGAGTAATTCATTTATAATTCCACATTCTTACAAGAAAACTAGTTGTAATACAATAGCACACATTTACTCGTATTATTTGTAACATTCGCAATTAACGTAAATTCAGTGTGTTCAATTCACATGGGATCAGTGACAACATTCTCATGGGATCAATTCACGTGGGATCTGTGACAAAACAAACACAGATTTTCGAAAATCAGTTCATAATCATATTTAAAGATCTAAGTTTTAAGAAAAGATTTTATTAATGAATCAAAATTGTAGTTTTGCAGTTTTCGCAAATTCAGAGTGTTCAACGAAAATTGTATTTGCACCATGTCTTAATTGCACTCTATCAAAAAAATACAAACATTTGTTGTCATTTTTTAGAATATTTTGAAAAGGTTAAGGCTTTATGTGAAGTACCCTTCAAAATTAAAATATCCATTTCAAATTCGCTGAGCTTTTAAGTTCATCCAGAAGGATCAGGCAATGTCTGTAATAAATAACAGGCTCTAAACTCTATAGCTGTTTACGTTGACCACAAATGGACGGACGAACGGACGGCAGGACGGACGGACGCACGCAAGCACGCACGGATGGGCAGAAGGACGCAGGCAAACGTTTTTCTGTAAATTAATTTTTCGGTATCACAGACTCACAGAATGTGACTTCTGGCTGCACATGGTGTTAGAAGTATTTTACTGCATCTTGGAACAAGGTTTATCCTGTTTAGCGATGTCGGGGTCACACAATACGAGTTTTTCTGACAAACCATCGTCACTTTCCGCTCATCATTACAACACTGTCTCTTTTCTATGCGTCAAAAACGTACATGGAAGACGTAAATGTTCATAGGGGACGATAAAGTAAATTTATATAAATAATATATTTTTTTAGGAAGAGTACTCTTACCACATTAGCTAGAAGTAATTCGTTTCCATGTTTTTAATGGACGGTGATAGAAAAATCCTCAAGGATGCCGGTCGTAAAATTATGTTTCTTACCGGTAGTGTTATGTTCATTTAACAGTCGTACATTATTTTGAAAAACTAATTTACTCATAGGTTCATCTGAAATCGAACATTTTTACGGTCTCCTTAAAAGAATAGGCGACCAGGTGGATAGTCAGTTAGTCACAGAGGAACACGTTTTTCCAATAACAGTAACTTATTGGGCATCAGAGGCAGAAACAATAGATTTCCATCAAACTCTCGGCAGCTGACAAAAATATTGTTGGACAGTCATACAGACAGATAGATGACCAAAACCATGTAGGTTACAGGAATGCCAAATGTATATTTCGGACAAAATCATGCACCAGTAAGACGATTAATCTATGTGTACGAGATAGTACAAGATAATAGTTATGACAATTATCGCGAGATGTGCCATAATGATATGACTCTGCAATTACAATGTGAACTAGGGTGCGTCGATAACACTTTCGGTAATCTAGTGACAAGTTTCGATGGAAATTAGAAATATGTCCGACAGAAAATTCATTGTGGATATGATCTCCATTATAATATTTCAATAAGTCTCGATGTCTCATTTTTACGGTTATTACGATGTTTTATTTCTAAGTGCTCACGAAAAAAAATTTGGAGCTATCTTAGCGAGGAGGATTATGACAGTAACAGCAACACGTGCGAAACGAACATTTTGTACGCATGAGAGACACAATCACAGTGAGGAGGAGGGCGAGGCGATGACTTCGCGTAGAACCGTGGCCGGAGCTGGGCGCCACTCGGGGGTGGGTCGGGCGCCGCCACGCCCCCTCCCAGCGCTGCCTCCGGCGCCGCCCCTTTGACCCGCGCATCCAGCGTTAAGCCCGCGGTAATACACCAACGGCCCGCTCGCGCCCTCGGGCCAGCCAGGACCCACGTCCACGCCCGTCGCCCGCGTAGCCCCGCGCATCTCGCCCTTCCCGCCAGCAGCCCCCGCCGCCCTACTATTCCTACCACAGGAGCCGCCCTTGTTCTGGTCGCTGCTCCGCACGTCCCCGAAAACCACTTTCCGCACCTGACGCCGCACCCGACGCCGCACCCGACGCCGCACCCGACGCCGCCCCCGACGCCGCCCCCGACGCCGCCCCCGACGCCACCCCCGACACCGCCTCCGACGCCGCCCCCCGACGCCACCCCCGACACCGCCTCCGACGCCGCACCCGACGCCGCCCCGACGCCGCTCCCGATACCGCCCCCGACGCCGCCCCCCATATCGCCCCCGACTCCGCCCCCGACGCCGCCCCCGACGCCAACCCCGACGCCACCCCCGACACCGCCTCCGACGCCGCCCCTAGCGCCGCCCTCAACGCTGCCGCCACTTCTGAGGCCGTCCTGACATGACCCACGACATCACCGCCCTTGACGTCGCCCGGACGCAGTCATGACGCCGCCGCGATGCGTTCCAACGCCACCGCCGCCGCCGCCTCCGACGCAGGCCCGCCACCCCCGACGCCGCCATCGACTCCACGCATGCGTCGCTCCTGCCACGCATGCCGCTCTTATCGCTCCGCCCCTGAACCGTTCCAACGACATCTCCCACACCCGCAACGCCACCTCCGACATCACCCCCTGCCGCCTCCTCCTCACCCCTGCTCCTGCCTCCTGCCCCTCCTAATCTGTCTTATCTCGTGAGAAACGCACACTGAAATGAGAATTAATGGAAGGGATTATAATATTATGTATTTTCGTTTTTGTCTTAATAGAGCAACCAACAACTGAAGTCATAATTTAATTATAACCTCATTTTGTTTTATAATTATTTTTTTCAACTCAGTGTTTGATACGCCTGGAAATCCTGCGTTCGAGACCTGACTCGTACAGATGTTCCATAGCAATTAAATAGCTGGATAGTTTCCAACCATCGCGTGGAGAACAATTTGTAGAAGCCGGGGTTTGCTCTATTTGGTTCTTTTCATTGCTTTCTCCTGTTAATACTCTAAGTGGATGGCGATGCAGAAATTGAAAAAAGGACTTATCGACGGAAGAACTTTCCGTTCTCATCCCGTATCATTGTTTGGATTGCGAAATGCACGATTGTTATTTTCACGGACTTAAAAAATCTCAAAAGACTGCCAGTACTACAAGTACGCCGATGGGAACATAGGATTTCCTGGTAGGGCTTTCAGAGAGAGAGGGGCGGACAGACAGACAGAGAAATGTAGTGATAGAGAGAACGGATAATGTCACCTGCAATCAAATGAGCAACGAATGAGTAGAGAGTTGAATTTGAAGCATTATAATGAAGAATTATTTTCAGAGAGAAAGCCCAGAAGAACGAATGCAACGAACTGTGTAAAAGCCGCGAAATAGCGCCAAAATACGAATTAGTTCGATATCAAGAAGAGTTAAGTAACACGAAGGTAAACCAACTATTACAACGTAGCCTGCAGATTATTATAGACAAAGTCGATAACTTGGAAGGTAATTACGGGTGCACGAATTGAAAATCGGGAGACCGCGAAGATGAGAAATGGCAGATGGCTGTTCGTAGGACGGCCCTGGATCGTATGTAGGCGCAAAGCACGCAGAATGGAGAGGCGTATGGAGGAGCGAACGACGCGGAGAGGTGGGGTGGACTCCGTCACGACCACGATGGCAGAGAGGTTGGAGGGGCGGGTGAGGAGGGCGCTTGGGGGCGAGGAAGGGCGGGGCTCTCAGCACGGTGCGAGACACTCCTGAACACCCTGCCGCCTCTGACGGCATTGCCATCGCCGCCGCCTATGCCGCTCCCAACGCCACCTCCGATGTCACCCCAGTCACTAACTTCACGCCGCCCCCATTGCCGCCCCCGGCGCCGCTCCCGCCGCCGCCCCTGCCGCCGCCCCCGCCGCCGCCCCTGCCGCCGCCGCCGCCCCCGCCGCCGCCCCCTCCGCCGCCCCCGCCGCCGCCCCCGCCGCCCCCGCCGCCGCCCCCGCCGCCGCCCCCGCCGCCGCCCCCGCCGCCGCCCCCGCCGCCGCCCCCGCCGCCGCCCCCGCCGCCGCCCCCGCCGCCGCCCCCGCCGCCGCCCCCGCCGCCGCCCCCGCCGCCGCACCCGCTGCCGCCCCCGCCGGCGCACCCGCCGCCGCCCCCGATGGTGCCTCCTACGCTGGCCCTGACGCCACCCCGACGCCGCTCCCGACACCGCCCCCCTCGCCGCCCCCGACGCCGCCCCTCTGACGTCGCTCCCGATACCGCCCCCAACGTCGCTCCCGTCGCCGCCCCCGACACCGCCTACGAAGCTGCGCCCGACGCCCTCCCCGTAAATCGCTGGGTGCAGTGGCCGGAAGTGGCTGGCGCGCGCTCGAGGCTAGACCTAGCACAGGCTTCTCTGACATCTCCTCTGACATCCCCTCCGACATCCCCTGCAACATCCCCTGCGACATCCCCTCCGACATCCCCTCCGACATCCCCTCCGACATCCCCTGCGACATCCCCTCCGACATCCCCTCCGACATCCCCTCCGACATCCCCTCCGACATCCCCTCCGACATCCCCTCCGACATCCCCTCCGACATCCCCTCCGACATCCCCTCCGACATCGCCACCGCTCATGTATGCCAACCCCGCAGCCGTCACTGCCATACTCCCCGCCGCGCCATCGCCTTCCCTTTGTCTTCCACCACCACCACCATACAGCTTACTCGCCCCCGCCTCCACCCCTGCCCCTCCTCCATCCTAATCTTCCGCCTCTGCTTTCACAAACCGCCGTCATCGCCGATGCTCCGTTCATCGTTAGAACTTTTTAAACCGCAAAAAATTTGGCAACTCCTACACCTCTCCAGCACCTGCCTCGCCTGTCCCGCTGACACCATAATCGTCACACCGCTGCCGCGGCCAACGCCAGTACATTCGCCCCCGCTATCACTAACACCTGTTTCCAGTCATCGCCAACGCCACCTCCACCACTGCCAGTGTTCCGCGCCGCAGCTAACACTCCGCCTGACGGCCACCGCCGCCATCGACACAGCCCTCGCCGCCGCCCCGCGCTCCGCGCCCCGCCCCTCCGCCGGCAGCGGCCGTCGGCGCCTGCCGCCGCGGGGCGGGCGCCAGGTGAATTAATCATCGAGTCAGCGGCGGCGGACGGGCAGGCCGCCTCATGAAATTCATGTCGCACTCTAGTGGCCGCTGCCTTCGTCTCCCCCCTCCCCACCCACCCTTTCGCGGCGACCGCCCGCCCGCCCGCCCTGGTCGCTGACCGGCAGTCCATGCTGACGCCGGCGGTGGCCTACGCGCTGCTGTGACGTTCGCGAAAACATTCGAAAATTGGAGTACACTGTACTTGGAACCCGGTCGCAGGATTGTGCGTAAAAGAACTTGTTTAATCTGCAGCAGAGGCTGTGAGGCCTCTAAGATTCAGAAATGTATCTAAATAGGAATATGTATGTTATGTTCATTCACGCATTGGAAAATGTATTTGCGAAAATTATGTTACTGCTAAAGTATAATAAATATAAAATACAACATAACAGCTAAAGAGTAATTTGCATTCTAACAGTGGAATTGTTCTCTCTTTGACTCTCTGTCCTCTCTCTCTCTCTCTCTCTCTCTCTCTCTCTCTCTCTATATATATATATATATATATATATATATATATATATATATATATATACAACTATCTATCTATGTATCTATCTGCATCTGTCGTTATCTCTCACTCTCTATCTTTCTTTCTGACTTTCTTTCTCTCACTCTCTCTCTGACCCTCCCTTCCTCTCTCTCTCCTTCTCTCTCTCTCTCTCTCTCTCTCTCTCTCTCTCTCTGTCCCAGTTCATATTGAGTCCATTTATTTTGCAAGTTTACTCCGGTTACTAATGGTTTCGCCGCGTGCGAAACTGGTAAATGTACCTCCAGAACGCGACTTCAGCGCCATACGCGTTCGCTGCAAGAGTAATGGCTTCTTTCCGAGACACATGTCACACAGTAACGCGTACAGGTAGTAGGGTTACAAGAGTTAGAAACTTTTTTTGCGGTTTTCAAGCGGTTTTTACAAAACGAATACCGTAAAACCGATTTAAAGATGTTTCCCGTCAAAAGCTTCAAAACTGAAGAAATTCATGCATTAAACGTATGCCATGCTCCCCTAAACTCCGCCCTCGGCTGTATCAGAAATCAGATGTTAGATCGTAGAGGAGACATTTTCCGGGCTGGTAGGTCGTGGTCTTGTTGGTATTGAAGGGCCCTTCAATGGCAACTAGACAACGGACTACCAGCCCGAAAAATTTCTCTTATATTGACTCCGGCCGGGCAAGCCTGCGATGCTATATGTTGGGTCGGATTGTGCATTCCAATCCTCCATGAAGGGACCTTAACACGAACAAGTCGCGCTTGTTGGTCTGGCGTCTGCCAGTTGTAAATCACCACTGCCACCACTGCTACCTGCTTCATTGATCGTACGAATGCACCCGACAATAATCTGACGCCACTGCATTACTCCCCGTTCTGAGAAAAGTCAACGAAGTAGCAGTGGCGACAGATTTACAATCGCCACGAGGCAGAGTCCTCTAGAAAGTCTGTCCGTAACTGCCTACCTATTCAGGTGACACAGTGACAACAAACCTAGCCGCTGCAGCTTTTCTGACCGGGGGGTTCTAATTTCGAGTTCTATCGGTGGTGGATTTTGACAATAGTAAGATACCAAATAAATTTCATATGCTCTTAGGAGGAGAATTCTAGTGGTCCGCTGCTCAGAGAAGTAGTTTCCGTGGTTGCTTTGATTAATGCAGTTGAGTGCTGGGACAAAGTCATAATGAACAGGCCACGTATCGCGGGCCATCGTCTCTATCTCGTCAATGGCCCCTCTACCCCCTTATACACATAAACGCAATTAAGGCCCATTCACAATGCAAACGTTAACATAAGTATATCGCATAGACATAAACATTAACGTAAGTGATATACTGAAGTATTCACAATGCCGAACATAAACGTAAGCAGAATATGAGTTTCTATTGGCTGTTAAACATTCTGGTTTACTATTGGTTGGAAGTGAGAATCGATTTTAAGGTATCGACTGTGTCCATGGCCCATATGGCGTTAGTTCTTATATCGATTTGCTCCAATTTCGATTCTCGATTTTCAGTTATCATTCTGTGATTGGTTTGTTTCTTATGTCTTACTTAAGCATAAGCACAGAAGCTTGCAAGCTTTTAAGTTAACATCTTACGTGTTATGCTTATGCGAACGCGCTGTGAATGAGTCCGCTTATGGACGTAGTCCTATCTTGTATGTTAACGCCATGATTATGTTTATGTTTGCATTGTGAATGAGTCTTTACACTCATACGCATTACGCGTTCTTCACTATCACACCAGATCGAATTTTCCCGGCGATCTCCAAAGCAAAGTGTTTCATGGAAGCCACTTGTATCTCAGACAATTACAGCGTATACCTCTTCTCCAATAATGTGGTTTCGAACATCACGTGGTAAATGAGTACCTTCAGATAATAGTGAGGTGCAATGCCAAGGCAATCACTACTTATCACATCCCATGTAATGGTAATGTCAATTCGAAGGGGGTATGGTCTGCGTTCAGGTGTGGGAGTAGTCTTGTGTATTCATGTCCTGCCAATTTCAAAGCAACTGATTACAGGGGTGCTGCTTGACTATTGTCTTCCACAGATTGAACAGTGGTATGTGTAATCACGAGGTCCGAAAACATATGATAGATTAATTATAATTAATTATATGGGCGGAATGATGAGTCAGATGAGGTACATGGCGGTAAGAGGTACCCAACTACCCAAGTCAACATCACACCAAGAACGTTACTCGGTAGTCGTAACTGCGGCTTTCGGCTCTGACCATTGACAGTTCTCCAAACTCTTACGACGGTAATTCTGACCTATTTCACGTAATTCTCGAAATTATAATTCATTTAACCCTACATTACTAAAGCGTTGTTTGTCAGATTACGCAACTAGTGCTAAGAGCACCACCCCCACCCTCTTCCCCTCACTCAACGTTTCTGAAGCTCTGTGTACCTTCATTGTGTGACTAGTCAGTGTAATACACGTAACCTTGTGTGCTTACCTATTTCCGGTACACCTGTTTTAACACGCTAAGTCGCTTCGATTTCCGCCTTTGTAGTTACATCTGTATTGGTTAATATTGTGAATAATGAATACAAACTCCTTGACTTGTAACATTTCAGTTTGTTTTCTGATCATTCAGCAATCAGACTTGGACAACGGTGATTGTAGCAAAGGTTGCATGACGAGGTACTTCCTGGGACGCTACTCAAAGCCACGTGTGGACAGCATTAACCAATTGTCTGCTGTTAGAGTCCAGTTTTTTAGGTATATCCATAAGAACCTTTAAAACGTATTTTGTATCTCCATATCATACATGTTCAATTCGTTAAATTTAGTGTTTCATTGTAAAAATGTATTTTCCTTCATTTTTATCCAAAGTAGGTCTGTCGGACTATGCCTTTGTAATAATGCGTGGTACAGGTAGCCTTTCTAATCTAAGAGTTAAGGGATCAATGACAGTTATTCATTAGCAGTAGTTGTGCAGTATTTTTTAGTAGAGTGTACCAAAATGCTCTCTCAACAATGTTTTTAGCACTCAGTAGTGTAGATTTATATTTTCTCGGTAGGCCGAACGAAGGGATGGCGAGAAGGCTGACCCATTTTTTGTTTCCATCGATTAACACGAATCCGAAAAACGTCCAATGAGCTGGTACTAGAATCTGGATTCGTATGATTTTCCCATACTGGTCCCTTAATTTAGTAATTAATCAGAAAAGCCAATAGTCAGGTAGATTCTTGGTCACCATCTTCCCGTTGGGAATCTGGCACTAAAAGAAGAATATAATAATTAATCCTTCATTTTTAGTATATTGTTCGCAGGAAGGGTTCTTCATTCAGAAAGCAATTAGTAATACATAAAGAAGCAGAGTTTTTGTGAGGTTTCCGTATTTACTAAATGCATTTCTACCAGTTTGATTTCATGAAGTGTACATCATTTTGAAATGATGAACGATAGACTAGTCCATTATATGTAAATGACAATGGTATATTTATTTGAACGGGGCAGAAACGAAAATATTGGCGAAGTGATGTATCTGTCTAGACAAAACAACGCGTTGTGATTTTAGCCCGCACTTTTGCTTTTAAAACAATCAGAAAATAAATGCGTATATGTATTCAAATGTGATCAATTGCGTAAAATTAAATACATTCTAATTTGTAGAAGAATTTACTTAAGTGTACAATTATTTTTATTGTACACATAAGTAAATATTTAATTATTAATTATTAATAATTAATTATAATCATACATCGCTTTTATTCGAGTGAATGACATGAAAGTTAATTTATTGCTGAACAAATTTGTGAATGGACTGAAAACGAAAGAATTCCCTGCAGCGGGACGTGTTACAGTTTACAATATGAGCTGAGAATTCGAAATGATTTTTTTTGTTCTAGATTTTAATAAATATGAGAAATACTTTTCGCTCCAATTATACAGTAACTTTATCAATCATAGGTGCACTTTCAATGAAGTGAATATTGTCTGTATGATTTAGAAAAAAATATGTGAAGTATAAACGCGAACGTTACCGCAATTGAGAAATTGTATCTATCGTATTGAGTAATATTTTGACTATTGCCCAACATTTCTGTTGACAAAAATTTAGATGATTAAAACATCTAACATGTTTAAAGTGGCGATCCTTTAAGATTTATCGAGCGACTTTCCAGCTACGTACATGTCTCACATTTTGACATTTCTCTTTGCTTTCGTTCTACAAATTTATACAAATTCTCTGGAAATAAACTAATGAATCGAATTTACAGAATAAAAAATTAAATAAATGAAGAGAAGAGAAATTAATCTTTGAACTATTTCTGCAACGAAACTAAATAAGGAAATGAAATCTTTGAAATATTTCAGCAACGCAAGCATTATAACGAATTTGTTCTATATCTGACGCTACTCATTATTATATACCATAAATTTGAAAACATATCATGGACTTCAATTGTAGCTTCAGTTTTCCCTAACCTAATGATTATTTTAGTATCATTTAATTCTGAAATTAAAGAGATAAAAGGAAACAGATTACATGGTCTATGCCTACCTACATTCATTATTCACCTTTATTTCCCAGACCGTTACGAAGAGCTCGAAAGTGAAAAGAAACAACGTCCATTATTTGAGCACATTTCTCTAAAAATACTGTAAACGTTCGTCTGAAGGCTAAACTGAAAGTTTCTTTTGCGGAAAATGAGGTTAAAAAAGGAAAGCAATATGTGGACAATATCAGCTTGTGTATACTATCTACCCTCCGTGCCGCTTCTATTTCCATTGCCCCCCCTTCCCCCTCCCGATAAACTCTTTTTTTTTCGTGTTTTTGCATCCGCGACCGCGTGTTTGGTGAATTCCGTTCAATTGATCGTTAATTTAGAGCGTCAACAAGGCGGGGTTTACATTTCAATGGAACTCTCAATGAAACCCGCTTCTGTACACTGGCCAGCGGAATATTGTATGAAACGCGACCGGACCAGCCGCGACGGCAGAAGAGCACATCAACCCCTCTGCGTTGAACAGGAAGCCGACAGTTTTTGCTTGTTGCGTGTTCCGTCGTTTGAAATCTTTGACTTTCCAGGCATTCTAGCGGGCAAAACACCCTTTTTTTATACCGTTCATTTCAAATGATTAAAGCACTTTCGGAAAGAAAAATGTCCAATGCTTTATATTCTATATTATGTTTTAAATCATTTTTACGTTATTGTAAAGAAGAGCCAAAAAGGTGGATATTTCTCAGAAGCTCGACGTGCATTAATTGATCCAATTTGCGGATTCATATTTCTCAGTAATAGGTAGATGTTTCTTTCCATTTTCCTTAAAACGTCCCCACAAAAATTCTTACAAAACTGGAGATATGACTAATATTTGTTGGAATTATTTTTTAATTATGTCTTAAAAAGGTATAAGAAACATTACATTACTTCAACTTGCTTGTCATATTAATATTAATTTATACGTAATAAGATCAAATAAAAATACGAAAATTAGAAATCAAAGACAAACATTTAAATCTTATTCATATAGATTATTGTTGTTTACATCTGGTCTCTATCAGAGCATGTAATTTTTCAATAAAGAGGCATTTAGTATTTCCTTGCGGGTTTGTGCGTGTATGTTTTTTTTGACCTATCAGCACATGTTTTCTTACATCGGAGCAAGTGATCACCTAAGTGAACTTTATTGATCCTCTACTTAACTATCCAATCGCGAATTTTCAGTCAAAACATTATCAAATTTAAAAAAGTCATCAAGTTGTCTTCGCAGTATTTCTTTCAAATCTTCTTTAAATACTGCGATACATATTTTTGTTTTGACTTTACTGCGAATGACTTTACTGTAACTGAAATTACTGTGATTTGACTTTCATGAAATTTCACAACTTTTCTTAGTTATCTGGCTGGTTTGTTTGTAAATGAGCTCGTAAATCTTTAGTCTGCATTTGTTAAATTTTATTTTACCACATTTTGTTGAAGGACGTTAATTTTGCCCGCTTTTCTTCCAAACCCGGACCAGAGTGTGCCTACTCCATGATGTTTTATGACACGCCTACATCTGTCCCTTCGCTTTCCATTCACGAGTAGCTTTGCAAATGTACTGAGCGATGGATGCTCATTCGCTGGGCCGAGGACAATAGATAAAGTATTACGTTCGAAAACGCGAGGTCAAATTGTCTTTTTTTTTAATTTTCCCCCGAATTCATATTCACTGCAAAAGTTTCGTTCGGTAAAAAAGATTTCTTTTGTCAAAAATGTGTGTTTTTATCTGACCCTCGGTGTTTTGTTTCAGAATCTATTCTTCCAAGTTTCTGCGGAAAATACATTTCGCAAGTCAATGCTAAAGACCACAGTGTAAAATGAAAGTACTTCACGTAGCTTTTGAATATTTACGTTGTGTAGACCCCAATTGTGAGTCCTTCCTTTCAAAATTCGTTGAGTTCGAAGCACGGGAACGATTTTGTAATTTGAATTTATAAATGAAGTTTTAGGAATACCAAACAAGCACTTTTCATTGTTATGAAATACTTATTAATCAGATAGAGCAATTAAATATTGCGATACTTTGGCAGCATACTCAAGCCTCTAAAACAAAGAGATGCTGAATGATACAGTCCAGACCCAACATTAACCCAATTGTGTAATAAAATTTCCGCCTGCTCACATTTAAAAACATTTCAATTCAATGCATATTATGGAGGAAAATAGGGTTTGGGTTGTCGTCTTATGCACGGCACTCTTTGTTCAATTTAGTAATATGTGAAGATTTACACAATTTCCCTTCCGTTTATACTTTGAATATAATATATATTCTGAATGGCAACATTTCATGGGCGTATAATTTTTTTTAGAAAACGATAGGCCTCGTTATCTTAAAAAGGAGATTGATCCGTAAAGTGATGTAGAATGTGTCGTCGGAGCTATCTAATATGCATGACAAAACCTAACAGTTCAGATAGACAAATAAGACAAATAAAAACGATTGCAACGTCACGTGAATATTTGTACACATCGTGCATAACAGGCACGAACAACAACACTGGGTTCAACTACTATTGAAATATATATAATGACAGGATTTGGGAAATCATACTTAGTTCTGAAATATTTCTCGTCGATATTAAAAAGTTTCATAATACATTCCTAATAATCCGATTTTAATGTTATTATATCGATGAATAACTTGTAGTCTTTTCTTCTTCTTCTTTTCCTTCTTTCTTCTTTTTCTTCTCTTTTATCTTCTTCTTCTCATCTCAAATATTTCCTTCTGCTGGGCTCCTATAATTTCTCCTAATCAAGTATTAGTAACCATTTTAATTAATGTCAATTCTTGGATACTCGCGAGACGTCAGCCTCGTACTAACGAAACGCCGTGCGTTCTCATTGGCCGCGGAGCGTCTAAAATTGCACGGAGCACGCTGCACCGATCATTATCGCCTCCCTAGCCCGCACATCAGTCGCCTCCGGCGCGGACGTGGCCCGACTTAGCCGCGGAGAGGTGCGACACAAAGGGGCGATAATGCCAATTACAGGGAGCCGTCTGTCGGGGAAGGGGATGTGGATCAGTCGCAGCGGCGCACAGCGTTCTCTCAGCCCCCCCCCCCAACCCCCCACCCCACCCCCTCCGCACCGACACGCGAACCGTGTTCATTACAGGATGTCTTTCTCTTGGAGCGTGAACTACGGACGTAGCTGCTAACACTTTGCCTTCGCTGTTTGTTACGGTCATGTCGCAGTTGGGTCTGCTGCGTGTGCGAGTTGCAGTGTGCAGGGGTTGGTAATATTGTCCCGCTGAGGACGGAGGTCTCGTGTGTGACAGGAGTTGGTGTGTGTAGCGAGTACGTATGGTGCTCAAATGCGACAAGTTATTGCATGTGTACTTCGAATAGGAACAATGCTTTTGTTTTGCAAAATAACCACCGTTTCAATATGACATTTAGCTGCTTTACTGTTGTTGGTACTTTTAGAGAATGTAATTTATTGCGAAAAAAGTCTACAATTTTATGCAATTTATAGAAAGCTTTTCGCGCTCTTTTTTTAGTTCTGCCAAACAAATTTAACTCATGAGAAAATTATTAATTCGAATAAACACTGTCTTTCATGTGTGATTCAGTTTTCTAGCACATCAAAACAAATTTACTGCATTTTAACTTCCTAATATTTAACCTATCTTTCCTTACGTATTAATGTATCTAACAGGTTACGATATTGCAAATTATGAGTACACAAATATAATAAAAAACAAATTTAAAATTTAAAGAAAGATAATCTTGTGAATAAATGAACTTTTAATAAGTATAAAAATACGAAATTTATATGTAGGTCTTGTATTCAGTGCTTACCGCTCTCAACTAAGCCTTAATGAAACAGAAAATAAAAAAAAAGTTTTTGAAGAGATGGGCTTTTATTTCAATTTAATAGTATCATTTGAATTGTAAATCATTGTGACCGGTCGGGTCAAACACGATGGTGCATTCGTGTCGTTGGAAACTCAGCTGTCCAGGTTGGTCTCTGTTTACTACTTAAATTTATCTATATTCGACATATTTCGTATTGTATCAGAAATACAACAGAGTGGAACGCTGATACCTCGAAACTAAACTGAAAAAGAAAAATTTAAATTACCAGACACTTAGACTTATCTAGCTGGAGTTACCAAATATGGTTTACGGAAAGCAGATGTGCAATGAAAAAAATGTATACTTTATGTGTAATTCCCGTTATGGTCGTTTAGTTAATGAAGCACCACTATCCTACAAATTCCCTCTATAAAAAACGCTAAGGAATGATGACGGCTTTTTATATTTAATAAGACTCCAATGTTACAAAGATCCATAAGAGTTCTACGGTTAAATATTCGTATGAAATTACATTCAAGGCTACATCAAACATTTAATATAAAACAAGACGCTCACGAATTATAATAAGTGGAAATTAGCAGGCAACCCTATTCAGCAGGAGGCCTGCAACGTACATTACTGTCGTACGTATCTCGTAAACAATGCGTCCTCGGTTCTTAAGAGTTTTCGTGTTTCCAAATAAACACGAACTGTTTCTTATGCATTAAACAATATGAGACGTGTTTTGGGTATCCTATTAGATAAATTCAGTGGCAGCAGAAATCTTGTGATAAAACCATAAATGCGAAATAATGAAATAATAAATTAGCACGTACATATGCAACCCGATTCTGAAGGTATGCTGCAACATACATTATCATCATGAATATCTCGTAAACAATCTATCTTCTTAAAAGTTTTCATATTTCTACGTAAACACGAATTATTTATAATACAGTAAACAAATGAGATCTTTTCTAATTTCCTATTATAAGCAGCATGAATCACATTTCAAACAGATTATATATATATATATATATATATATATATATATATATATATATAATGTATATTATATATATTATGTATATTATATATATATATTATGTATATTATATATATATAAGGAGGGATAAGGATATATAAGGGGATAATAAGGATATATAAGGATTAAAATAAGCAATGAATATGTGAGAATCAATTGAAATGATTGTCAAAACGTTTTAAATTGGTAATGCAGTATGAAATTATTTTAACTTTTAAACCATTTGTTAAAAAATGATGGGATATTCATACTAGTGGAATCAACTACAACTGTAAATTCCGCTTTGTGTTCCATCAAGGGATCACTGGCGGTCAATTGTCCACCCCTGCACTGAGCGCAAGGAAGGATCCGACTGTCGAGCGATTCGCGACGGCGGGGGGGTTGCACGGGAAGGACTGCCTCTGCCACTGGGGATTCGAACCGACGACTCACGGGGACTGGATCCGACGACGTCCCAGGCAGAGCTGGATGCGCTGGGCTGAGTGGGGCAGAGTTTTGGCCGGAGGGGAGGAACAAAAGTGGAAGGACAAAGGAGGGGACTGCAGGATGATGAAGGGCGAGGTGTGAGTGTTATCAGAGGCGCGAGGAACAAGATTAGAGGAACAGGAGGAAATGGGGAAGTGAAAGAGAAGAAGGATGAGGTGAAGAGCGCGAGCCGTGACAGGGAGGGATTGAGGTGGATGGTATTAGGCGACGCGGGTGGAAGGTTGGCCGAAGGGTAGAGGAACGTCGGAGGAGAAAGGAAAGAGGGAAAGAGGAAAATGCCAGGAACAGGAGTTCGGAGAGAGAGGAAGAGAAGTAAAAGGAGGGCGCATATCAAGTCGAAGCGAGTCAGGTAGGGTGAAAGTGGAGGAACAACATTGGAGGAGTAGGGGCAGAGGAGAGTGCAAAACGATGCAGGGCTGTCCGAGGCTGGGGAGGAGATTTAGGGTGAGGTTGGTGGGGATTTGTCCGGAGGTAGAAGATTAGAAGCAGGATGTGAGCCAAGCCGGAGCATGGCGTGACAGGCTGGATCGAGGCGAGGCGGGTGAGTGTTTGGCCGAGGGGTGCAGAAACATCAGAGGAGAAGGGGGAGAGGGAGGGATGAGGAGGGAGATAAAGAGGAGTAGAAAGAGGGCACGAGATAAGCCGAGGCGAGTCGGGTGGAATTTGGTCTAAAGTGGAGGAACATTGGAGGAGTAGGAGGAGGGGAGAGTATAAGCCGAGGCGGGGGCTGGGCGAGGCTGAGGAGGAGACGTGGTGTGAGGTAGGTGGGAATGGGTCCGGAGGAAGAGGAACAGGAGTAGAACAGAGGATGCGCATCGAGCCGAGCCCAGCCGACGCGGAATGGGGTGGGTCGAGATGGGGCAGGTGGTAGTTTGGCCAACGGTTAAAGGAACATCGGAGGTGAAGAGGAAGGGAGAGGGAGGATGAGCGATATTAAGAGGAGTTGAAGAAGGACGCGAGGCAAGCCGAGGCGAGTAGCGGGAGGGGAGAGTATAAGCCGAGGCGGGGGCTGGGCGAGGCTGGGGAGGAGACGTGGTGTGAGGTAGGTGGGAATGGGTCCGGAGGAAGAGGAACAGGAGTAGAACAGAGGATGCGCATCGAGCCGAGCCCAGCCGAGACGGAATGGGGTGGGTCGAGATGGGGCAGGTGGTAGTTTGGCCAACGGTTAAAGGAACATCGGAGGTGAAGAGGAAGGGAGAGGGAGGATGAGCGATATTAAGAGGAGTTGAAGAAGGACGCGAGGCAAGCCGAGGCGAGTAGCGGGAGGGGAGAGTATAAGCCGAGGCGGGGGCTGGGCGAGGCCGGGGGGGAGACGTGGTGTGAGGTAGGTGGGAATGGGTCCGGAGGAAGAGGCACAGGAGTAGAACAGAAGATGCGCACCGAGCCGAGCCCAGCCGAGACGGAATGGGGTGGGTCGAGATGGGGCAGGTGGTAGTTTGGCCAACGGGTGGAGGAACATCGGAGGTGAAGAGGAAGGGAGAGGGAGGATGAGGGATATTAAGAGGAGTTGAAGAAGGACGCGAGGCAAGCCGAGGCGAGTAGCGGGAGGGGAGAGTATAAGCCGAGGCGGGGGCTGGGCGAGGCCGGGGGGGAGACGTGGTGTGAGGTAGGTGGGAATGGGTCCGGAGGAAGAGGCGCAGGAGTAGAACAGAGGATGCGACTAGAGCCGAGCCCAGCCGACGCGGAATGGAGTTGGTCGAGGCGTGGCCGATGGGATTTGACCGTGTAAAAGAGGATTGTTGGCCGAGCACGCGCGCCCCGCGAGCGGTCCCGGCCCAGCCCCGCCGCCGCGAGCGCCCTTCAAATTGGCCATTGTGCGCGAAGGGGCGGCTGCGCAGTGGGCGAACCCTCTCACCCAAATGGTCAAAAAGTTTTCCGTAACATTTGTTTGAACTGCCACGGCGACGCGAAGGCTAGGAGCTTTGTTCAAACGCGCGGAGGCGAACGCCACGGGTTTGCTACCCGCGTAAAGTATGTATGCTTTCATCAAATGATATCTGGAGAGGTGGCTCAGGGCATGAACTGATATTAAAGTAGTGCCTCCGACCGGGAGGTCCTAGGTTCGAGTACCGACGGTGGCAAGATTTTCGACGATAGCAAGGTTGAATTCAGCCGCTGTCTGGAGGAGAATTCTAGCGGCTGGCTTCTCTGATCGGTAGTTTTCCGTGGTTTCTCCGATCAACACCAGGCGAATGCCGGAGCAGTTCCTAACAAACGAGCCACGGACCATGCGCGATCTTTTCTTTTTTTTCCTTGTCCCCTTACTTACGCATACTTACTCTTACATGTACTATACTAACATGTCGGGATACCGGTCGGGAGTTTAAAGCTTGTCCCGGCTGGGACGGTGCACCGCTGGTGTGAGAAATCTTGTCGAGAGAAACCCCGTTATCTGACGGTTGGTAGACGCCGGATCTCACCATCCAATGGGGAATTATCACCGCCATCTCGCGAAGAAAAAAAACATGCACTACACATTCAGGCCCGGAACTACTCATTAGTTGATTATAATCAATCAGTCAATTAAAAAACATCATTCACACTTTGTCCGGGATCGTTCTCATCTGCCCGGGAAATGGGTGGGCAAATAGCCGTTAACCTCTGTCTTCGGCCACGCTCGGCAATCGCTTCTGGCACTCGCCATCAATGTTATCACAACATTTTGCTCGACGGTTTAACGAGTCGAAATTATCGAAGACTTTCGATAACAAGAGGATAGTCGTGTGCACGGCCTACCTGTACAAAAACGATATGTTGGGAGATTTCATACTGACAGACACAAAATATAGAAATCAATAACCAGAGGAAGAATGAACGTCTTACCGAACTGAGTGTGATATATGGTCAGGTGGATGATGAAATTTAAGACGATGTTCAATTATAAGTCAAGACTGAATAACTTAATTGTCGACAAGGAATGTATGTCTTGGAGGAGCTGGAAGATTTGGGAAAATATGAATAATATTTGACGACTTGTGCACGTGAGCAGGAAGACGTATTTGAAAATACGAAGAGACTGTAAAGTGCTTCTCTTTGTTATTGTTTCCTTTTCTGAGTATTATTTAATATTGTAAAAAAATGTTTTATTTTTGTTTGAATTTTGAAAATGTTTATTTTGATTTAATCAAACGGTAAGTTGCCTCATTTAAGATTACGGTGCATCTCGTGAAATCATCGACCCTGAAAATAAATAAATAGGTATTTATTTTTTCCCTATTAGTGGATTTATATCATTAAAGGAAAAATTAGAACTATCACAACTGTCTTGCTTTTTCAGCAAAAGGGGAAAAAATGTTTGCACAAGACCATGAACATATTGTGTTTGTGCTGAACAGTTAATCTTGAGGAGGCGTATTTCCGCGCTCTTACTCCTTGCCTTGAGCGTTACGCACATGACTATCTTCACTGAAAGCGAATTCCAGGTACTCTGCATAAACTACAAACTTCCACCCTGTCTGAACGAATCCCTCGGCGTTCCGTTCGCGAAACAGTTCTCGAAACAGCGGAGTCATTAGTCATCAGAGTATATGTAACGAATAAAGTGAGAATATGGCTAATTCTCGAATTAGCCGCTTAATTTTCACTTTGTACAAAATGGGCGAATCAAATTGTAAGTATTATGGAAGTATCAAGATCTTTTATCTTCGGAGTATACTTCGGCCCTAACCAGCTGGAAGCACACATTAGCCAACATGAGGTGGTTAGGGTAGGTAAAGAACTTTGCGGTTGCAGGGTATAGGAGCTATGAAATAAACCGGAAAGGGACTGCTGGTGGGATGTTTCTACATATAATAAAGACAAATTGTGTAGTTTCGAGCTTCATTCTGTCATTGAGGAATTTCTGTAGGTACCATACTTTACAAATGTAAATATCTGCGATATTTCGTGGGTTTAGGTCATATTCCACCATACAACTATAGACGATGAAATCAATATTGTGGACGATGACCCCCCCCCCCCCCCGGTGAAATGTACATCTGGATAATATTACCTGATTTTTTTCTTTTTTTAGCAATGATGTAAACGTTTGTATAAGAGGCTTTTTCGAGCTTTTAGTTTTCCTCCCTCCACCTATTTCTCGCACATTCTCTCTCGCGCACGGTCTTTTGCTGTCATTTATTCCCTCCCCGTCTGTCTCCCACCCTCCCCTCTATCTTGCTCTCTTTCTCTCGTGCAGCATCTCTTGCTCTGCCTTTCTCCCTCTTTCGCGCTTACTTTCCCTTTGCTTCTCCCTCATTCTCAATCTTTCATTCTCTTTCTCCATTATTTTAGCTCTCTTTCGATCACGCTCTCTAGGGCTGCAGCTTATCTCTTCCTCTCTCACCCTCTGCCTAGGTCATTGCTCTTTTCCTCTGTCTAGAGCATCGTGCATACCACGATTACGTATGTTCGCAAACACGATGTGGTTGATAAGACTGGTGGTCCTTTTGTCCAATCTAGTCGAGTTCTTGGACACTATTCACTGGAAGAATAGTAGAGGGGGATGAATATTGTGAGTCGTGGGCGGGAAGTGTAAACAGACAGACACACTGTCGTATATTCATTTCTAAGGTTTCGAACTTTTCCCAACCCACAAAATTATTCTTCTGTCAATAACACTAGTTTCAATTTTTGCATGAAGGGAATGCTTTCTTTAATGCACGAAAAGGAAACATTATAAATAGATATTTAAATGTAAATAAAACTGCACGAAGTTTTACTCGAACTTCAGTGCGCCATTGCTTTCCCTTGACAAGCAGAAAGTGCCAAAGAATCCTCACACTGAAAAGAAACACTTTTCATAGTATAAATGTCATTACTTAACCAATTTGTGGCTTCTTTAGCTTCTTTTTGTGTGAACCACGACTGCGATATGCCACTGCAATGACTATGCCACAAATTTAGTCTGCCTCGACCAGGAATCGAACATCGACTCTTGCACGTGAAACTAAAAATTGAATGAAAATTGAATAGAATTAATTACTTGAGTACTCTCTCACTCTAAGTTTAATATTAATATCATGGATACACAAACGCACAGGTGCGTTTCTGAAAATGAATCTCTTTCCTCATACTCCCAAAAATGTTTCCTTCATAACGAGATCCAATATTTGCACCTGTTAAACTCGTTTTCGCCGGACGAAAACCCAAGTAAATACTTAAATGTGACTCGTAAAATATTAAGCTGAAATAATTGTTTTATGTCCCGCTTTCTCTCCTACCCTCCTTCCACTCTCTCCCTCTCTCTGCTTGTCTTCCTGACATGTACACGCGTATGCGCGCGCGCGAGCGCACACACACACACACACACACACACACACTCACATTCACACTCTCACACATACACTGACATACACAGACATACACTGACATACACATACACACTCATACACACACTCACATACACTCATACACTCACACACACTCTCTCACACACACACTCACATACCCACACTCACATACATACTCACATACACGCACTCTCATACACACATAGCCACATGCCCACTCGCATACACACACCCACGTACACACACACACTCATGTACACACACACACTCATGTACACACACATACACACACTGCCGCTCATACAAATTCACACACAAACACTTTCACAAACCCTAATTCATGACTGCACCTGTCCTCTTTTTTCCTCTACCTTCCTCCTCCTCACCTTTCTTAATCTCTCAATCTCTAGGTCTCTCTATCCATGATATTCCAAATGAAGCCCACACGGGCGCTCGGAGGCGACGCGCTGGCTGGTCCGACCGCGGAGCGCACCTCCAATCCAATCCCCTCCCGTTCCCGGCCACTGTGCGGGCGGCGGGCGAGAGCAGGGCGGGTCTGCCAGGGCGCCGGTGCGCGACGCTGCACCGCACCGCACCGCGCCGCGCCGCGCCAGAGCTGCAGCGGCGGCGGCGGCGGCGGCGGCGGCAGCCGGATTGTGTTTTGTCTGCGCGCTGTTTGCCCGGGGCGTGTTGACTGAAGTCCTCTAGCGACGCGGCGTGACGCGACGGACACCTGACGGGAGCGGCGCGGACGGCGCGGCGCGAGGCGACGCGAGGCGACGCGGACGCTGGTTCGCTGGCGCGCGTGCTGCGCGGGCGAGCCCAAGTGGGCGTGGCAGCTCGGCGCTCGCCCGCCTGCCCGCCCGTGCGTGGCCGCGCCCCGGCCCCGCACGCCCCGCCATTGTGCGAACGCGGTTCGTAATTGCGTGCTCGCGCCCTTGTTCAGGTATCGGCTTGGAGTGTCGGCGACGTTGCCCCGCCTCACAATGCGTGCGTGCGTGCGTGCGTGCGCCGCCTGGCCGAGGGGCAGAGGGCGGCGAAGAGACAGAGGCTGCCGTTCTCACGGCGACGCCCCCGCCTGGCCCCGCCTCTGCAATCACATCATCCCTGCCTTTGCCGTTCTCCTCACACGTAATACTCACACATGACGCCCTCTCCGCTCATGTATTCTCTCCATCCTCGCCTTCCTCGCCACTCATCCATCACTCGCCGTCCTCTCGCTGCCCTCTCGCTGCCCTTTCGCCGCCCTCTCGCCGTCCTCGCGCCACCCTCCCCCCGCCCTCTCGCCAACCCTCTCACCGCCCTCTGACCGCCCTCTCGCCGTCCTCTCTCCTCCCTCTCTCCTCTCTCTCGCCGTCCTCTCCCTGCCCTCTCGCCGTCCTCTCCCTGCCCTCTCGCCGTCCTCTCACCGCCCTCTCGCCGCCCTCGCGCCACCCTCCTACCGCCCTCTCGAGAACCCTCTCACCGCCCTGACTCCGCCCTCTCAGCGCCCTGCCTCCGCCCTCTCGCTGGCCTCTCTCCTCCCTCTCACCGCCCTCTCGCCGCGCTCTCTCCGCCCTCTCTCCGCCCTCTCTCCGCCCTCTCTCCGCCCTCTCTCCGCTCTCTCTCCGCCCTCAGCCGCTCTCTCGCCGCTTTCTCGCCGCTCGCCCACCTTCTCAATGCTTGCGTTAATACGAGTAGAATATTGAAAATGCATGCCATTTTGATTACAAACTCTCTTTACAACGGGTCATTTTTTAATTCTATAGGATCTCTTGTTAACAAGATTGTTAAAATTTAACGGCAAAGTTTGCCTATATAGCTACAGGCGTACATCCCACACTACCTATTACGCAAATATAAGAAATCCTTAAAAACTGATTTCATTTTCATTATCATCGTAACCTCAATTTTTGACGTACCACTCACCATCTTCTCTATTATTACCGTCCTCATATCGTCGTCCTGACGGCTTGCGTAATCTATCGCTTTAATTCAAGTCATCACTTCCTCCCTGTCGCCCTCGCCACATCATTCACCTCCCCCCGTGCCACCCACACCCACGCCCTCCCGTTGCAGCCGCAGCACGAGCCCACGCCGTCGTTTTGTCGTCGGCCTCAGCACTGGCACTGTAAGGGCTCCAGTAAGCTTGAATAATGTCTTGTTCTCCTGTGTCACCCGGGACGACGCCCGCCGTAGCGAGCCAGGTTTGAATGCTAATGATGAAGCGCGCAGTGGGAGACGTTGATGATATAATGTGACAGATTCCGCTTAATATCGTATTATCTTTCACATGGAAAATGTTAGTGTCCCGAAAATATTTCATTTTTCTACATACTACATACATTTCAGCTGAAATACTTCTAAATATTTGGAACATTATACTTATTACATTACATAGAATTAGAAAATCGGAAAAAGATATTTGCAATGTATTTGAGAAGTAGCTGAACCCGTGTGATTTCAGCGCGCACAAGAGAGAGCTGTAGGAAAGTTACGACCGAAATTACTGTATACGCATAAATATACACATGTTTTATACCAAGATATTCACATATATATATATGTGAATATATATATATATATATATATATATATATATATATACATATATATATATATTCACATATATATATATACATATATATATATATATATATATATATATATATATACATATATATATATATATATATATATATATGGATAATGTTGGACAAAGTTTTGCTAATTATTTTTATTATAATAATAATAATAATAATAATAATAATAATAATAATAATATAGTACGTCTAATCAAACAAGGTATCCAAAAATGAGTTTCATTCTTTAAAAATATATTCCAAGCAATTCCTCCATGGTAATTGTTTTAATACGTCATTACACACTCATTTGTAAATATCGGGTATGTAATACATTATCTTGCGACTGAAAATCTGAAGATGCATTTATTTTATATTATATTTATATATTATTCATAATTCCAAACAGCGAATGCAAAACGTGGTACATTTAAAAAAAATTGAAGTGTATGGCTTGCGAAACATGCTTTGAAATAAAAAATTTCCAAAGAAAAATCTTATATTTAGTAGCCAGGATTGAAAAGCTAAAATGGGTGTTAATACTTATGTATTTCACTTTTTGTAATACAAATCGTATTTTAATTAATATTATTTTTGGTATTAATATTCCTTCTTTCTGTTAAAACAATAATCGACTCAAATCAATTGTTCAACTCCAAAAAAGCGATTGTTTATAACTACCTGTTCATCGATTCCTGAAGAATCGATTAACATCTATCCTTACGGTGGCGCGTCTACAAGGTTACCCCCAGTCTTTATTGGTCGATTTGCTATGTAAACCTCGTCGCCCTTCCCAATTTCCCTTCCAATTCAAAAATCTCCATCTCCGGGAGCACTACTCTCAGAAATGTAATGTGTTCCGCGAGTCAAGGAAATGAGCCGTTCTCATCTACAATGAATGGCCTTCTGACCTGGCTGGAACAGGCGGTTAGTCGACGGAAAGGACTAAGAAGATATTACTGCGCGCGTACGAGAGAATGTCTAGAAGAATAGCTCTACGGGATGGCCAAAAAAAAGTCCACTTCTTACGACTGAACATAATGGACTTATCCTGGAACTCCTGGCAATGGAAGACAGACACAATCGTGTATCATACTTTTGTGAGAAGCCGTGCACAAAATAATTATTTGGAGGCTGCTGAGTTCAACATTTTATACAACAAATTTTTCCATCATATTTACATGCAGTGCCAAAGTGAATATTTGTTTAATCTCACTCGTAGTGTGCGTTCTGTCTCACTGAGTTTCATTTATAATAAAATATATTCATATCATTGAAAAAAACATACGTAAAATTAGTATTTTAATATATTTTGATAACTTAAATATCACTCCCAAATTATGATAAAGGAGCGAATAATAAGTAAAATCAAGAAGGAGTGTTTTTAAATGACATGCTGTTTGAAAGATGTTTCTACCGACACATTATTAAACTCCAAATGTGTTCGTAGTTGGTATCAAAATGTAGAGATCTTATCGATGTACACTTCCACTCTACAGACATCGTTGCAGAAGGTGAAACTTATCTTAAACCCAATACTGGAGTAGCAGAAAGGTCAGCTCCTTATTCAGGCGGGAACACTCGACATCGTTTTCCGGTCCCCTCCCACAGAATTGTGTTGAAAGGACACACAACGGCAGGTTCAGGCGCAATGTTGTCGGAAAGCTACGTCTCGAGCCTCGAATGTCCGACCAGATGTGCAAACGCAGCTTACGAAACATTTCATCGGAACTACTGCGGCAGTGGGTGTAGCTACGGTGGAGGTGGGGGAAATGGCGGACGTGAAGCAAGAGACGGCGGAGAAGATAAAGAGACGGGGATCGTGTCTAGGAAGCAGCAAGTGAAGGGGTGCGGGTTAGAGACGGAAAAAAGGAGACGGAAGTTAATATGGACAAAAAGGTTCAAGAAGAAGCACCGGAGGAGGGGGAAGAGTCAACAAAAGAAACACAGATGACAATTAAAAACATGGAATAACAAGAGGACATTGCCGCGGCGAAAGCTGTGGGAAATGAAGCCGAGAAAGACTAAAAGGGACGGTTAAAGAAGCGAAGCAGAAAAAGAGAAAGATAAAACCGCAGCAAGAAGCAGAGAAATTCTATGAAAGAGGCAGAGAAATAGAGCGGTTGGATCAATGGACAGTATAAGAAACGTGAAAGAGGGCGGGAAAAGAAGGAGGCAGAGTTAGAGAAAGACTGTGAAAGAGACGAAATATCGGAGGTAGTGCGAGAGACAGGACAAGAGGCAGAGGAACAGACTAAGAAAGAGACGAAAAACGGAAGAAGTAAGTGTGGATAACGACGTAGTGCGAGAGTCAGAACAAGAGGCAGAGGAACAGACTGCGAAAGAGACGAAAAACGGAAATACAAGTAACTGCGGACAACGAGATAATTCGAGAGACAGAACAAGAGACAGAGGAACGGACTGTGAAAGAGACGAAAAAGGGAAGTACAAGTAAATGTGGATAACGAGATTGTTCGAGAGATACTCGTAGAACAAGAGGCAGGGGAACAGACTGTGAAAGAGACGAAAAACGGAAGTACAAGTAACTGCGTATAACGAGACAGTTCGAGAGAAAGAACAAGAGGCAGAGGAACGGACGGTGAAAGAGACGAAAACTCGGAACTAAGTGGGGATAATAAGTTAATGCGAGAGACAGAACAAGAGGCAGAGGAACGGACGGAGAAACAGACGAAAAATCGGAAGTAAGTGTGGATAACGAGGTAGCGCGAGGGACACAACAAGAGGCATAGAAACGTGCGATTAAAGAGACGAGGCGAAAGAGGCCGGCGGTGGGCGGGCGAGGGTCGTTGGCGGCGGCGGACGCGAGCGGGCCGTTGGCGCGAGTAATAAAGCCGGTGCAGGTGGGCGCAAGTGGCGGGGAGCGCGCGGGCTCTAAAGATCCATAGAAGCGGCGCCTTCGCCCATTGCGTGCCTTAATTACTCCGCTTCTCGGGAGCCTCCCCTCCCCCTTTCCACCCCCCGCAGCCGACCCACGTCGCCAACGTCCCCGCTCGCGCCCCACCCCCTCCGCGCTACCTGGCCCCTCCCCCTCCCCCTCCCCTTCCCCCACCCCGCCGACGCCCCCAAGAGGAAATTGAACGCGCGCCCGCCGCAGTGGCCGAGGCGAGGCCAGGCGACGCTACGCGCGGCGCGCTATGCGGAGGGCAGGAGAGTCGCGAGGTGGAAGGAACAGTCTCACAACCGGATCGCGGTGTGCTGTGCGAAGAAAGTAACCAGGGGAGTGGTAGGCCCCGTTGGCAATTGAAAGAGCCTGGGGAACATACTAAAAACCCTCAATTTTGTAAATCAGAGAAAAAAAGAGGTTTATGTCAATCTACAAATTTCCATGCATGTATTGTGCATGGGAATTTTCTCCGGGGGATGTTGGCATTTGCTTCCACGAGGTTGGTAAGATACGTGTGGATAATGCACAGAATGTTCGTGGAATGTGGTTCAAATACACAGAATGAGAGTAGAACAATGTTGTTTGAAGAATGGATTCTGATTATGCACAATACAACAAGATTTCGCAAATTCTTGTTTGATATTACCTTATAGAAGGCGCCAGTAAGGTCTGTCCTCGGTGGCACCAGTGGCTAGTGAGAGTACTAACAACAGAATTTATGTTGGTAGCACAAACATCAGCTAGTAACAAATGCAAACATAACTTGCGTGCTCTGCACAACCATAACAAATAAGGGAAATGTTGTCCTCTTCAGTGTTTCATAGTGATTTCGATGCTACAAACATAATTTTAATAGGGGCCTCTCGGTGCGAAGTGAATTTTCTGGCACACTATCTTTGCCTTCACTATCACCTAACTACAGGTTTCCAAGTGCAGACTAACAACAAAAACTTGTTGGAATGCGGTTTACCGAAACCTTTTCTCCTCTCAGTGTTATTACTCAAGGATTACCCAGATTAAGAACGTGCATGATATCATTTAATGATCCGTAATTGAATACATTTATGCAGAAAACATCCAAGCCAGAATAATAAATATGCTTGGAAAATAGCTTGTAAAGTTGGAGTATATCTTAAATTTTCGAACAGGACGTTTGCAGGCCAAACTTTATAATTTTGTGAGATGTGGCTCTACAAAAGTTGGAAACGTTCTACACATTCATTATAAGGAAAATATAAAAATTCCAAAATTGTTTTCATTGTTTCACGTTGTTCAGTATTAAGTCTCAAACATGAATGAAATGAAGACATACAAATTCTAGAATAATACATTTCCTATTCATTGCAAGCACAGAGTAGAAGTGTTTCTGAAAATGTAATTGAAATAGTTTACATTTACCAAGATCCATTTACCATTTATGTTGTAGGGAACTATCCTGTTCACCTTAACTGAAAAATCGTTGAATTGAAAAATCCTGTTCACCTTAACGTAAAAACAAAATGCACAAAATAATTATAATCTCTGAAATTTCGTTGTTAAAGTATACATGTGTCAGACGACTGCTGGACCTTGTGTTGCGTCATCAGCAATATTTACATTTGAAAACACTCGAACTTCAAACTTGAAATATTCCCTATATTTTATTAGCTGGCTCGCGATATACCAAGGCCTTGTTGACGACGTTCTTGACACAATCAAACGACTCAAATGGCCACAAATAAACATTATTTCTATTAATTTTCTAATTTTATTAAAATTTTGTATTGACACAATAAAACCGAACAATAATAGCAAGTAATAAGACATCTAGGGATTTACTACTTTTCAATTAAAACAAAAATTTGTTGAGTCACACTTCTTTCTAAAAAAAACCCTAGTGTTTTAAGTACAAGAATATTTTCAATTATTGAAATGTCAAAGATTTGAATGAAAATCGAAACTATACCATACTTATAAATGTACTTTCTTCTATACGGGCAAAACATTTCTGGATAAAGTTTCAGCCTTTTTCCAGAAAATATCGAAAATATTGGGGCTTCATGAAGAGGACCCGCCATAATTAAAAATATCTTAATAATATACGGGACGCCCCAACTTGATCTTAGTCTTGACGTATTTCCTAAAGCTTCCCCACCCAAAGTGCGTAAAGAAACATATCGTTGTTTCGCCATCTCCTCAACGGCCCGACACTGACAAGCATCTCGTCCTCCCCCGAGCGGAAAAAAACCCCTCTGCCTCCGCAAGAGGGCATTCCAGGCCGCCGCAAAAGACTGTTTAGACAGACTAAGGACGCGGCGAACAAACAACCTCGCAACCGCGCGTTCGTCGGGCGTGTCAACTTGTCAGCAGATAACCTCTGGCGGCGAGGGGTCGCCACGGCCAGGAAATGGCTCTTTTGTCGCAGCAAAGGACGGCACAGCGACGCGACGCGCCGCCCCGTCCCGCCCCGCGCGCTGTCACAAGGGCACAATGCGCGCGGGCGACAGGGCTTGTGCGCCGCTTGTGACACCCGCGACGCCCTGAGACACGGCTCGTGACGGCCTCTTAATTGTCAAAGGCCGTCGATCCAATGAAGTGCCCCCTCTCCCCCCCCGCCCGACCATTCAGCGCCAAACGAGACGTCAATACTCGGTAATAAGTCTTCTATAGGAGGGGCAACCACCGTGAAATTCTTCGAAGGGAGAGGGAGAGGGTGGTATTCATGACAGTGTAATTAAATTGCAACGTTCTGTTTTGTTGGGTTGTATTCAAGTTGTGGAGTACGCGCGCTTTGTCATTTTAGGCACTAGATTAATGAGTATTTTGTGGAGGGGGAATGATTTAAAAGAAAGGCAGGAAAATTCAATTTCAAACGAACACAATAGTCCAAAAACTTTAAGGACTTGTTCCTGGAACTTCAAAAAATTATAAGAAGACAGCAAGAAGTGAGTATGTTGTATACAAAGACCTATATATGGCTACTTTTAGGAGTGCCTCGTAAAATTCCTCATTAGACACATGGTGTTCATGAACCTGCATGAATGACGATTAACAGATAATTCATTACTGGCTGAATTAAGGCAAATTTTGTCAATCTGAGTCATCATTTGCGTTTGCAATGGTTTGGCATAAAAGTGCGTTGAAAAGTATGCGGTGTACAAATTTAAGGCTGTTTTATGTAAATTCCGAAGCCCGGAGCTTCGTCGCAACTGGGAAATGTAGAACGAAGTCTCAACTAGGATATACAGTACAGTGTGGTTAGGTATTGTGTTATCATGTAAATGGATAGTACTGACTCGGTGAAACCCAAAACGACACATATTATCTATCAGAAACGTCTTTACAGCAATCTTATCTGATATTCCTCGATACAGGAATGTACAGAACCAACAACCAACAACAGTCGCTGAAGAAACAGAATACCTTGACCGCCAACGAAATCTGCCGGTCACTCGGCGAAGCACAGACTCGTCGTCCATGCTGAGACACGGGCGCCTCTACCGCGATGAACGTATCCTAGATAAAATTATGAAAGTGATATTAATCGCTTTGAATGCATTGTTATCATCTCCATAACATTATTTTGATTTACTGTCTAGAGCAAATGACCTTGAATGCCACGATTTTATGCTAAACGGAGACCAGAGTTCTACCTCCGAAAGGGGGTTCGTTGCGTACATCTGGAATTTCAAGTATCCCAAAAGAAACATGTATTTGTGTAGTATCTTCTTGTGTCAATTACTCGAAGAAAGGATAAATATTTAATTTATGGAATCATCTTCAGTAACACATTTTTGTGCCAAGCCTCGGTCGTTGGGGGAGGAACATTGGCACCTGAAAATTTAGCAATAAATGTCTTACGGCACTTACTTGCAATCCGTTCAAACGATTTTGTCAGAAAGAAAATCCTCAGCTCAAAAGAAATCTCATCGTTATTGAACTTTCAGAACGCTCTAGGGACAATGCGTCATGAGGATTACCTCTTCTTGAACGACTCATGTGCAGCGAGGAGCTACCAACAACAGGTGGGGAGTACCAACGATCAGGAACGAAGTTTCTGTCCTTTATAATCTCTTACTTTTAAAGAAAATAAATGTATTCCCTTCCATTTTTTTCTGCAATGCAAAATTCAAATAATACGAATAACAACTAAATATTATTGTATTCCTATTTTATCAGGTTACAATGGGTATTGATTTGCGCTCTACATATTAATTTACAGAGAATCAAGAAGACTACCTTTCTCTGTTTTGTAGTACGTTTCTTCCTCCACATCGTGTTTATCGCCCAAGACATTTTCTTTTAGATGTATGACAAAGTTAAATAATATACAAAGAGAAAGACAAATGTATATCTGCATTTGCTTGCTACCTTTAATGAAATTCGCTTTGAGACGAACGATTTCGTTCAGTGAATATTTCATATTCGTTACTGTTTCATAATTTACAACGTGCAATTTTCTTAGATTGATAATGTTAAAAAACTAATTTAAAATAGTGCCATAGAATAGGTGAAGACTACCGTTTTCGGAAAGGTTTGTCTTTCATTTCCGAATACAAGATAAATATTAAACGAACATTCTTGAATAAATTGTTTTCTTTTAAGGCACGCTTTTAGTCTCTTCCGAGTTTCGTAGAGTATCCTCTTCTTTCGATTTTCTCTCGTCTGAGTGAGCTAAAGCGCTGTAGAGAAAGTTTTGCGTGTCTGTCAAGATCTCAAAGAACGTTTGTAAGTTTCGTTGAGGAATGTTCTGAAAGTGGACGTGATATTTTTACTACTTGGTTTCCTCTGGTGTGCTTATGAAGAGAATACATTCATATCTGTACACTCCTTCCCCACAACTCTTATCATTGAATAAAATGTGAATTCAATAGAATGATTATACCGCCATTCACATAAAAAATAATTGGTTCTCGTGACCACTCGTAATTAGAAAAGAAACTAATGTGAAAAATATAATTGCAGAGATCTAATATTGGATCTGGGATTCATTCTTCATCTGTCTAAACAATATTTCGCACCATGCTATAACATCCTCTTCCGATGTGTTTCTTCTTTGCTTTTTTCCCGCATGTGTTCAAAACTGAAGACAGAGCGTTGCGTGTCTGTCGTTGCTTGTAAATCATCTTGAGAGCCACGTGAGGAATGCAGCGGAACTTGTGTGTTTACTGCTCCTCTGTTCCGTTCGTCGATGTCCCTTTGCGACTGCAACTCGAACTGGTTGCGGTCACAAAAGACTTGGTAACGTATAAATCTTATTTTTGTCTCTCCTTGTTCGGGGGAAATTCTTGGCGACTCCCTTAACAATTATTAAGTTATTATTTCATTATGAAAATATGTTCAGTTTATTTTGCAATATATGAATATTAACATTCGTACTGAAGATTACCAGAGGAGTTTGTTTAAAATTAAGCTGGTGTTACTTATATTTATAAGTAAATGTATCTGCGAAATAACGATTTTGTCTAGATTGAATGCAATGATATTATATAGTAATAATTTCTGGGCAATAGTGGCTAACTCAGAACACTCAGAACAGTCATTAATATTCGTATCCTAAAATAAGAGTAGCGGCGACTTACATTCCTGTGCGCCTTTTTCAATTTGACTTCTTTTTACTTATGCACACGGTAGTAAGTGTAGTAGAAGAAGCTCTGGTCGCTTGGAGACTTCGCAATGCTACTGCTATTATTGAAATACTTTTTACCGTGCTATTGTTGTTGATACTTTTATATTTGAAATCAACACTTAGATTTTAATACCTCACGAACAGCATTTGACTTTCATTCGATATTTATCTGGTAACAGTGCAGACATTTGATGTGCAATTGAGCTAATTCCCCTATACATGTTTTACTTCCCACCACACAGTACAGTTTAGATGCTTCTCTTCTCATCTCACAGGAATGAAAGAAAAAGATTTAAATAAAATAAGTTTAAATTTGATATTCATTTTTATCATCATTTGTACGCAATGTAGTTGACTTATATGAGTATCAGGTATATCCATACAATTCTCTTTCACATCGTGGCTCATTTAAGTTCTCTCATCTAGCTTGCTATTCAATAATGTAAATGGCTATTAATAGAAGTACGGATCGACAGGACACATTCAAAATTACCGAAATGGCATATAAACAAAAAGAGTTGTCTGCAATTAACCATATAAGTATCAATTATTCTATTAGTAATTCACTGCCAATCTAACTCGCTTCCCAGGAGCATATCCTATCACGCGCTGAGGCTGTCTCTGCTTAACACACAATACCTCAACCCGTCCTTGCCAAAACGGGCTGTAGTTTTTTTTCTTAGCGTGATAGATATAGTGTAAACCCAGTTTACACCATGCAGCTTTCAATAACACTATTTACATACGGCAGGCTCTAAAATGTCCTGTAGATCATCTTTAGTGTAGGCGTAATTTTTTGCAAGACGCGACAACCTTGTTTTAAGTGATTCGTCATCACGAGCGCGTCATCTATCGAAGTCATTCGTCTTGTCAGTGTAGTGAATATTATATGCCGGTAAGTTGTGGTGTTTTTTCACCGCTGCAAAGTGAGCTCCCACGCCGATGTACATGTCTGCTTGCAGATCCTCTCTCCTCTTGGTGCTTTCACCAGCCTAAGCATCGGCCCAGCTGAAACAAATTTCAAGTTCCTGACAGGTGTGGTTCCCTCACCATCGAGAGTGAAAATACATCGATCTCAACAACACCGTAGCCCAAAAATATCCACGAAAATTATTCTTTTCAAACAATAAATATAATTGATGAGAAAGATTGTTTCGACTATCGACCAACACTCAACATCGGACCAGAGACAATTTTAATCCTACGCTGCCTATCCGCGAAAACGTTTTTTTTTTTTTTTCAAACATTAATTTTCATCCAATTGTCATAAATTCAATTTGTATTTCCGGTGTATGGTTTCAATTAAATTGCCTTTTTACGACTGAACGTAGATGACACTGTCGTCGAGACAAAACACGCTGAAATATGTTAAGTTCTCCCGCGGATGGAATCACCAGCATTCGTGGATTTTCGTTGCGTCAATATTGAAGTATTGTGTGTCCATCAAGCCGCAATATCGGAGCACGGCGAGTGGACGGGCACTATGTACACATCGTGTGTGGAAAGAAGAAATGTGTACATAGGGAGGCCACGCACCGCCAGCAGGCTTTCCATTTCCGTTATTATTATTTTGAGTGTCCAGAATTTTAGAAGAGCTTCTATTTATTCGTAGAAAGTGCAATGCGCAGTACAAATCACGACTTTTAATCAATTACATTTGAATAAGGATCAGTTCGTTGAATTCACTCGGCAGATGTTACTCTTAATTAATAAGCCCACTACGGCAATAAGTATTAAGATATACGATAAGATTTTCGAACCCCGTTTTCCAGCAATTTGTAAGTTATTCTAGGATTTCTGGAACTAATTTTGCCTCCCATTTATTTTAACTTTGAAACAAAGTCATGTGATGCCTCATGAATTAAAAAGACACGATAGACAACGCACATATCTACTTTTGAAACTTATTACAATATTTTATAATGTTTTTATAACAACCCTTGCGTAAAGTAAATTAATTCTATTATGCTTTCATAACTTGTAACTTGGCCTAAAGTGTATACTTCGCGATGTGTTAACACATAAAACCAAAAACAATATTCTGAAAATCTAAAAAATGTATCTGCTTTGAAACCTGATGAATTTTGCATTAAAATCTCAAAATCTATTTTGAGAGCCCTTGAGGTTCTTGGAGCCTTGTCCCGATAGGCAGTGATGTGACATCGGGATCCATGTTTTCAAAACATCCATTATTTGTACAAATATATATGTGCTTAACATCAATTTTTCGATGCCGATATTTTGACCTCTATGGTTTCACTTGGTTGATATTTTATTTTTGAATGAAAAATATCTTATTAAACACCACAATAATTTTCAGATGTCTATAATTTGAACAGACTGAAGCCGCCCAGACTGAAAAATAAGTTAGAGAAATTTCCGTTGATAAATGTAGCGTATTGTTTTCGTATTACCCAATAACATAATAAACGTTTTATTAATTGTTCTGACAATTGTTTGACTTCGTTTTTCGGCTAGATCTCAATTACAAATTAATAAACACAACCACTGTGACTTGAAAACTTCCTCCATCTGCATGTTAACACTGAAGTTATAGGTTTCTAAAATAGTTTTACAAACATCGATGTTTAAAAACATCGATAGTTTTGGTTCTATGCCTTTTGAACATTGATTTTCCAAATTTGAACATCGATATGTGTGTTGTTGTCGATCTCGCATCCCCATTTCGCGACCCCCGTGTGCGCCAGCGCTCGGCCTCATGAAGGGCCAAGCGACAGCAGAGGGTTCGATGACCTTGGCAGGGCGCGGCCTTTGGCGCCCGAAGGGAGCCTGGAGGACGTCCTTGAAACTCGAGCGCGGCGCCCGGGGCGACGGGCGAGGCATCGCCCCGGGGACGAGTGCAGCCACAAGCGCCGCTGCCGCCAGAGGCCGCTGCTACAGTGGAATTTGGTTTCGGTTCGCAATCCTTACCACCTGCAAATCCTCGGATGAAACACTACTGCGTTTGCAAGAAAGTTGACCGGGAGGTGCTGGGATTACAGTCCCAACGTCGGATTTTCGACACTTGAACATAGCTGGGTCAAATCCAGTTTCTGCGAGGAGAAGAATTCTTCAACGTCGCTGTTAGGAGGAGAATCCACTGCTCTCTTTAGAAGTTTCCCGTGGTTTCTACCATCAGTACGTGCCGAATGTTGGAGTAGCAGTGTAAATAAATAAGCCAAGTACAGCCTGCTATCTTTCCTACCTCGACCATGTAACTTTCTCTCTCCTCGCTCGTGTATTTAGACGCAGTACAGTGTGCACAAATGTGTCGGGAGGTCGTAGAGGTGCTTAGAGTCTGGGCTCAGGAAGTCCCCTGCTGGTGGAGGTACCTGAGAAGGAGAGATCTGTAAACCAACGTGTAGGTTCACACTAGAACTAGCGCGGAAGGAATAACGTCCTCTTCTGGAGCATAGTATTGACTACACTTAAGGAACTGCAGACCGGAGTAGTCGCGCACGGAATCAGTATTCACACACTCATTCGTTCTTCATTCACTGTAGGTCAGGAGAGGTCAGGTAACGTAGTATCGGGGGCCAGAATCTTTAGAGATTTGAAAGCAGCTGCGTTTATTATTTCACCCTACATTATTGTACAAGGAGGATACTTACGGAATATATATATATATATATATATATATATATATATATATATATATATATATTCGTATACGACGTAAAATCTGATTTAATAATTAGGTTGTTATGAAGTTCACCCTATTACTCCGAATTTTTGTTGCATTACTTCAAGCTTGCTTTTGTAGGGTTATTCAGTTCTCGTTGCTAATAAGCCGGGTCCTTAGTTCATATGTTATGTGCAGACTGAATTTGCCAAAATTGGATACTCTTCGTCGTTTCGTTTTGTAAATAATTAACGTTATACTTTGGACATTGTGCTCGTGTAATACGGGCTACGGCAAGTGAGCGGGCGGTTTCATCCATTTCCTGCGAGTGGCGGCGTTTGCGCAGTAGAGACATAACGACGTTTTCAATTCTGTAGGCATTTCCTACGTAAATACAAAGAACCTGGAATTTCGTTCTTTGGTCAGGTGAAGTGTGTTTTAAAAGAACTGACTCAATTAATATGCCTAATTTGCATGTAATGGCTGAGGAAAATCCGCAAGTTGCACGTAGTGTAGCTCATCAAGAGCGGTAAATGTGTCGGTTGGCATTGTGGATGAATTCATCCTCGGCCCTCACTTCTTATCCGAGCATTTAAGAGGTTATCTGTTTTTGAATTTTAGAATTCAGGTTCTCCCAACGCATTTGTATCTGGGAGTTGATGAAAGACCGTATTTATGCCACCAAAGTCGAGCACTGTGATGACCTTTTTCGGCGCATTCCAAGCGTGGAGGCAGAGATAAAAGAAGTCCAACCTGGCAAAGTTGTGCGCGTCACTGAGGTCGTGCGGCACAGATGCGTACCTTGCGTTCACGCAAGAGGCCATTTTGAACACATGTAGAGCCCCTGATGTGAAAAGGCGAAATTTTGTCAGTATTCGCAAAAATGGTAAACGATACTAAATAACACGTAAATATTTTTTCTCTCTCCTTTCGTATTCTTTAGACAATTAGGCAATACTATTTAATGTAATAACAGCTATTTAATGTAATATTTTGGTTTCCTTTTTGCAAAGTATGACCAATGACAAAAAACTTTCTTTTCGAAATATTGAAAAGGGTTTACACTATTTCCTTTTGCACTCATAATTAACTTGGTGCACTCTGCCTCCGAGTGCTGTTTGAGCAACGAGGCTTGAATCGCCCTGTATTTAAACGAGAAGCAAGTTCAGTATTCCACACTAACCAATTGTAGATTTTGTTCATTGAATGGAAAAAAATCCATTTGAAATGAATTACAAATATACGTACAAGAGGTGGATACAGTGTTTATAAATCTCCGCTTAGTATTCACGTTGGAATTATTCAAAACAGAACAAACGCCATAAGGCCCGTAGGTGATGAAACGTCAAAAAACAGGGGCAGGGCTTTGTCGCGGCGAATATCACACGCCCGAGCAGGTGACATGGCTAACACCTCAAAGTAGACACCAGGCGTGACGTGCGAACGGACGACTGGGGGCGCCGCTCGCATTTTGGTGTCACCTGGCGGCTGTCTGAGGGACTAATCGTGCTGTCTGCGAGAGAGAATACTTTAGCAGGCAGCCGAGCTCCATTGCAGCTCGTTTAATAAAATCATTCCCATTTTTCTTGATATGTCCATGAGCACAATTTCCGTACACGTGTTGGGTAAGTTTGATACAATTACATAAACGTGCAGCTGGCGGGCTAATTTTGCCAGCTGTGCATTGGCGTGAAAGAATAAAATGAGTAGCAGGAAAGAGACTGAAGAATTCAAATGTTACATTCGGCTTACTCCGAAACCGGGATATTACACGTTTTTAATTATACCTAATTCGGAATTCCTGAAAGGTATTACCTGACTCACGACATCTAAGGGAGGATAGGAAAGTGAAAACATTATATTCTTTTCGGGTAGACAAGTTTTTGTCATACCGATTCGAACAGTAATAATCATTTAATTTCAAATAATCTATTAATCAAAATATTATTGCATGAAGTCTGTGGTAGGTCAAATATGAAAAAAAACAAAACATTTAAGCATTCTCGGAAATGAAATTATTTTGTTCTTTGAGTTTTAAATATGCCACATTAAATAATTTTTCTTTAAATACATTTATTCCTTGTAAAGTTTGCTTTCTCCTTAAAAAAGGAATCACCCACAATATATTTGTCCATGGGACGCAACATTTCTGTTTATTCTTAGTCTGTGCGCTGAAGATCGTCAAATGTGCACCTTTCTCCAAATCTGCAAATTCTTCAGTCACCAGAAAGACAAAAGTGCACTTGACCAATAAAGGCCACATCTTGAGTTTTTAAAACCTATACTTACATTATACAAAATTCGCAATATCCTTATTTGAAATTATCGACATATAATATTCAAAAAAACAAATTAAACACAATTTACAGCGTATATTTAAATTAAAACATCAAGTGTAACATTCATTCCGACTAATTATCAGATAATTCAAATTACCCAATTAACAATTACTTTAGGACACCTTTAAATAAATAAATTAAAATTTTTAAACAATAAAATTTCATTCAATTCCCGCAGCTCTTGTTCTTTGATTCGCGCTTTCATTTTTGGGGACTACTTTCTTTTCTTTGGCAATTACTCTCAATTGAACGAGACCAGAGTTCTATTAAAGCTGTAGCTTATGAGATCCCGCTCCTGATGCACGAGGGAGCCTGCGCAGACAGCTCCTCAGCCTGACTTAGCGCAACAGCTGCGCCACTCTGCTTGAGTGTACATTACACAGGTAGGGCTCCCGCTTTGTTACTGTCACGCGTTCCACTTATTCATATAGAAAACATTATAGGTTGAATTATGAAAATGGTGCTCTTCAGAACATCACCTCAGAAATAATTTGGAAATTTCGTACAATTCAATGTTTTTAATTTTCTTTGAATTATTCATTATTGTTCACGGTAATAAAAATGTTAAGTCGAAATAAACTCCCTTTCAACACGTCTTCGGAGTTTAACATGATTTCACTTCTTTACATTTTGAATATTACCTATTTGTATTTCCATTGCTCCTATTCTGTGCATTTTGTTTTTGATACTAATGTAATTTCTGTTTGTTCTTTTTCCTCGTAATATTTTGATGTTATCGACTTGACGCAACCAGAGGAAGGAAAAAAAAACACATAATTAGTGACTTTAAGTCCGATGTGGATTCGCGTTCGTTAATGATATAACAATCCGCCACTCGCAACTAACAATCAAAATAAAAGACTTTTAGATAAAAACAGCGTATGAGTACTTTTATTCCAAAACATTATGAATTAGTTTTAAATCCGGGCTACAACCTCGCTTTCAAAATCCAACTGCTTCGGATAATTCCTGTTGTTGCGTCTAATGAAGTTAATGCCTATATCGAGGAGTGCCTACGTCTAACCAGTTTGTCCAACCGTCTAACGTCTAACCGTCTGGCCAAGGCGCTTGGATTGCAAAACCTAATGCCCTACACTCCTATGTAGTCACCCGTAATTCCGCAGTCACCAGTTGGGCGTGGACGCTTAGGTCGCCAGCAACCCTCCCCTCCCCTGCCTTAGCATAACACTAGGGCCGCGCCGCGTCCGCGAACATTTTGGCTCATAACAAACTCTGTTGATTTGTAATCCCGGTTACGACCTCGCTTACAAAATCCAACTGCTACGGCTAATTCCTGTTAATGGGTCTAATGAAGTTATTAGCTAGATCGAGGAGTGCCTCCGCCAAACCAGTTGGCCAAGGCGATTGGATTGCAAAACCTAATGCTATAAATCACTCCTACGTAGAACTCCTCAGTCACCAGGTGGGCGTTGATGCATAGGTCACCAGCAGCCCTCCCCCGCCCTGCCTTAGCATAACAGTTGGGATACGCCGCGTGCCCGAACATTTTGCCCCATAACAATCTCTGTTGATTTTTAATCCCGGCTACGACCTCGCTTACAAAATCCAACTGCTACGGTTAATTCCTGTTGATGGGTCTAATGAAGTTAATGGCTATATCGAGGAGTGTCTACGTCTAAAAAGTTGGCCAAGGCGATTGGATTGCAAAACCTAACGCCCTACACCACTCCTACGTAGAATTCCGCAGTCACCAGGTGGGCGTGGATACTTAGGTCGCCAGCAACCCTCCCCTCCCCTGCATTAGCATAACAGTTGGGCCGCGCCGCGTGCGCGAACATTTTGCCTATTAACAAACTCCTGCTACGACCCGCTTTCAAAATCCAACTGCTTCGGATAATTCCTGTTGTTGCGTCTAATGAAGTTAATGCCTATATCGAGGAGTGCCTACGTCTAACCAGTTTGTCCAACCGTCTAACGTCTAACCGTCTGGCCAAGGCGCTTGGATTGCAAAACCTAATGCCCTACACTCCTATGTAGTCACCCGTAATTCCGCAGTCACCAGTTGGGCGTGGACGCTTTGGTCGCCAGCAACCCTCCCCTCCCCTGCCTTAGCATAACACTAGGGCCGCGCCGCGTCCGCGAACATTTTGGCTCATAACAAACTCTGTTGATTTGTAATCCCGGTTACGACCTCGCTTACAAAATCCAACTGCTACGGCTAATTCCTGTTAATGGGTCTAATGAAGTTATTAGCTAGATCGAGGAGTGCCTCCGCCAAACCAGTTGGCCAAGGCGATTGGATTGCAAAACCTAATGCTATAAATCACTCCTACGTAGAACTCCTCAGTCACCAGGTGGGCGTTGATGCTTAGGTCACCAGCAGCCCTCCCCCGCCCTGCCTTAGCATAACAGTTGGGATTCGCCGCGTGCCCGAACATTTTGCCCCATAACAATCTCTGTTGATTTTTAATCCCGACTACGACCTCGCTTACAAAATCCAACTGCTACGGTTAATTCCTGTTGATGGGTCTAATGAAGTTAATGGCTATATCGAGGAGTATCTACGTCTAAAAAGTTGGCCAAGGCGATTGGATTGCAAAACCTAACGCCCTACACCACTCCTACGTAGAATTCCGCAGTCACCAGGTGGGCGTGGATGCTTAGGTCGCCAGCAGCCCTCCCCCTCCCCTGCCTTAGCATAACAGTTGGGCCGCGCCGCGTGCGCGAACATTTTGCCTATTAACAAACTCCTGCTACGACCCGCTTTCAAAATCCAACTGCTACGGTTAATTCCTGTTGATGGGTCTAATGAAGTTATTAGCTAGATCGAGGAGTGCCTCCGCCAAACCAGTTGGCCAAGGCGATTGGATTGCAAAACCTAATGCTATAAATCACTCCTACGTAGAACTCCTCAGTCACCAGGTGGGCGTTGATGCTTAGGTCACCAGCAGCCCTCCCCCGCCCTGCCTTAGCATAACAGTTGGGATTCGCCGCGTGCCCGAACATTTTGGCTCATAACAAACTCTGTTGATTTTTAATCCTGGCTACGTCCTCGCTTTCAAAATCCAACTGCTACGGTTAATTCCTGTTAATGGGTCTAATTAAAGTTATTAGCTAGATCGAGGAGTGCCTCCGCCAAACCAGTTGGCCAAGGCGATTGGATTGCAAAACCTAATGCTATAAATCACTCCTACGTAGAACTCCTCAGTCACCAGGTGGGCGTTGATGCTTAGGTCACCAGCAGCCCTCCCCCGCCCTGCCTTAGCATAACAGTTGGGATTCGCCGCGTGCCCGAACATTTTGGCTCATAACAAACTCTGTTGATTTTTAATCCTGGCTACGTCCTCGCTTTCAAAATCCAACTGCTACGGTTAATTCCTGTTAATGGGTCTAATTAAAGTTATTAGCTAGATCGAGGAGTGCCTCCGCCAAACCAGTTGGCCAAGGCGATTGGATTGCAAAACCTAATGCTATAAATCACTCCTACGTAGAACTCCTCAGTCACCAGGTGGGCGTTGATGCTTAGGTCACCAGCAGCCCTCCCCCGCCCTGCCTTAGCATAACAGTTGGGATTCGCCGCGTGCCCGAACATTTTGGCTCATAACAAACTCTGTTGATTTTTAATCCCGGCTAAGACCTCGCTTTCAAAATCCAACTGCTACGGTTAATTCCTGTTGATGGGTCTAATGAAGTTAATAGCTATATCGAGGAGGGCCTACGTCTAACCAGTTGGCCAAAGCGCTTGGATTGCAAAACCTAATGCCCTACACCACTCCTACGTAGAATTCCGCAGTCACCAGGTGGGCGTTGATGCTTAGGTCGCCAGCAGCCCTCCCCTCCCCTACCTTAGCATAACAGTTGGGCCGCGCCGCGTGCGCGAACATTTTGCCCCATAACAAACTCTGTTGATTTTTAATCCCGGCTACGACCTCGCTTACAAAATCCAACTACTACGGTTAATTCCTATTGATGGGTGTAATGAACTTGAATAGCTATATCGAGGAGGGCCCATTCCTACCCAGCAGAAATGCTGGCAGATGGGTGGCATTCTTTAAAAACTAATGCCCTTCACCGATCCTACGTAGAATTCCACAGTCACCAGGTGGGCGTTGATGCTTAGGTCGCCAGCAGCCCTCCCCTCCCCTACCTTAGCACAACAGTTGGGCCGCGCCGCGTGCGCGAACATTTTGCCCCATAACAAACTCTGTTGATTTTTAATCCCGGCTACGACCTCGCTTTCAAAATCCAACTGCTACGGTTAATTCCTGTTGATGGGTCTAATGAAGTTAATAGCTATATCGAGGAGGGCCTACGTCTAACCAGTTGGCCAAAGCGCTTGGATTGCAAAACCTAATGCCCTACACCACTCCTACGTAGAATTCCACAGTCACCAGGTGGGCGTGGATGCTTAGGTCGCCAGCAGCCCTCCCCACCCCTGCCTTAGCATAACAGTTGGGATTCGCCGCGTGCGCGAACATTTTGGCTCATAACAAACTCTGTTGATTTTTAATCCCGGCTAAGACCTCGCTTTCAAAATCCAACTGCTACGGTTAATTCCTGTTGATGGGTCTAATGAAGTTAATAGCTATATCGAGGAGGGCCTACGTCTAACCAGTTGGCCAAAGCGCTTGGATTGCAAAACCTAATGCCCTACACCACTCCTACGTAGAATTCCGCAGTCACCAGGTGGGCGTGAATGCTTAGGTCGCCAGCAGCCCTCCCCTCCCCTACCTTAGCATAACAGTTGGGCCGCGCCGCGTGCGCGAACATTTTGGCCCGGCGGCAGGGCTCTCCCCCTCGTGGTGGCTCCCGACCACTAATTTGGACGCCGCGCGCTCCGCGTGCCATCTGGCGGCCGGCGGCGGCGGCGATCTGTTGGCATTGCGATTGGAATTGCGCTAGTGTGTACTGTATTACCGCTAACCATTGTGGTCGCCCGGCGCCGCCCACCGACGCGCTGCCGCCAACACTCGCTGCACAATGCGGCGCCGCGTGCTCTTTCGGTGTGGATGTGGAGGTGTGGAGGTGGACGTTGCGCGGATGCTCTGTGGCACCTCAGGCTCTTTAAAGACGTTCGCGAAATTTCGCGGTTAAAAATATGAGTTTTATAAATAGCTGTTTTAGTATACACGCCTCTGAAATTGCATTTTACATACGCGTGAATCCCCTATGAAACTCAACCGTTTCGGCCTAAGCTCATAAAATTGTTGATAGGTGTGATACCTTGTTTCTGTCTTATATTGCTCTTTCTGTGTGGATGTGGAGGTGTGGAGGTGGACGTTGCGCGGATGCTCTGTGGCACCTCAGGCTCTTTAAAGACGTTCGAGAAATTTCGCGGTTAAAAATCTGAGTTTTATAAATAGCTGTTTTAGTATACACGCCTCTGAAATTGCATTTTACATACGCGTGAATCCCCTATGAAACTCAACCTTTTCGGCTTAGGCTCGTAAAATTGTTGATAGGTGTGATACCTTGTTTCTGTCTTACATTGCTCTTTCGGTGTGGATGTGGAGGTGTGGATGTGGACGTTGCGCGGATGCTCGTGGCACCTCAGGCTCTTTAAAGACGTTCGCGAAATTTCGCGGTTAAAAATATGAGTTTAATAAATATCTGTTTTAGTATACACGCCTCTGAAATTGCATTTTACATACGCGTGAATCCCCTATGAAACTCAACCTTTTCGGCCTAGGCTCATAAAATTGTTGATAGGTGTGATACCTTGTTTCTGTCTTACATTGCTCTTTCGGTGTGGATGTGGAGGTGTGGAGGTGGACGTTGCGCGGATGCTCTGTGGCACCTCAGGCTCTTTAAAGACGTTCGAGAAATTTCGCGGTTAAAAATATGAGTTTTATAAATAGCTGTTTTAGTATACACGCCTCTGAAATTGCATTTTACATACGCGTGAATCCCCTATGAAACTCAACCTTTTCGGCCTAGGCTCATAAAATTGTTGATAGGTGTGATACCTTGTTTCTGTCTTACATTGCTCTTTCGGTGTGGATGTGGAGGTGTGGAGGTGGACGTTGCGCGGATGCTCTGTGGCACCTCAGGCTCTTAAAAGACGTTCGCGAAATTTCGCGGTTAAAAATATGAGTTTTATAAATAGCTGTTTTAGTATACACGCCTCTGAAATTGCATTTTACATACGCGTGAATCCCCTATGAAACTCAACCTTTTCGGCCTAGGCTCATAAAATTGTTGATAGGTGTGATACCTTGTTTCTGTCTTACATTGCTCTTTCGGTGTGGATGTGGAGGTGTGGAGGTGGACGTTGCGCGGATGCTCTGTGGCACCTCAGGCTCTTTAAAGACGTTCGAGAAATTTCGCGGTTAAAAATATGAGTTTAATAAATAGCTGTTTTAGTATACACGCCTCTGAAATTGCATTTTACATACGCGTGAATCCCCTATGAAACTCAACCTTTTCGGCTTAGGCTCGTAAAATTGTTGATAGGTGTGATACCTTGTTTCTGTCTTACATTGCTCTTTCGGTGTGGATGTGGAGGTGTGGAGGTGGACGTTGCGCGGATGCTCGTGGCACCTCAGGCTCTTTAAAGACGTTCGCGAAATTTCGCGGTTAAAAATCTGAGTTTTATAAATAGCTGTTTTAGTATACAAGCCTCTGAAATTGCATTTTACATACGCGTGAATCCCCTATGAAACTCAACCTTTTCGGCCTAGGCTCATAAAATTGTTGATAGGTGTGATACCTTGTTTCTGTCTTACATTGCTCTTTCGGTGTGGATGTGGAGGTGTGGAGGTGGACGTTGCGCGGATGCTCTGTGGCGCCTCAGGCTCTTTAAAGACGTTCGCGAAATTTCGCGGTTAAAAATCTGAGTTTTATAAGTAGCTGTTTTAGTATAACGCCTCTGAAATTGCATTTTACATACGCGTGAATCCCCTATGAAACTCAACCTTTTCGGTCTAGGCTCATAAAATTGTTGATAGGTGTGATATCTTCTTTCTGTCTTACATTGTGAAAGAGCGTGGCGGAATTTGTGTATTCAAGCGGAAGAGCTGGCGCGGTGGCTTGAGCATTATGAGATAAAATAAGGTTTCATTGAATTGCATTTTATTGCGAAGAACCTAGGTATTACACCTGTAACGACGTTAGCATGAACTTGGCCGAAACAAATATTACGTGATAAAAAAAGTAAATTAATTAATTTAATCTTGTTTTAAACATTCAACTTTTTGTCGAAAGCTCATTGTTAAAAAATGACATACCCATTTCTGTATTATATTAATTTACCTCAAATGCAGTACTGTATTCTTTGATATTCGTGACCTTTGATAACACTTTCTTTTTCATTGATATCGGAGAAACTACATAAAAAAATGAAATGTTACTAAAAGTCAACTGAAACGCATTTCAGTTACAAATATCAGAAAAACAAATGCAAAATTGAATACTTTCCTCTCTCCACTTCTAATTTTCAGGAATCATCAATTTTTCAACATGTTCGTTAATATACCACTATAAACTAAAAGTGAATGTTGTACAAAAACGCTTTTTCTACTACTACTGTAAAGTGGCTTTGTTCTAACAATAGGCTTCACTACACTCCGCTGCAAGAGGCAAGCTGCTCTTTCGAAGAACACTTACTTTTTAATTATTATTTTATAAACACGATTTTTGTAATCTTTCGGATTTCCTCTATAAAATATTGCAATTATCAATAACAAATCTTACAAAAATACATATTCTGAATGGATGGTTCAGTTGGCGCGCCGCCAACTGCAGTGCACAAAACGGCAAATTAGATTGACACATGCAAGTGGCATGTGCACGAATATACATAGTTTGGAATTGTGACCTAAAGAACAAAAGCGCCACAATTTTTGTAACATAAGCTTTTGTAAATGTGAATTATATTTTATTAAATAAATAAAAGTATTTGCAAGGAGCGGCATTCCTTATTTTGTGGTTTTCTAACTTGATATCAATTTATATTACTAAAAAAGCATTGAACGATGGTGGATTTCGCCACTTTCTTTTGTATTTTATCATGTTCCAGACACACATTGTGCCGAGAAAACGTCTCTAAGATTTTTTTTAGTACTCCTCGTAGCAAGGAGTTCCTCCAATAACACTCAATTCAGTTATAGAGGAAAATGTACCCCTATCTCCAATCTCTGTGAGGCAACCATTTTTAAGTCAATAATATTTGCTCAAAATGTAGTTACAGTTGTCAGCCAGAGGAAAAATTATTCTGAGGAGTGAAATATTATAAAATGTAAATCTGAATCTGACATTTTAAAATGATTACGGACGGAAATAATACAATCACGAATACTGTAGAGCGTAAGAAATTGTGTTTTAAAAACCATGTTCTTGTGAAGAAACAATCTAAACAAAAAAAATGTTTTTCTTGCGAGAGTGAAGCTGTTGTGCATGGCAAGTGAAAATTCAACATGAAAAAATTTACTTTTATTTTATTCTTACCAAAACATTTCCTACTAATTATGCACTAAATGTATCAGGATATTCTTATACCGACACTGATTATAAAAAAAAACATATAATACAAACGCATAGTGATGTTTATTGGATATCTAGGCCACTCTCAATGCTAGAAAACAGCTGGCCATTACCCTCATGATCCCGATAAGGATTCAACGTAAACCTAATCGCATTAACAAATGCATTAGAGAACACGAGAGGCCCCTGTGCGAGAGAGAGAGAACCCTGATCCACCAGTAGACGCTTTCTGCGAATAAACCTCTGCGTTTCATTGGCCCCGCAGCCTCTGCTTCGTGAGCGGCCACCGGCACAGCGCTCAATTACAAGAGGATGAGATCGTCTTATCCTTCGCCGCAGTTGCTGCGAGTGCCAGAACAAGAATATCATGAGGCTGTTGCCTCTGTGCAGTAAATGAGAACTAGAGAGAGAGAACAAATCCTCAAGACCGGATTACTAAACGTTTTCGAATGCTCCAAAATTTTCGGAACTTCTGTGTAAAAATATTAATCATATTTAATACGTGCAATGCTACAGTAGCAAAAAATTACCAAAGACGAAAAAATATTGAAGGCGCTGTCTAACTTTGGAATACAGGAAATTAATTGCAGGTGAATTGGTTACTAATATGTTTATACATATTTACATCAAATTAGTTTAAAAGTTCAGAAAGTTTAATATTCAGTTATTGTATTTATCTTCAAACCTATTGTATAATGCACGGATCTTACAGCTTTAAAACACCAAAACTTCTTATTTGCAACGTATACTGAATCTCTAGCTAGACAAGTCAAACTGATGATATCAGTCGCTAAACGTAGTGCAATTTGTAAGTAGGTTGTTTAAAATTGATGTACCAAAATTGAACATCAAAATAAATAATTATGATTGTACCATAGCGCTGATAAATATACAATATCAGAAATAATGTTTCTTTAATGTCTAAAATAAGTTAGTAAATGCTAATGGCATGAATAAATGAATCAGCCACATACTTACTGACACATACACTTAATACTTTGCAGTTTACACGTACAGTTGAAGATCGTTACTAAAGGTAAAGAGAACTTTAGCATTAGTTGCAGCATTAGCAACAACAAAAACAATAATAAATCTACATGGACGATCGTCTCGCCCTTCCCTTTGTAACGCGATATGTAGCAGCCCAGCAAAGCGCGCTGTTGTATAATGACGCAGCAAGTCTTCGGCGCTGACGAAGCTTAGGAAACGCGCGCTCACCAAAACTGAATGATAATTCGAACGCAGATCGTTTGTAGACATGACTGCAATTCTCGACGCAGGAAGGAGATAACGGGAAGCTTTTAAACGAGTCGCTGATCAACGAAAAGAGATGCAAATTTCTCCCTTGCTGGGGGAAAACACTGAATCATGGATATGCCATTCACGTTATCTGCGAGTGAGCGTATCAAAAGCGGTGGATGACTGTGTGCTGAGGGATGGAGAGTGAGCAGCAGGTGAGGGTATGTATGGTAAGTGGCGGACAATTGACGGAAGAATGGTTTTTAAAACCCAATTTCTTGCGCTTTCTAGTATTCGTGATTGTATTATTCCCGGTCGTAATAACTTTAAAATGCCAGCTTCAGGTTCACATTTTATAATATTTCAATCCTCAGAATATTTTTTTTCCGCTGGCTGACAGCTGTAACTACATTTTGAGCTATTATTATTGACTTCAAAAATAGTTGCCTTCATTTGTATTCCACTCTCAGAGATTGAGATATGGCTACATTTTCCTCTATAACTGAAATGAGAGTTATTGGATAGACTCCTTGCTACGAGGAGTACTAAAAAATGTCTTAGAGACGTTTTATTGGTGGTTACAATTGGCGATGGGTTAAAGATCATATTTCTTCATTTTCTTCTGGTTTGAAAACTAACACGAAATCCAACAGGAGGAGAAAGAGGTAAATTAACCTGTACTGGTGTCACTCAGGTACATGGACACTTCTGTCAAGTGGTAGAATGTGTACTGGGCTAACATAAGTGATATACTATTAATTCCTCGCCTAAAAAACTAATAACACGTAGATTTTTTAATTCCTATTGTATAATTCTGTAATTTGATGGCTACATCCCGTTGCATGATGATACTCATTACGATACAGATTTCAATATGTTACAGGTTCTTGACCTATTACAGAGAAGTTTACAAAGTATTGACAATGATTAATTGAAAATCGTTCTAGTAAATGTTTCATTAGAATCTATATATAATAATTTGAATATTGTATTATGATTGTAAGTTTTAATTTATTTTATTAGTAGTAGTTTTTACGTGGAATACTATTTAAAATAAATTAGATCGTAATTTCACTTTGATCCTATTTGACTAGCGCAGTAAAACAAAGCCACCTGCAACAGGGTTAGGAGGTGGGTATCGGGTAGGAAGCTGCCCGCTAGGTGCCCTTGGCTGAATTCTGCAAGTCAATTGCCACGAAACGATTTAATGTAAAAGTTTATAAAAGATATCATAAGTCATAGAAAACGTACCGTATGAAACTCGATGAAATGGTAGTATACTTTTTAGTTACTTTTTACTCGTGTGAAGTTTACGATACTCGCTCGTATCCTAATATCACACTCGTGTATTAATACCCATCATTTCATAATGTCTCGCACTATTTCATGATTCGCAGCAACGCGATCTGTCCTCTGGTGCACTTCGGCGCCCACCTCATTAACGAAGCGACCCGGCGCGGCGCCCGCTTTCCACCGCGACCAGCGACCGACACCTCGGCCGGCGCCCCCAAAGAAAGGCCAGCCACCTCATTAGAACCCGAGACCGCGTGTGCCGGGCCGATTAATTAGCCCCTCGCGTAACTTCGCGTCTCTTCAAATTACCTTTCGGGTCGCAATTGCCGCGCCTGGCGCCGCGTTCTGCATACCTGGATTTCCCCCTAATTGGAAGCGCGACGTCATTCCGCGGCAAAGCAACGCGAGCCTCGATAATGAAGAGATATTTCATAAAAAACACCCACCGCCGTCAGTCCGTCCGCCCGCTGCGAAAAAAAGGGAGCGGGATTGTTCTTTTCTAACAAGACTCGATCGATTGTGTCGAAAGTTTGCTTAGCAAAGTTTTGCAGCGCGAGAGAAGAGCGGAGACGCGCGGGTTGTCTTCCGAAATAAGGCGTGCCCGTTGCAAGTTTGCGCTTCGTAATAATGTAATCCAAGGTGAGAGCTCCGCCAGTCTGCATTACTTAGGAACGCCTTCCTTCTTCAAAGATTTTTGCTGGGTGAAAAATGAGCCTTGATATATCATATTTACTTGATATATGAAAGTTTGTATTAAATTTGGCACGGTTTTTGCTGTCGAAATGCTCCCATGCTAAAGAGATATGTGACAATATACCCGTTCCGTTCTACCCGGTCGGATTAACCCGACATCTCGGCGGGAACGTTTAAGAAAGTAACCCATCCGCTCCTGATACTCTTTGTAACAAGTGTTCCTGTTTGCCCTTATCTTGAAGATCTGTGAACATACGCTTGTACCGGATACGTCTGTATATCTGGAAGGCCGTGACTGCCTTGGGTAGCTAAGGCATCGAAGTAACTTCAGTGCCTCTGAGAGGTCCAAGGGTTCGAGTCCCGAAGATGGCAAGATTTTCGGCATTAGCTAGATAGCGGGGTTGAGTTATGTCGCTATCTGGAGGAGAATTCTCGCTGCCGGCTGCTCTGATAGTTTTTTTCGTTATTTTTTCGAACAACACCAGGCGAATGACAGAGCAGTACCTACCTAACGGGCAACTGATCGCGCGCAATATTTCCTTCCCATTCCTTGTCCTATCCTCTCCCCTTACACACACACACACACACACACATTTACACGAACACACACTACACCACCACACAATCCGGGAGACCGGTAGGGAGGTTTAGGTCGCCGGCGGATCTCGCCATCCAGCGAGAGGGAGATCAGCCACATGTGAAAAAAACATTCACTGCACATACGGGACTAATTATCGTAGCAGTTGACGCTTCTGGTAACACTAAGTCATCAATCAACCCAAAAGGCCGAGAGTGAAGCGCCTTCCCCAAAGCAAAGGCGGGCCTTCGCCCCACAAAAGCGAGCGACGGATGGGGCTTGGGGCGAAGAAGGCACACCCACACGGCCGCTGAGCTTGAAACCTCACGCCGCGATAGACTTTGATAGGCAAGACTTGGCGTCTTTATTCACAGTGGAGTCAATTCCCAGGCGCATTTTGGGGATCGCTCACGTGGTGCACCTACTCAGATAAAGGTCCCCAGACCCGCATCGGAGGTAGGCCTCCAAGGAAGCCTGGGTCGAAAACTCGGGTGGGGAACAACTGCCTAAGGGACGTCTCCCGGCAAAAAGCCCACACGATAAATAAATAAATTCATCGCCGTCTCGGTAGACCAGTATATCTTTTTCCAGCTGGTCGAAAACGGCAGAGCCACTTTTGTGATCCTATCGTCTTCCATCCTTTGTAGGTGTTGTGACCACGTTGAGCGTTTCTTCATTATTTTCTTTAATATGGAGAAAATGTTGAGGGGCCCCCATGGGTGAGGGGTTGGTTTACTGACCAATGAAACCCTAGTGCAGGGGTTCGATTCCGGACGAGGTGCTCGGATTTTCGATGGGCGGCAAATCCACAGTGGCTATGTCTCACTCGTGGCGTGTGAAAGGACCCTGGAGGTATTCCCGACAAAATTAAATCCTGACAACATCCCGCTCCTATAAGATCTCTATTTTTCCTAACCAGACAGTTCGGATATAGTTAAGCGAGACCGACATCTTGCGGAGAACGAAAGTCAATTCCCAAGCACAATTTGGGGATCGCCCGCGAGGTGCGCCTGTTTGAAAAAGGTCCCCAGACCCGCGTCGGAAGTGTTCTTCCAAGGAAGTCTGGCTCGAAATCCGGGTGCGGAACACTGCCTAAGGGCAGTCTCCACACTAATATTCCTACGCGATAAATAAATAAATAAATAAATAAATAAATAAATAAATAAATAAATAAATAAATAAATAAATAAATAAATAAATAAATAAATAAATAAATAAATAAATAAATAAATAAATAAATAAATAAATAAATAAATAAATAAATAAATAAATAAATAAATAAATAAATAAATAAATAAATAAATAAATAAATAAATAAATAAATAAATAAATAAATAAATAAATAAATAAATAAATAAATAAATAAATAAATAAATAAATAAATAAATAAATAAATAAATAAATAAATAAATAAATAAATCACAGAGGTAAACGGGAAGCGCGCTAATACGAACGGGTATAATTGTCTCAAGCGGGTATTGACCTCTTTATAATTATAATTTATTTTAGCAGGTATTATATGGAATAAGAAATTATGATTTTATTGTTTAATAAATATGCCTTTTAAGTCATGAATTGCAATTAGTATTTGTTTGCATTTTGGGGGAATTAACTTATATTCCAAAATGAACGCTGGTACTGCATTTTTATAGTACACAAAACTACGTAGATGAAACCATGGTTTACGGCGTGTTATTGGAGAACGTACACCGTAGTTATCATAAATTTAAAAACGAGCTCATATTTTATAAGAGCCTGATGATGGACAGCAGCCTCTTCAAAATGTTGTTTTAATAAATGGACAAAATTGAGTAAATTACATCTTTTACCTATTTGACCCTAAAATAAGGATAAAATCGGAATAATTATATTGACTAAAAATCACATTATTACATTGTTTTGAAATTCATTGGACGAGCAATAAAAAACACACATAGGGTGTAATGAGTTTTAGAACAAAGAATAGAAAACGATCAACAATTTTAGTGAAATAATTGAATAATGTCCTGGTTATATATTTTTATCATAGAACCAATGTAATTACTGATTTCATTAAAAAACTACAATGCTATTATTTGGATTTCAGTTAGAACGTATTCTCAATTACTCAATTTTCAAAAAATACGAATGCAATAATTCATTTCTCATTACCCCCAGTGCAATATTATTTCCATTCTAATTCATCTTGTCTTTTTTTACATTTTCAGTACAACATTTGGCTAATTCGAGACAAACTCTACTGTTTATTTTTATAGTGTGATGACTATTTCAATCAGAGTATCATTTAATTTAGTGTTTTACCTTGTTGTTTGTTTCAGTTTCTATCTATTCGTCCCGTCAAAACCTCCCAGCTTCGCCTTGTTTAATTAACTAACTGAAAACGTTTTTCAGAGAGTTAAGCTGAACTCACTCAATTAGCGACTGCTATGACAAATTATGATGTCTTAACGCGGAGGACAGCTGCCCACAGCTTTCCGGAACAGTCCTCGTTCATTTCCTTTATCCTTTCAGAGGCGAGATTTATTGTGTTGGTCCATTAATTAACGAACTGTTCGGACCTTTCTATCTTAGATTGTAACACCCAACAGCAGTGAACGCCGTCTTGTCTCCTTTGCTGTGACTTCAAAGGTTTAATCACTCTAGAAGCATGGTAAGAAACAAAAAGATGGATCTTTGTCAGTAATTTCAATTAAATCGTCTTGGTTACAGTCTAACAGGAACACTTTCGATCGGCATTGTAGGTTTGTGTGTAAATGATAAAATCGTGACCTATTCACTAAGAAAGGGCTTTTTTCTCCTTTATCGTTCCACGCGTGTTTGTGGAACTATTGACAGATACTCTTGATATTGTTTGTGATTAATTAAAGGAAGGCATTACAAAGATAAACGAGGAGGCGATTGTTTAGAAATATTTCTACACTACATGTATCTTGCATGAGTAAATACAGTTTCAACCTGGACTGGACATTGGACTCTGGCTTTGTAATGTTGAGATGAGATTTTTTTTAATGCACCGATGTACAAGAGTACTATCAAATAAAATGTATAGGGAAGTTTATGAAGAATGTAATCATGAATAGAACCTCTTATGAAAGCATCAATAAAGCAGACAAAATGTATGTATGCATCTTGCAGGTTGCTTTTAATTTAATATTTGACCATGAATCTAGATACATCTGAATATATTTACGAAAGAGAACAAGAAATAACATTAGATTTTTATTCATGCTCCTTCCCAAAATGTAGACTTGAAACAATGTAATTTAAGAAACAATTCAACCAGTGACTAAACCCAGTGTTGATTTTTTTAAGACCAAAACCAACCAATTTCGTAAAACAGTCTTTATTCGAGTTGCACAATATACAGAGAACACCATAAAAAAAGCGTAGTCACAAGCATTGGAGGCAGCGAGGAGAGCATTTCACAAAGAGATATGCCGGGGACTTGCCAGATCAACCAAAACCGAAGAGATATCCAATAATTTTGCCGTGTTCGCAATCCAAAAGCCAGAAGAGAAGTCCCTACACTCGCAGGCAGCGTCGTCTCTCACTCTCACATTCACCAACACTCCCCGCTTCTCGCACTAATGGGACTATTCACTAAGAAAGTTTCTTAGTGAATGATGGGGATGAACTGAAATTTGGGATGACTTGAATTGAATTGAATTGAATTAATGCCTTATTTTTCGTGGCGAGACTCAGGCCATTAGGCCTGCTCTTCCGTCTGACCACGTAAATTTCACTACGCTCCTTTCACGAACTTGCAGAGAAAGGAGGTATTTCTTGGGCGAGAAAAGGCGATTTGAATTTAGCTCAGAGGCGTCATTTAGGCTTGAGGATCTTTTACATGCAAGTAAATCTACTAACATGGGACAGCCGGCTTTACTTCTCCTCCGAAGGAAGGCGTACGAAGGATTTTTTCGCCCTGAAAAATCCACGGCTTCGATCGGGTTTGAACCCGCCAACTTGGGTACAACAGTCCGAAACGCTAACCGTTACACCATCGCCGCCGCTTTATGACTTGAACTGCCCTCTTCACCCGCTGAGCGCCGTTTTATACACAGTCCGGGCTAAAGGCTCGCCGACGCGACCACTTCAAATTTCGGATAAGATGAGTCCTTCCACACAAGTACTCAGTGTATAATAATGCATGATTTCAAAGAGGAATGTTCTGCAAGGAAGGGCTCATAGTGCAATCGAACATGTGTGTCAGAACGCTTGACCCTGGTGAAGAAAAGACTGAACGTGGCTTCACGCGGCTGCTCGCATAACACCACTGCTTCCTTTACACCGGTAGACTTTGTTAACTCTCCCTTTCCGTTGTAGTTGTGATTGGTCGAGAGGATGAACAATAATACTTATTCACGAAGGAAGATTAACTAAGCTAAGCTTCATTGGAGCTACTTAAATACAGGAGCCTAAAATAGTTTAAAACATTTTACTTGTAAAATAATGTTCTCTAACCTTTAATATTGGGTGACTAGTATATTTTTTTAATATCGTTTATTCATTTATTCAGTGACCACCTTCTCCGATGGGGATGTTTGTGTTGTTTTCTTTGATATTTCTTATGGTGTTTTAAACATCAATTGGTTAAATTCGATTGTTTTTCCAACATCGATGATTTCATCTAAATCATTTTGCGTTTCCGATTTTTTGCGATTGAAAAAGTCCCATAATCTTAATTTTATAAAAAGCTAAGGTATGAAATAACTGATATCACTCCGTTTATGCGCATATGCATATGAACGTCCTTTGTTTTCGTCCCATTCTACGGCAAATTGAGTAATGATTCTAACCACATGAGACAACATTAAGCGGTAAGCCTTTCAAAGAGTTAATTGTTTTTATTAGTATTTTATCGTTCTGGAAAATCTTAATTATAAGTTAATAGACGTGCTCACTGTCAAATTAAATTCATCCCCTAGCGCACTCTTAATGTTAAAGGTTTCTAAACCAGTTTTAAAACATAGGTGTTTAGACACATGGATGGTTTTGGAGCGTTGTATAATTAACATTGTTGTACTGAATTTTAAAAATCGAGTTTTGAAATATTGATGTGTTTATGCCGATGTCTCGTCTAGATCAGACGGGAATCAAACTCCAGATCCTGCGGCGAAAGGTGAACAGTCAAACGCAAACCAGGCCTAATCTTGTTACATATAAGCCATTACATTTACTAATCAGTTAAAGTAATATACATTTCTTTCCCTGAAAATAGTTGATTATTTTGCATCAATATATTCTCTTTTCATTCCCAAGAAGTATAATTGCTCCCTTTATGAACATCTACTAAATTATCGTTGCAGAGCGCGTGTTCAATTTCAACCTTGGATCGTGAGATTGGGTGTGAACTTCGGGAAATCGATAACTCACTATGATCTTGCATTGCCGCTGTCATTTGACATACAAAATGAAACCTTTCTGTCCTAATTGGACGGTGCATTTTCGCATCTTGAGTACAATTCAAGGAAAATGATAATTAAATTTGATATGATTGTCATGATTACTTCCGGAGAATGAAGAAGTAAAAATTAATTGGAAAAATGGATAGATCATTAGATGTCAAGATCACAATTCCCGCCAATGATGATTTTGACGAGATTGTGGTTGTTAATTCATGTCGTAGTATTTCTTGGCGATGTCATTTAACAAACAAAAAAACTTATATTTTCACCATTCTTCGATATTGGTATAATAAGAAATTATAATTTAACCTACGAACATCGCATGTAGAACATTTGCATGTAGCAATTGCATTTACATTTCTTGTACTGTTACACTATTTAAAAAGTTTTCTACCCTGTGTGGCCGAAAATATTGGAATCGGAAATTCGCCATTGTAATAATAATTGCCAATAATTGTAATTTTTTTACTGTATTAATTCTCTTTCCAGTTTATTCTTGTTTTATTTAAAGCTGCACATCTCCTCGTAAGTATTATATTGTAATACAAAATAATGTCATGTAAACTCAGGTCCCTGAAGTATATTTGTCGGTTGTAACGTATTATCCAACCTATTGTATTAATGCCCAAAACCAGCCATGCTATTCACAGTAACGAATACGTCTGCTTCCATAAAGAAGTGAGAGTTGTGTACCTCATTCCTCTGGAATAGTTTGAGTACCGAGTTCACTGCTATCTCTTCTCTATTTTCCTTCGCACGGTAGCAATTCCCGGGATAATTGTCACTATTATCTCATCTACGTAAATTGCAGACTTGTTTTTCGACAAATGCATCATCTGATAAAGCGTGCTCTAGTGAGACATGTAACGATAGTGTAGGCGATATGAAATCGCTTTGAGCACGTACCGCATGCGTCAGGTAACTTCTAACTTTTTCATTCAAAGTTCGCAGATCAGTTGGCGATAAACCGAATGATTGTGTTCGGCAAAAAGGTACAGTCGGAAGACATTGAGAACACCTCCGCAAGTCGGCGAAAGGTAATGCAACACCTAACACTACGTCACATCCATGAAATTACTTTAATGTTTATAACATTAATATTTTATAATTATCCGCTTCCAATAAATAGTCCCAGTAAATTACAACACCTTGCAGTGTTAATAATTTCATCGTTTTAATGGTGAATTAAAATGAACTAGTTGTACCCATACGAACATTTCACACATTGCAAGTCATTATTCATCAAATTCCTTTTTAGATACTTATTTTGCGGTAATTATCTATTTTTTTAATGTATTCTTTTTATTTTGTTTTCGATAAGTATATTACCTTTTACAGTAGCTTTACTTATTTTATTGCATGTTCATTTCTCTTATCGCTCATTCTTTCAGTTTTCTTATTGATTTTATTGAACGTCAAATTTTAGTCAGGGAATTTTTTACCCACGGACCAGGTCATGACTACCGTATGCTATGATGAAAGATAATCAGAGCATTATGAGGAAAACAGGTTTTGATTGAAGAATTTTAATTCACCACTTTTACTTTCATGACATGGTGTGCTTTATACGAAGTGCCTCTTGTGAATTCTGTTTTTCTTGCTGGTAATGGCACTAGAGTTCCCCTGCATATTGAAGACGGAGGTGAAGGGTTTGAAGAATCTGTCATCGACGAGTGTCGACTCTCGAAAAGACTGACGTACCGGCGCCAAACTTGCCACTCGTGCTCTTGGGTCGATAGCGCCGTTTTGCCTCTGCCCGTCTTCCGTTTTCCATTGGTCGCTGCTGCGTCTGCGGGACATCTAAGATTCACTAGATCCTCGGCGACGACCGAAATACGAAAGCGATAAACAGGCGTCTTGCCTGACAAACGAGTTTGCACAATCGAACGCGGAGGCATTCTGAGGGCAGATCGATACGTAGGGGACGCGTGGGGGTGGGGGGTGGGGACAGAGCGTCGCGGCGCTCAAGGGCAGCGAGAACCGAACAGCACGTACAGTCGGCGAGATAAAGACGTCGCTGGCATTTCAATGCGCATGCAGACAGGTACTTTGGTGGAAGAGGCAATACTTTCGGAGATCTAACTTCCGAACCTACAATTATTTAGTTTTCTCGAAGCTCTAGGCTTAGTTTGTAGTTCGGCCACTTACGGCCAGAATGATTTCAAATGTGACACTATTTTTCTTCATGGTGCTAATGGTTGGCGTCGATATGGAAACATAAAATTACAAAACACCGCTACACAACGTGTTGAATAAACGCTTGATATCAACGACCAGAGAGAAACAATTGGAATATGGAATTTGCCAAAGAGCGTATGATAAGGAAACTTGTGATAAGACGATACATGTTCGAACAATCGATCCTCGCTTTCACCTGAAACATAGCTAAATTATGTTATGTAAATAATAATTGAATATAAAAATAGTGTGTTACGAATAAAAATTTATTGTTAGAAAATTACTGTTAATAATATTATTACTTAAAGAAGATATTCATATGTTAAAAGGGGGGTTAACGAAAAAGTTTTCAAATTAATGAATTACTCGTACAAAATATACCACGGACATAGTAGCCGTTTGACTAATTCGTTCCAAAGTGAATAAAATGCATCTATTATTATATTACAATATATGCAATTATACAATTATACAATATATACAAGTATATGGCAATAAACTGGTTTCTCCATCAAATATAGATTACGTTTCATTTGCATTGTCGGTTTTCTGATAAAATGTAAACAATTAGTAGAGCTGATGTATTTCTCTGCTTTGTTTTCCTAAACACATTGAATAGATTCATATTTTTTTTCACATTTTACATTACTTGTAAATCAATCTCTAAATTAGAGTATATACTTGCCAAAATCTCAAACAGTGGCATTCTCCTCAGTCACAAGACATAAACAATTTTTCCTGTTAGCCATTCAAGAAAAAATATTTTTAAAGAGAGGGATTTCACTATCATTCCGCAGGTAGCATATTAATACATACAGAGATTGGAACTACTCAGAGTATGATGAAAAAGTACTAAAATCATTTCTTTTCAAGAAAATAAGATCTGCGACGGTTTTAAGCAATATTTATGAATAATATTTAAAGAAAACAATGAAGCCACATTTGAAAAAAAATTAAATATAAATTGCATTAACTACGAACAGAAACTTCCACCAAACTATTCCTTCTTTAAAAAAATATTGTTCATGGTCGTTTAAAGTATGGAAACACATGTTTCTGAGTGCAAATTTGATTTAAGACAAATAACTGTCTTCAATATTGTAATTTTCAAGATTTTTTTTGCATTTTCCGAAAATACAGTATTTTGACGAAAATACGACTAGCACCATTTTATAGTCTTTTGATACATACCTGTACGAGACGAAATTGTTAAGAACAAACTTCAAATCTTTTTGAGAAAATAATTGAATACAAATTATGTATTTCACGCCAAATTACGCCAAAATACTCACATTTTTGAAAAATTATACATGATTTTATTTCAATATATATCTATAAACAAGAGATTTTATTGAGGAAAAATCTCTATGTTCAATATTGTAGTTGTGGAAGTACCCCGCAAAATTTTCAACTTTTGCAGTTTTTGAAAAATCTTGGATTTCAACAAAAATTAGACCTTCCGCATTCATTTAACGTCACTTTCACTATTCGAAAAAAATTAATAAAAATGTGGAGCCTCTTTGGAACAAATTTTTGAAATAGTTGAATATTAATTCAATGTACCCCCAAAATCAAAATATTCATTTCAAACTCGCAGGGCCCCTACTTCCTTTATATCCATCCAGATATATCAATTTTGGGAAAAGATTGTCGGGAACGGACGGACAAACAGAATTTTTTACCCTCAATGAATTTTTCAGTAACAATTTTATGTTTCGTTTATTATTTTGTTTGCGGCTTCCGGAATCATTTTCCATATCGTTTTATATCGCCTATAAATTTACATTATTTTTGTAATGTAGGAAAAGAGGTTATTTTGGATTTTGCTTCGTCCTTTTTACTCACATTGATTAGTTTGCTTCCCTGATCGCATTCATATTTTTCAATTCACTTTTTTTACCACAGAAAACACATGTGTCCACTGGGAGAGATTGTTTGGAAACGAACACAGCAGTGACGCCCCTAGGTTTGTGAATGTACGTTGCTGTTAAAGAATGTGTGCAATGTACTGTTAACATTCCATTTACCCTTGACTTCTCTTGGGGCTTGGATGTCAGCTACCAAGCGGGTCCGCAGGTGGTGGATAGCGGAAAACCCTGAACGACCTGCTCGTTATCAGGGCAACCCCGAATAGCCAATAAGGGGTCCCGAACCAGACATTCCCCCTCAAAGGCTCGCACCTAGCGACGGGCATGGCAAACCCGAGGGTACTCAGCTACGTGGGGTATTGCTTCCACTTACTTGTACCTCACGTCTTTCTTTTAGCTATCCTATAGACCTCTCTTGGTCAACTCTTGATATTTTCCGACCCCGACGCTATTAGGTTTCGAGGGCTAGGGAGTCATTTCACTCTTCTTTCAGTCTTTCCTATTCCTCTTTCATAACCGCTACCCAAGGATAGACACCCGTAGTCGATCGTCGCAGCTAGCTGTGCCACCGGCTCTAGGATGTCTATCTGTAGCAGCAGGCGGGGTATACAGTACAAGTCCCCCTGTACTTCCTTCATGTACAGTCACCAGTTACTATTGATGCCAGGTCTGACAGGAATAAATGTTTCCGGAGTATATTCCCCCACTCGGATCTCCGGGGGGGAAACCCTGCCCAGGCCAACGCAGCACCAATCACGAATGAAGCGAATACGAAGACGTAGACCTTTACTCAGAGTCGCAGCATGGAATGTACGATCGATGTTAGACGGTGATAACCGCCCAGAACGAAGAACTGCAGTTATCGACCGAGAACTACTGAGGTATAGAGTGGACATCGCAGCTTTAAGTGAGACTCGGATAGCAGAAGTAGGTTCACTTATTGAGAAGAACTACACCTTCTTCTGGAAAGGTCGTGATAAAACTCACCCTAGGCAACACGGCGTGGGATTTGCGATAAGAAACACGATCCTAAAAGGAACTACAGCAGCCCCTATGGGAGTAAATGAGCGTATTATGACTCTGCGCTTGGGCCTGTTCAAAGGCACACCTATTAACTTCATAAGCTGCTATGCCCCTACACTCAATGCCGAGGCCAATACTAAAGAAGATTTTTACAAGAATCTAGACACAGTGCTCAATTCCATCCCTAAATCTGAGAGCATATTCCTACTGGGCGACTTCAACGCTCGTGTAGGTCAGAATTTTGAAGCCTGGAATGGGGTAATTGGGCGGCACAGTATTGGTAAACAGAACGAAAATGGAGAAATGTTGCTCAGCACTTGTGCCTCACACAATTTAACTATTACAAACACCTTATTCCAAATGAAAGAGATATACAAAGGCACATGGAAACACCCTAGATCAGGCCACTGGCATGCTCTGGATCATATCATCGTAAGGCAAAGAGACCGAAGAACAGTGAGAGTAACCAGAGCCTATAGGGGAGCTGAGTGTGATACCGATCACAGACTATTGATATGTAAGGTGCATATTGAACCCAAGAAGATTGGAACGCAAACAACCAAGAACAAGCAAATTAGATTCGACGTCACACCTCTGATGAACTCCACAACCAGGGCAGATTTAGAAAATGAGTTACAAAGTCATATACAGAATCATCATTCTGGAAAAAACAATACTATTGAAGAGGAATGGAACTCTCTCGCACAGGGTATTCAGACAGCAACCAAAAAAGTACTCAAGCCCACTACCAAAAAGACATCCCCGGACTGGTTCAACGAGAACTCCCAGGCAATTGAAGCAGTAATCAAGAAGAAGAATAATTTATTTAAGCTTACCATTATTAAACCACAGGATATGCAACTAAGAGCAGACTATCGAAAGGCAAAAGCCCTTGTACAACAAACTACACGTAAACTCAAAAATAAATGGTTCCAGGATAAGGCACAGGAGATACAAGTCCTTGCCGATCAGAACAATTCCAGTGCCTTCTATAAAGCCGTAAATACAATATATGGACCTACATGGAACAGCTGTTGCCCAATTAAAAATAAAGAAGGTACCCTACTTACCCACAGCAAAGAAATAAGTCATCGTTGGAGAGAGTACTACCAAGATCTATTGAATACAAACTCGATAGTGAATCAGCAAGTTATCGACCAGATTCCGCAATATCCTGTCTGCGAACACCTTGCTATACACCCAACAACAGAAGAGATCACCAAAGCTCTCACAAAAATTAAGAATAATAAAGCACCTGGACCTGATGGAATTCCGATTGAGATTTACAAATATGGCGGCGCCTCACTGCTCAGCCGTCTTACCGAGATATTCCAAAGGATCTGGCAGCAGGGTAAATCGCCCTCTGATTTCAAAAATGCTTTAATAGTAAACATATACAAAAAGAAAGGTGACAGAGCTGATTGTACTAATTACCGTGGAATTTCACTTCTCTGTACGGCGGGGAAAATCTTAACAAGAGTGATATCAGACCGCCTGCAGCCACTATTGGAAAGAATCTTCCCTGAAAGCCAAGCTGGGTTTCGTCCAAACAGAGGTACAATTGACATGATCTTTACCTTAAGACAGATTCAGGAAAAGGTCAAAGAGCAACATTCCAGCTTATATGCAACCTTCGTGGACTTAAGAAAAGCCTTCGACATGGTTAATAGGCACGCTCTTTGGAAAATCCTATTAAAGTTCGGATGTCCTCAAAAATTAGTCAACATTATCGCTGACCTACATGAAGGAAATGAAGCCAGAGTCATCACAAGTGGAGGAGTAACAGATGGCTTTATTATAGCAAACGGAGTGCGACAAGGATGTGTGTTGGCACCTCTTCTATTTAATATATTTATGACTGCATTCATTATCAGCCTGGACCGTACACTTCAAGATCGCGGAATGAATATCAGATATAGATTTGACAAGGGTCTATACAACTTGGCCCGTCTAAAAGCTCAACGCAACGTCCGCAATCGCTACTTAACCGAACTGCAATATGCTGACGATCTGGTCATACTAGCCAAATCAGAACCAGAAGCTCAAAGAATGATGGACACCTTTGCAAGTGTATATAAATCACTAGGTATGGAGATTAACTCATCTAAGACGAAATCGCTCTTTATGTACTGTAGTGGGTCTACACTCCCACAAAGGAATGGTTTAATCATTGACGGCACTTCCATAGAGTTGGTTGAACAGTTCAACTATTTAGGAAGCTTAGTAACCACCGGAGGAGACCTGGATGCAGAAATTAGCCATCGAATTCGGAATGCCTCTTATGCCTTCTATAAGCTTAGAGATCGTGTCTTTAATTGCAGTGATCTTACAATCAGAACTAAAATCATGGTATTTAGAGCCGTCGTCCTGTCTATACTATTATACGGCAGTGAGTGCTGGACCATCTACAAGAAGCATGTCAAAACCCTAGAAAAATTCCAAATGAGGCAGTTACGTAATATTCTAGGGATAAAATGGCAAGACTTCATATCCAACCAGAGAATTCGAGACCAAACGGGCTGTATCACCATAGAAAATATTCTAGCTCGCAACCAATTACGATGGATTGGACATGTGATCCGGATGTCAGTGGAGAGAACCCCTAAACAGATATTGTATGGCGAGCTAGCGGAAGGCAAACGGCGTCAGGGTGGCCAGCTAAAGAGATATAAAGATGGTATCCATGCAATGATAAAGAACATTGGAATAAAGGACACGTGGGAAACACTATGCCAAGACAGATCTAAATGGAGAAATGTCTGCTATAAAAACAAAGGCATCTTTAAAGCTCGCCAAGACGCTAGTTCAACAGCTACTAATGCAAGTTTCACCTGCTCAGAGTGTCAAAGAGCGATAGCGTCCAAGATCGGCCTAGTGAGTCATTTACGAGCACATGAAAGACGGAGGCAGCAATAGTAATCTGAGGGATCCTCGGCCACGAGGTTGACCCCGACGACGACGACGACGACCCTTGACTTCTGCTCCGGCGGAATTTCATCAAGCAGCGTAATCAAAATGTGTTTAAACTTCGAACTGGCATTGAAATAGTTTCCCTTGTCTTCAATACGGCGTCAACACAATTTGAAATTACACACGTATGAAATGGCACTCATTCCGTATTTTGTGTCAGTTCTGGTGAAAATTGTTAGAAGTTTTAAATCTGGAAGATGAAAAACCTTTTTTTCGTAAAAAGATAACATCAATATTACTAATAAAATTAAAGGCTGCCTGTAATTGATAACAAAATCAGCAATGTGGTGGTTTGCAACCGCACATGACATTCTCACCACTTCCAAAAATGGAGGGGGGAAAACACCCCACCCTAATCTCAAATCTCAACTTCCTTACTGTCCTTTAATTTTTCAGTTCCATTCTTTGTATAGAATATATATTTGACGTGTCAAATCAGGATTAGTCAAATTATTCAAAATCAAACTTGAGTTCTCTTCAAATTTCAGTTATCGAGTTTCCAATTTGTTTATTTTTCAATCATTTTGTATTTCAATTTGATTTTGTAGAGATGAGACTCTCTTTCTCTTGTACACGAATAATTCGAGTTTGATCAATTTGTGAATTCTCGATCGCGGTCGCTCCGTTGCCTCGTCGGGCAGAAGTGCAATCGTGTAGGTGGCCGCCCCACATACCGCCGGTCCCCCCGTCTCCCCCCCATCGCACGCTGTAATGTGAAGCAGTTGAGAAAACGCGGCTTACGCTGTTTGCCCAACGCTCAGAGTAATGGCGCTGTAGATTCTGGGCGCGAGCGTACATAACTTGCTTCCACAATTGCCCCGCTTCCTCCGCCCTTCGCGTCCTACGACTCACACTGGGCCGAAACTGGTCAAAAGAACTCTGTCGTGTATTGTAACGTAAAGTTTACATTTCACGTTACAATTCACGACAGAGTTCTGTAACGAAATGGGGGAGTTGGAAACCCTTGAGATGTGTTGTCTATCTAGAGCAGAATGAAATTCATCATTTCACTGCTTCTGCGTCTATAAAGCTATTTCTATGTTAATAATATTAATAATAATAATAATAATAATAATAATAATAATAGTAACGTAATATCATGAAAAGTGTGATGAAACTTAATATAACCGCAAGAAACGTATTGTAAAAGGCAATGTGACATGTAAAATAACGCAACGAAATGTCATAGTCAACCACCTAAAGGGCATTGGTCTCTCCAAATGAGATTCATGATTCTGCTTGATAAATTTTGCTGCACCACCAGATGTCATTCATTTTAGTTGAAATATTGGCTTGAATATCACACAACGAATGAGGTACGACCTCCACACACATTCCCAATAAAATTAATGCCTTGCAAGTTAAATTCGCTTGAATAAAGAGGGTCTCAATGCATATTAAAAGTTAATTTTGTTGGTCGAAGTGTTTGCTTGCAAACCGCAAAGGTGCACGTTGGAGTGGTTTCGCCCCACTGCGCTTCGTCGTGCGGGATCGTCTTGCCGCCTGCGAATGTAGGCTCAAGTTGGGCGCGCGGCCTACCGGTGTTTAGAGGCTTCGAGACCGATACTTGGAGTTGCGAGCGAGGGGCAAAAGAGAGGGGGAAGGGGGGGGGCGGGGCCGACTTGCGCCAACTATTTGACGCGCGCAGATGGGCGCCGGGGTCGTTAAATAAAGGGCTTCGAATTTATTTTACTTATTGACTTTCGGGCGGGCGCGCGATGGGCAAATATTTTGCCGCGGCGGCGACAAATACGCTTCCGTCAGTGGTCATCCCCCGCCCCCGCTCCTGCCCGCCGGCCCCGCCCGCCGCGCTGTCTAGGCTTCTGCGCCGCCGCTGCTATCTCTGCCCGTCCCCGGCGCAGGATCAGTTCCCCGTTACCAACCTCCCCTCCGCTTATGCATCCTCTGGCACTACCTACCCCTCGCCCCCGCCTTCGCCGTCCCCGCCGCCCCCACTGCCACCGCACCTTCCTCTCCTCCGCCAACCATGCGGTCTCGCCATCCTTTTCCCAGCCTCGCCACTCCACCTGCATAGTCCCCGCTGTAGTCGCCTCTATCCCCGTCCCACCTTTCCATCACCCAGCTCCTCTTCCCGCCTCTACCCCCGCCTCTCCTCTGCCACTCCCCCGGTCCCCGTCCCTCTCCCATCCCTCCGACGCCTCTCTACCCGCCCCTCCCCGCCTCTCTATCCGCACCTCCCCGTCCCTCTCCCCGCCCCTCCGCTGTCCCTCCCCGTCCCTCTCCCCGCTCCTCCCCGCCCCTTTCTACCCCTTCCCCGCCATGTCCTCGCTCCTACCTCTTCCCGCTCCTCCGCTGTCCCTCTGCAGCCCCGCTCCCCACCCCGTTCCTACCCTCCCGCGCCCCTTCCCCGCCCCTCTCCCCGTCCCTACCTCGCCAAACCCCCTCCCTTCCCCCGTCTCTCTCCGCCCTCGCCCTGCGGAGCGTGGTTGCCCGGCCGTTCGACCGCTCCAAGCGGCGTTTGATTAGCTGCGGTGCCGGGAGCCGCACGCGTCCTTCTCCGGAGCCGGGCGCTGCAGATTGAAGCTTACGCTTGAAAACCGCGAATTAGTTTTCGTCCGGAGGGAGGGACACTTCAGACGAGCGATTCAGTATGTACTGCGAAGAGGTGCACTTGTATCATCTGCGCAATAACCTTGAGCAAAGCGACGAACGTGCTACCTCTTTCTTACTCTTCAAATTTCATTTAACTATGAATATCATGTGCAGACACGTACGAGTTTTGATGTTAATTTGTCTTCGAGGCGGCGGCGATGGTGTGACGGTTAGCGTACCGGACTGTTATACCCAAGCTCGCGGGTCAAACCCGATCGAAGTTGTGGATTTTTAGGGCGACAAAATCCTTCGTACGCCTTCCTTCGGAGGGGAAGTAAAGCCGGCTGTCCCATGTTCGTAGATTTACTTGCATCCTCAAGCCTAAATGACGCATCTGAGCTAAATTCAAATCGCCTGTTTCTCGCCCAAGAAATACCTCCTTTCTCTGCTAGTTGATGAAAGGAGCGTAGCGAAATTTGCGTGGTCAGACGGAAGAGCGGGCCTGATGGCCCGAGTCTCGCCACGTAAAACAAGGCAAATTCAATTCAATTCGACAGAAATGAATACTAGACTGTTTACGCAAGAGATCTCAAGAAAGTACTTTCCACTGACCAATTAAAAGAACTCAAATTGTATTGGGAAATTCTTTTTGGTGTAAATGATATTTAGTTATTAATTAATGAATTTTTCAATTGATACAAACCATAAGCAAGATTTTATTTATGATTCTGACGTTGTATATTATATTCATGATTTTAGATTCTCGTAATTTCATGCCTCCCTTTTCAGACTTTTATGCAATTTTGTGTTTTCTTCTTCTGCCCTACCAAGTAACAAATTTTCTTAAGGAAATTCATTTGATTGCTAGTATATCCAAACAGATTTGTGCATTTCGGTTAACACACAATTGACTTCCAAATATAGTTTAATAAATGCCTGTAAATGAAAAATGAACACGTTGGCTAGGCTCAATTCGTGCTCTTTCGTTTCACAGGCCTCTCCTCCTCTTTGAAAAGGATAACTTACATGACGGAACTATTCACCTCTTAACGCCTGTGTCTCCATCACTGGCCCCCTACACTTTGTCGTAGCCTCTGCTTTACCGTCGTCGGACCTGAGTAGCTGCTTGGAGTTAACTTCCCAAGCACCAACACTCGCGTGAATAATTTTATCTTATTTAATTTGCAGTAAATATAATAAATATGATGCGACTAAAATTCACGAGAATGATAATACAAAAAAACAAATATTGTAATTAAATATATTTAAATAGTGGTACATTTTTTACAGTAAAAATATACTACAAATGAGACGAGCCCCTACTGATGGACAATAAAGTTTTTTGTGTCAATACAATTTCAGTTCTTTTAATTGCTAAGTGGAAATTACTCTCTTGCATATCTTTTGCATAAATAGTCTAGTATTCGTTTCTGTCGAAGACAAATTAACATCAAAAGTCGTATGTGCCTGCACATGATATTCAAATCTTGATAGGTTTCAAAACAATTACTCGTACTTTCTTGAACAACTATGCATTCTACTGGAATCACGCAGGTAACATTGCCTGACTTCGAACAGAGTCGCAGACACGCAAAGACTTCGCCATTGACCAGGAGGCGTAGTCATTTTCTTTGAACGCGCTCACATGTAAAATGTACTGCGTCGCAATGATATTGGTTAACATAGGTAGTTTCATTAGTAGAAGCTTGTGTTTCGTATTTCTCTTATCGGAATTAATGTTTCGACGGTAATTTTCTTAATGAAATTCGTGTGTCACTTCGTACTTCGAATCCATTAATATCTTGATTCCGTGTATTGAATCTGCTATACTTGTACCAAATTAGTGCTTGCGATAAAGTCGCACATTAAAAACTCATTTTTGTTACAATGCGAGAACGACTTTGGAAGTGTTTCTTGTGCTCGAACAGTTGTGCGACAATATGCGTTACATGATTAAGTGTATTACGAGCATTTGTACTATAATAATACCCTTGATAACAAATATAGCTATTATGTAGAACGATCACTATTGATTCATGATTCAATGTGTTATTTTTTATTTATATGCCTTAAATTGTGAACGCGATTTCTGTTTAAGACAATTGTGTTTTTCTAGTATTCCTAGCACACAGTTAAATCTCAATCTTCAAGAGGAATAATTTTAAAAATTCTCAATATGAGAGTAATTTTCAATACAATAAAATATTTTATTGTAGGTGAGTGGACAACAAAATTTCCTGGCACTCAGATACGTCTATTATTCATTGTGAGTCATAATTTTTATGTTACCTTAGAACACATAGGTGATAATTATTTACGATGCAAGAGTAAAGTGAGATTTGCTCACTCGTAAGAATTAGGTTCCACATCTCATTAGCTAATAAAATGTTACTCATAGAGTCGTTTAATAAAATATTTATCTTAATGTCGTACATTAACTTTTAGGCAGCCACTAGTAAAATCGATTACTTTTAGGGTATCCAAGAGTGATACATGTTAAATGTCTAGTGCTAGTGCTAAATGTAAGACGATGCTCAAATGTTCTGGTAAAATAGTAAGACTGCAACAAAGGAAAGAAAATACTTTCATCTGAGCGCATTAGCTAGTTCTGGCTTTACTATAACATAATACACAATTAATTGATATTGTTTACGTAAATGAAAATAAAATGAGAGTAAGACTGTCTAATGTACTAGTGTACGACACACATGCTAAACACTTTATTTCTCGTAGGATTCTGCCTCTCGGTCTATCAGCTTCGTGTCACAACTCGTATCAGAAATGACATGCATTATGCATTACAATTACGAATGTAATGGAGAACTAAACGTTTTATTGAAACAAATGAATACGCACGTGTGTTCAAACAAAAAGTCTTTCATCGTTTTAATTAAACATTTCTCAAGAAGATTGACAGATATTGAGTTACTGAAATATTAAATGAAAAATGAAAATATATGGATTCTTATTGGTATTATCAATGAATTAAAATCATCTGCAATGTATTGTCCAACACAATTGTATTACACAACACAATAAAAAAATGGTTATGTTTTCTCAAGGAAGTAAATGATTGTTTTCATAGTTGTGGTGAATAATAGCTATAATAAAAAATTAATAGTCATGTTACAAAACAGAATAGAAAAGAAAATAGAGGTCTTATCAGTCAGTGTATCGGTGCTGTAAATCGTCGGGGTGCTGATATTTCACGGATTTCTCGTTTAAACACCCACTCTCATCTAAATATTAATTGAATGTTAACAAATATTGACGTCGTGACCGAACATTTCACGAGAGCTTTGTGAAACATCTCGTCGCTACCTGGAATGAGTAACTCGATATGTGTTATCTATATGGATTTGGGTTGATTGAGTTAAATATTTGAATGAAAGGTGTAACCGTTGCCAACATGACCTTGTCTTGTACATCACGAGGTAACATATATTGAGTTTAGAATTTTATTCTTATAACCCAACGCAGTATTTGACAAACTCTACATTTGTGACCATTTTCTAATCTCGGAAGTAATAAAAGAAAATAGTAGTTGACCTACACATTTTATTATGATTTATTGATTGAACGAATTCCGAAGAGGTGCATGTTTTAGCGAACTTCTTTACTGCATGACATTGGAAAATTTAAAAACATTCAAAAACGTATTCAAAATGGTTCTTTGCTGTTTTACAATATTATTGAATTATCTTAGGATGTTATTTCGTTTGCAGATATACTCAATATAAGCCGTATAAAACGTCTGTCTTTCGGTTTAGCATTGATGTTCCCTATTCGATGACACTATTATTGCCTGATCGCTTTTTACCTGTGCGATAGTTACAAGGAAACGATACATTCATATTCATGTATCCAGAATTACATGCATACATTCATATTAACGTAGGTTGTAAGTATCAAAATATTCTCAATAAATTTACTACTAAATACTTTTTAACTCAAAATGAATAGCAAATATTGGGCTACCTTTCATGTTTTCACTGTCAACACTTAGTAAATCATGATCATCGAGGCTCTCATATCAAATATTTAAATTTGGCAAAATAGAACCGAATTCGATTCGCATGATCGCGCGGCATTAAGGCAGACGCTGGTGAAGAAGTAAAGAACATTCGTGTTCTCCACACATTTTATTTTCCCTATAAACTACTCAAAAAAGATTTCTCCCTATATTTTACCGTAACCGTATTTACCTATACCGTAAAAAATGTTTGTGACATATGGGGGAGTTGTAAAATTGCGCACGTTTCCTGGAACTTCAGATTCCCTACCACATCATTTTATTGTATATAATTAATTTATAAATAAAGGTACCATCAGACATAGTTGGCAACATTTTAAAACTATGAATGTTTGTTTCCGATTAAAAATAAAAGTATTTGCGACTTGAAACAAACATCAGATTAGATATTATAGCAGGATGACAAAACATCACCCTCGTGATCGTATTCCTTCCGCAATTTGCAAAAAGATAGTTCAACAAAACGTGGGCATTCTGAAGCTATATTAAATGGCGGATCTCGTAAGAGTTGCGGTGTTTAAATACCCGGAATACCTCTTAAAGGACAAATAATATAAACGATTAGAACACATCGGCCACTTTATAGAATATAACGTATATAACGAATTGCGAAGTACGTATATAACGAATTGCGATGGAGGGAGACTCATTAAAAGCGAACGGAATCTCAGAGAAAGCAAATTTTCTCTACTCTTTTTCATCTAAATCATTTAGACACGTGCGTCCAAGCGTTAACCAAAGTTCTTTATTGGTCTTTCTTCAATTACAGGTTTCCTTCTGTGGACATTGTTCTAGAGAAAACTTTCTTCGTAAACTTCCGGTATATTTCAAGGAATTCGGGGTATTGTCGTCTCTTCTTGCTCTCGCCGGCGACAATATCACGGCGATTTGTTTACGCAACTTTTCCAGCTTCATTTGCTCGCAGCGCCGCGTGCTGGGTTGCGAGGAGGTGGCAAAACACGAGAGCGTTCGCAGACCTTTAGAGCTTTTCTTCTGGAAGTTTTCCCCGGACTTGTCATCCGGGCGTCGCCCTGCACTCGAGGAGAACAAATTCCTCGGGGGAATATCGGCGAGTCGGAAGTGCCAGTAATTAATAAAGTTCGCACCGCGTAGTTAGGTAACAGCAGTAATTCGTGGCTTAGCACGAACAGTGTATACTAATGTTATTTAAGTAACGCCTTTCATTTACTTGTCGTGGCCTCCCATCAGAACAAACGTCTTTCGGGGCCAAACCGTACCACCTGAACGGAATTATCAAACATCCCGGCTTCATTAAGGACTTGTGTCCCGCTGCGTCCCACCGCCCGCCCCGCCGCCCCCATCGCCCCTCCCCCCCGCCGCCCCCGCCACCACCATCGTCGCCCGCGCTGCTGCTACAATTACTTTTCGTCTCAGCGCAGGCATTAAGCGTGCGCAAGGGATTACAACGGAACTGTAGAACAAGCCATTCAGGCCAGACGCAATTGTCTTCGCGCAAGGCGCTGGGAACAACTGCTCCTCCTGCACAATGCAGTATTCACGAGTCCCCGCCCTTGAATAGGCCCCGGGCAAGAATATACGCGGTTTGCATCTCATATCGAGGTGGTCGCGGCGACGGGGCGGGGCGGGGCGGGGCGGGGCACGGACCGGCACGGGCGCTTGGGTGGGGCGGGGATGGGAGAGGCGGGGCGTTCTTTTTCAATCGCGGGCGACCGGACAGGGGCGTGGCGGCGAGGGTGTAGAGGGGGGCGGGGAGAAAGGGGTGCGAAGAGCATGAGAAGTAGATGTGGAGAGGAGAGGAGACACAAAGTGGAAGAGAAAATATAGAGGAGGGGCAGACGGGGTGGAGAGTAAAGGGTAGGAAGAGCACGAGAAGTATATGTGGAGAGGAGGCAGATAGAGGAAATATAGAGGTGGGGCGGAGAGGAACGGGTGGGAAGAGCGTGAGAAGGAAATGATGAGGACGGGAGAGAGAAAGAGGAAGAGATGTAGAGTGGAAAGCGAGAGGGGGAAGGGATAGAGGAGTTGGGCAGGAGGGGGCCGGAAGAAATGGGGGAGGTCGGAAAAAGAGGAATATGGTTAGAGCGACGGGAGGATGAGGTTATGGACGACTTGTGGTGAATTGTGGGACAGTATGGGACCTGCGGAAGTGGAGCAAAGTTGAAAGGTGTGGTAAGATGGGGTGAGGAGGAAGCGGAGTATTGTTGAGAGCAGGACTGGTAGGGTGGCAAAAGGGACGAGGCGGGGCGGGCGTGTCATGGGTGGAAAGGGTGGGAAGCGTGGGATGGTGGAAGGATGGGGAGGAGAGCTGAGAGCAGGTTGTGTCGCAAAAGGGGCATGGCGGGGCAGGCGAGACGTGAGTGGAGCGAATGGTAAAGGAACGGGGCGAGTTGCTGGCGCAATGACGGCGGCTTGAAGAGACGGGGCGAGGTGAAGCGGAGCCTTGTTGGGAGCGGGAGTACTTGGGTTGCAAAAGGGGCGTGGTGGGGCAAGCAGGACGGATTGGAGGTGGTTGGATGGGGGCGGAGGTAGTTAGTGGCGTATGGACGGTGGGTCAGGAGGATGGGGCAGGGCAGTGGCGTAATGATGGGTGCAGTGGAGCACTGTTAAGAGCAGGACCAGTTGGGTTGCAATGTTAAGAGCAGGACCAGTTGGGTTGCAAAGGGTGCATGGTGTGGCAGGCCGGACGGATGGGAGGGAGGTGGGACGAGTTGGTGCCGCAATGACGTCAGAAGGGGCCGGTTGAGAGGGCGAGGCGAGGTGAAACCGACCACTGTTGTGAGCGGGACTACTTGGGTTGCAAAACGGGCGTGGTGGGGCAGGTGGGACCGATGGGAGGGAGGTGGGACGAGTTGGTGCCGCAATGACGATGGAACGGGCCGATTGAGAGGGCGGGGTGAGTTGAAGCCGACCACTGTTTGGAGCGGGACCAGTTAAGTTGCAAAGTGTGCATGGTGGGGCAGGGGGACGGATGGGAGGGAGGTGAGACGAGTTGGTGCCGCAATGACGGCAGAACGGGCAGCGGGTGGGGGCCGATGGCGCAACGGCGGTGGGACGGGGTGGACGCGAAGTGGCGGGGAGAGAGGGCGCGTCGCCCTGTGCGTGCTTCCGCGAAAGTCGCTGGCGTTCGGACGCAGGTGGCGCGCGCGGCGGGCACTGCGCTAATTACAGGACGCCGCCCGCATCGGGAAGTGCGCGGCCAGGCGCCGCCGGCCCCCGACCCGCCCTCCACAGCCTTCGTCTGTTTGGGCGGTGGGGGGCTCACGATACAAAGAGGGAAGCGCTTTCTACTGCGGACAGCGAATTTTCGCCTGGTCCGCGCACGACGACGATTGTCTTCTGAAGCAGAACATGACTAAAATAACGGATTGTGACGGTGCGATGTCCTGGAACATACTATATTCCATCGAAATTTCACCAGAAATCTTCAATATTGAATACTGTAGCCAAGGAACAGAGGAATTTTTTTATGCGGATTGGATATACTTTCTGACAGACCATATTTTTGTGTTGGACACTTACTGCAGAATCTTCCCCCTAAAAGAAATTGAAACTTCATGTTGCTGTATGTGCCTAGAAAAGACTAGACGCTCTTACCAACTTAAAAAAATATGCCTTTGTTTGCGAAATGTGTCACACGGCAGCTTTTTAATACAGAATCTTGTCAGAAGTGGTTCGCTTCATTATGTTGTTAAAATACGAAAATATATTCTAAAAAATGAACGGTTAATATTACTGATACTTGATAATTTATTACTATATTTCTGGCACTAGTTAGTATTTTGATCAAACTCAAGTTATTGTAGATACAAGAAACATTTTTCATTTATGTAATCCATTTATAGGTTTTAGATTACAGATTTGAATTCCTCGTTTGGCTAGATACGATTATTTTTTCTCCAATAAGAACACTCGCAATCTTCAAACAGTACTGTAAATATACGCTGTAAGTGTATTACAATTTTATAAATGCGTGTGGTGCCTAATTGTGATCATAAACCAAAGCACACAATCACACTTCTGAATTCTCCATCACAGAAGCCGCCATACTGTAGTAAATATGCCGCCACTGAATTTTAATTAGCACGAGGTGCTAGTTCTTCGTATTTGCATTTAATACTTTATATTCATTTGAATGCTGACACTGAAATATTACCGGGTATTCTAAAACCCTTTTGACTGATAAGCTAATTCTATCAGCCGTATGGATCTAGAAGCACATGTAATTTGTATTAATCTCATTGCGAGCAACGAATAATTGCAACATGTTGGTCAGAAACTGCATGTTTTGTATGCGGAACCAAACACGAGGAGTAAAAGAGGGATGCGAAGGTTTGGGGTGTTTCGCACCACGTGATATAATACAATGTAAATTACGATGCGGCAAGTTTGATGTGTAGTGGGCGGAATGTGAGCTTCATATTGCATATAAATGTTCAGTATATGCGGTTAAATGAAAATAAGGGGTGAAAACAGAAGATAACAACAGCAGTCTACCTACTTTATAGATTTATTGGTTAAAGCCAAGAGGGACCTTACCTCACTCTTTAAAAAAAATATATTTACAACATAGAAGCCAGTGAAAATGTACGATCTACATACTCCTTTTTTCGAATCAATTTGCGCCTAGTAACAAAGCTTGCTAATGTCCTCCATGAATAGCATTCACTGCCTGCCCTTCTTTACCGATGATATCATAGAAACGATTGCATGAATACTCATGAATTCTATGCAAACAAGCACAGCAAGCTAAGTGGTAAATATACTGACGTAATTCTTTATAATTGTTTAATAGATATTAATAATTATTTGACGTACCAAGCGCACAAATTGGGTAACTACATATAAATAGTGTGTTTATCTAAAATATCTCTTCACCTAAAATACTACAAGATACAAAGTATCTACGAGTGAGTTTATAAATAAACATCTACATACATACTCTAATAACTAGTAGTGCTAAACAGCACGTACTTTGCCCTCCGTATTTTCATGCAAAACTACGCGAAAAATAATCAAATTTTCGAAATATTGAACAAGACCTTATTTCAAAATCTACCTTTAAGGAACATATTAACTGGGGGAAAAATCTCTATCTTTAATATTTTAGTTGTAGGAAGACTCCGAAAAAGATTTGAAAAATCAGTGTTCAACGAACATGAAATCTGCAGCATTCTCTTAAACGTCCTTCGCACTATCCATCAAGAAAATTTAACCAAAAACGACGCCATTTTTTTTTGAAAATTTGGAAAATGTCCCGGGGGATTCATGTAAAGTTCCCCTCAAAAATTGAAATATCGGTTACAAATTCAAGGGGCCGCGACATTATCCAGATCGATTGGGGAATATCATTTTGGGGAAAATCGGCTGAATGATTTAGCTGCTAACGTTGTTTACAGACGGACAGATGGGCGGTCAGACGTTTCGCCGTCATTTGATTTTACGCTAACAAGGACTCACAAAACATGGATTTTGATTACACTACGTGTTAGAGGATTTTTTTTTCTTAATTTAACAAATGAGTCTATTCACTTTTTTCGTTACCAGCGCCCTGTAATACGAGATTTTTGTCGAAAATTAGCTTTTTTTTGCCAGCGTTACATAACATTCTCTCTTCTCTGTAGGGAGAGAGCAAAAATTAATTAAGACTATTTTGATCTCAATGTTCTCTTTCAATATTCACGTATATTATTTGCTAATTCTCGGGTGTAAAGTACTGATAGACATACCAAATTCCAGATGTACTCGTATTCCGGCCTACACGCCGGGGCGCATCAATCACGGCAATTTGAGTCGGTGAGTGATGGATGGTAAATGATGAGTAATGAATGATTGAGTGAACATGGAAAGAGAATAGAGCGAGCGCTATGAAAACGTAACACAAGCACGTTTTGTCCATTACAACGTTCACCCATCGTGTGACTGCATTTTAAAGTCCCAAAAGGCGAAGGGCGAATGTTGGATGTTGGCAATGGCAGTTGCCTCCTCCTCGCCTGATTAACCATTAAACAACGCAGCCGGATTCGGCTACTTCTCTTGCAGTACTGAAAAGTTTTGTCATCGGTTTCATAATAATGTTTCTCCAACGGCCAAAATTTATTATTATTATTGTCAGTGCAAGCTATTTTTATTCTCATAATTATATTTTTTTATACATTCACAAAGACGTACATCTTTTGAAGCTCTTACACAATGATGCAACTCTTTGAAGTTCTAAAACAAATGGTGCAACTTCTCGCAATCATGCTTGTGTAAGCCTGCAGATTAGCACGTGTCGCAGAGCCTCGCTACTCGGAATTCCCCTCACGCCAAATCGATGCAACCGACTCGCTTCGCTGGAAACCCCCACCACCGCACGGCAGAAACCGTGCAGCTGTGCCTCCTGGAAATCTCTGCTTGCGTCAGATGGCGCAATACTCTTGCAAGACGCTACATGCTAACGGCTGCCTCGGGAGCCGGCCTGCTCGCCGCTCCCCCCCGCCAATGCCTTGTATTAATTTCTCCTACTGTCAGCAGAGCGCTCCACCTTACAGCAGTCGCCTGCTCCCGCATCACGCAGCTGGTGATACCAGCTGCCACCGCACCGCTGCGCTGCCCGCGGGCGGCGGCCGCCAGCGCTCCCTTCCCTGAGTGCTCACGCCGGAGAGGGGGGCTCCCCCCTCGCCGGTGCTTGTAAGCCGCCGCTGCTCCACGCGGCCAACGGTTCCCCCACTCCCGCCTCGCCGCCTCCGGCCGACGCTAGGCTTCCGGGAACTTCTGGAACTTTCTCTCTGACGCGCCCAACGCGCCCCCACCGCTGCCAGAGTTTTCCGTTGTGCTGGAATTCTCTGGAAACCCCGACGCCTCGCCAAGCGCTCAACCGCCAAATCAGTCTTCGTCTCGTCTCCTTGCTGAACAGACGTGCTCCGCGCCGCTCCGCGGCGTGCCTACTGCACTCGTCCGACCTCCTTGCTGAGCGGATGGGTCTTGTGCCGCCCTCCTTGCGGTGTGCACATTCTGTATTGCTCTGTCGCTTCTCATGGGCAGACATACTGCATGCTGCTCCCCTCGCAGCAATCTCTCCATGCTCGTCCAAGTCTGCAGCTGTACGGATGGGCGACGCCGTTCTCCTGGCGCCATTACCTGGGCCCCATGCTATGCATGCCGCTGCCTCAACCTGGCGGCCATTCTTGCCGTCTACGCTCAACTCACGTACTGGTGACTATTGCGCCTCCACTGCTTGTCACGTATTCACGTTTATATGGCGTGTACAATTAACTGTTCTGCAATTTATGAAACTGTACTGCCTGCCATGTGTTCATGTTTATGAGCTGCATAATTAACTATTTACAAACTGTTACGTGGTGCCTGTGATTTAACTATTCAACAAGCTATTGCTGCCACGTGTTTAGTTAACCTTGTATTCACGCCTGTGGCGCCTGTGATTTAACTATTCAACAAACTATTGCTGCCACGTGTTCAGCTAACTTTGTATTCACGTCTGTGGTACCTGTGATTAACTGTTTTATAAGTTGTGCTGCCGACACTACGTGTCTCACTGGTTTTCTTCGTGTTCTCTGTGGTGCTACTCACGGCACCCGCAATTCCCTGGACTTCATCCGCCTCTGTTGGGCATGGCCTAGCTAAGCCGCCCGCAGCCACATCAACTTGAGCAAGATTCAAGAAACTTGTATATTCATATTGTGATTTGTGCTGTAACCCCTTGTACCTTCTTCCGTATAGTTTAAGATATATTTTTATGTATTGTGTTTTTTTAGAATATATGTTTACGTGTTTTAGACTACAACTCTTTCATGGTAACAAGCACTCTCCCTCCTCCTCCATCCTTGCAGTCCCAGATCTGCAAGAGTGGTTACAACCTGTTCTTTCTTTACAGGAATCTGGGTGGTCCTTCGAAATTAATCTAATTAATGGGCTATGGCAGGAATGTTTGGGAGGAGTTGAAGTTTCATTTCACAAACCAGTCCACTTCGCTCGACTCCCCCATCCATTTTGGTCCTTCGAGCCTTGGATTTTGAACTAGCAAAATTTTTGTATACCTATGATTTTATATGTATGCCTAACTTCTATTTTTAATGCCTTCCAGGTACCAAGCTGATATTCACATCAGCACTTATTCCTTTTTGTACTTCCATTGTCAATGTCTACCAGGCATTAAAGCTGATATTACATCAGCATTCACTTTGTATGTGCCCTTTTTGAGCCATCAAATTTTGTCTTTGAGCGTGCTTGTTACTATATACAAATTTGTGCTAATTGCATATCAATGTACTTGTTTTTTGTGTAACAAACTTGTGCTAATTGCATATCAATGTACTTGTTTTTTTTTTGTGTAACATATTTGTGCTAATTGCATATCAATGTACTTGTTTTTGTGTAACATACTTGTGTTAATTGTATTTGCTTTGTCAATGTGCTTGTTTTTTATGCAACACACTGATGCCTGATTTAAAATGTTACATGTACTTACTGTCCTGTATCGTGTAACGAGGCTGTGTTCCTGTATCGTGTAACGTGGCTGTTTGCTCCTGTATCATGTAACGAGCCTCTATGCTGCTCTACTGACTAACGCTGCCTGCTGCACCACTCAGCTGTTTTCAACAAATTTGTAAGTGTAATAACTTCATAGATGTACGTCTATTCAGGGGATTAGCTTGCTTGCTTGCTTGTGAAAAGATTACAATCACTGATTGCTACCTTAACTTCATGTGTATGCATTTCTGCACTTCTGTTTGCAAGTGTTGCATGTACATCTGTGGACTCACATTATGTGTGGTCCTTTAATTTCATATGTACACACTTGTAATTAACGCTCCACGTGTGCATCTCTTTAATTTGTACACACTGCTTATTCGCTTCCAAGTGTTACTTGTATACATTTGTGTTTTTACATTTTTATGTGCTTTCTTAATTTCATGTGTTTATTGTGTCACATACATACACATTTGTGCCTTTACTGCAATTTTCAAATGTCTCATGTATACACATCAGTGTTATTACTTGCTCTTTATGTGTCACATGTACATACAGTGTGCTTTGTTTAGTGTTTATGTATTTTTGGGGAAAGTCCAGTGTTAATTGCTATTAGGTTAGGGCTCCCTTCTGATCCCTCAACATTCCTGTATTATTCTGTGCCCATCAATTGCCAATTGCGCATCCAAGATGGCATCGCAAACCCTTCCTAAAAAGGTTATTTACGTAATGACCAGGTTGAAGAATGGTTGTGCCGACATTTCAAATTTTCTTACAGAAAATGAGCCACTCACCGCGCTCACGTGCCGACGATTAACCTTAAGAAAGGAATCGCTCATTGAAATTTTTAATAAACTCAACAATCTCATTGACAGTGTCGATCCATCTAATGAGACCTTTTCTCAAATAAATGATATCTTTAATGAATATTATGATGTTCTCGCTGCAGCTGATATGGCAGTGTCTAATCACAATTCAACTCTCGTTGACAATGATTCTGTTTCCAACAGATCAAGCCATTCTGACTGTACCTCTAGAAGTTCTAAGCGCAATGTTAAATTGCCTGAAATTAAATTGCCCACCTTTGATGGCAACCAAGCCAACTGGCTCACATTTAAAAACATTTTCGAAGGCCTTATATGTCAAGATGACATGCCTAATTCTAATAAATTTTATTACTTATCAGGCTCACTTGTAGGACAAGCCAAAGATTTATTGCACAACTTGCCTATTACCGATGACAACTTTACAGTTGCATGGGAATTATTGAAGCAACGATATGACTCTCCCAGGGCTATCGTTAGCATTCACTTAAATTCGATTTTGAATCCTCCTACACTAGCAAAGGGCTCCGCTTCTTCTTTGCAAAACTTAATTGACTACTTCAGATTACATGTGAATGCAATTAAGGGCATCAAGGTTGATACTGATTTGTCAGATTTGTTGCTCGTTGCACTAATTTCCAAAAGTCTTCCCACTGACATTCTCAAGCAATGGGAACTGTCCTTGAATAGTAGTGAACTCCCCACTTTCGATTCTTTGTTACAATATCTAGAACTACATCAACGAAGCTTAAGAGTCTTTGACAATCCTAATGTATACGCTTCAAATTCTCACGTTAATGACAAGCCTCACACCGCCAGGGCAGGCAACGTCAACAACACGGGAAAAAGCAAGTCACTAATTTGTCCTAAATGCAATTCTGAACATTTGATTAAGGACTGTCCTTCATTTTTACAATTATTACCCAAGGCTCGCCACGAGTTCATTGTTAAGCAGGGTAGATGTTCTAGATGTTTTCACCCGAAGACCCATAGTCACTCTTGTGCTATAAAATGTGCCATTTGCAATAAGAATCACCACAAACTTTTGCATTTTGGTGATAAACCTCCTGCTAATCAGCAAGCTCCATCAGCTGTTGCGACCAGTGCTGCCAAAGCAACCACTTCAACTCTCATTCCAACAGCTTTAGTAAGCTGTTCTTCTAATAATGGCAGGTCTAAGCCCTTTGTTGCTCTTCTTGACACTGGAAGTGGTATTAACTTAATTACTTGGAGCACGGTAAAATCTCTTAAGTTACCTACAACGAAAATGCCTGTGACTATTTCTGGTATTGGTCCAGAAGCTTTAACAAGCACTCACAGCGCTACTTTAACAATTAGACCTTGTAATGTTCCTGATAGCTGGTCTTGTAAGATAAATTGTTCAATTGTGCATAGCATTCCTGGCACTCTTTCACATAGTTTTAATTGCGACAATTGGAACTTGCCCACAGATCTAGTCTATGCAGACCCTCACTTTGATAATATTAAGCCCATCGATCTCTTGCTTGGTGCGGATGTTTTCTTTGACATTTTACTGCCAGATAAGCTAACCAGATCCGATGGTGTCTATCCTGTGCTACAGCACACCAAATTAGGTTGGATTGTTGCGGGTCGTACCCCACGCTCCACTGCGCCCTCGCAAGCTCCTTGTAATCTGATTCAGACGCCCTTTGAGTTACCTGATCAGATCAAACACTTTTGGGAGGTAGAGGAAGTCTCGCCTCTCCATCCAATTTTACATGAGGAAGAAATAGCAGAATCTCACTTCGTAACTACTCACTCGAGGGACGCCTCTGGCAGATACTCGGTCAAGCTCCCTGTTAATTCCAAATTAAATTCATTAGGCGACTCCAAACCTCAGGCAATTAAACGCTTTCTGGCAATTGAAAAAAGGCTTGAGAAGGATCCCGAATTGAAACGGGACTACCATGAGTTTATTAACGAATATATTCAATTAGGACATATGCAACCAGCACCCAGCTGTGGCAGCCTTGTTAGTTATTACATTCCTCATCATCCAGTGTTCAAACCTTCCAGCTCTACTACTAAAACTAGGGTTGTGTTTGACGCTTCAGCTAAAACCACTACTGGTATTTCACTCAATGATGCGCTATTAAATGGTAGCAAAATTCAAGACGATCTCTTTGATCTCTTACTTAAATTTAGAATTCACAAAATTGGCATTGCCGCCGATCTTAAAATGATGTTTCGCCAAGTAAATGTAGACCCATCTGATTGGAACCTACAACGTGTTTTATGGAGGGACTCCCCCTCTCAACCTATTCAGGATTTTGCCTTAACTACGGTGACGTATGGTCTAAAACCAGCCACCTTTCTTGCTGTTCGCACCTTGCATCAGCTAGCTGCCGACGAAGGCACTGACTTCCCTATCGGCTCACATGTGCTAACATCCAATTTTTATGTTGATGATTTCTTACATTCATCTCCCAACCTACATACTGCCAAACAAACTATCTCTGAATTAAACGGTTTGTTGGCAAAGGGTGGTTTTCTTTTACGCAAATGGGCTTCGAATGACACATCTGTTCTGTCAGATCTTTCAGATCACTTGCTGGCCAAGTCAGGCCACAAAATTTTCGAGTCCAAAGCCCCCGAAGCAGTATCCACTTTAGGTATTTCCTGGAATACTGTGACTGACATGTTCACCTTAGTGCTGTCAGACAAAATTAATTTTAATGTTACAAAGTTTACTAAAAGAACCATGCTGTCTGTGATATGTTCTTTATTCGACCCACTAGGCCTACTGGCCCCCTGTATAATTGTTTGCAAACTGTTGTTTCAAAGACTCTGGGAATATTCCCTCAATTGGGACCAATCACTCCCACCTGACATTGCCCTTAAATGGCAAGAAGTCTTTACGTCACTAATTGACATTCCCACGATTAATGTTCCACGATGCATTCTGCCATCTGATTACTCTTCCGTCGAACTGCATGGTTTCTCCGACAGCAGCCTAATAGCCTACGGAGCAGCCATTTATGTACGCTCTGTAAATGAACACGGCACATACACTGTAAATTTACTCTGTGCCAAATCTAAAGTAGTGCCCTCCAATATGAAATGTAAGGATGACACCGCGTTAACCATTCCTCGCTTAGAGCTCTGTGCTGCCGTCCTTCTGACCAAGCTCATGATTAAAGTTATTAAAATTCTTTCTCATGAACTTTCTCCCAATGCCGTCCTATTGTGGACTGACTCCAGGATAGTGTTGGACTGGATTCACTCACCACCCCTCAAGGGCAATGTGTTTGCGCGTAATCGTGCACAGTTCATTAGGGAGAATGCAAACGGCTTCACTTGGCGTTACATTCAATCTTCACTTAATCCCGCGGATTTACTCTCGCGTGGCGTCAAACCTAAAGATTTGTCAAATTCGGATATTTGGTGGCACGGTCCACAATTCCTGACTCTTGAATCAACCTCATGGCCAAAGGGCATTATTGTAACTGTCAACAACGCACCTGTGCTAGTTTGCAAGCCTTGCGACTCGTACTTGAACGAAAGAGTATGCTCTTACTACAGCTCTTTTCAAAAATCACTTCGCGTTATGGCATATGTTCTTCACTTTATCACATGTCTTAAATCCGCCAAGTCAAAATTAGCTTCGGATTCCACTAAATCCACTAAATCTCTTTCTGCTCACCAGCTTAATCATGCAAAATTAACATGCATCAAAATTGTACAACATCATGCCTTTCTCCCTGTGTTCAAGGCGCTCAACGACGGAGCCACATGTCCCTCTAGCAGTGGCCTCCTTTCGCTCAATCCTTTTATTGACAATGATGGCTGCCTGCGTGTAGGTGGCAGAATCTCAGAGGCCGAGCTGTCTTTTGACACTCTCCACCCTCTAATTTTACCTTCTAAGCATCACTTCACTAGGGCACTTATTAATGACGCCCACTTGAAACTGGCACATGCCAACGTTCAGCTTCTAACCGTCCATTTGCGACAATCCTATTGGATACTTTCTATTAGGAAGACAATCAAATCTGTGATACGTAAGTGTATCACATGTTTTCGCCATGCTCCTACATCAGCACAACAGCTTATGGGAAACCTCCCAGCTATACGTGTGACCCCTTCTCCCACCTTTGGCATTGTGGGGGTGGATTATACAGGACATTTTTGGCTTAGACACGGAATTCGCGGCAAATCCCGCACCAAGGTGTATCTTGCACTTTTCGTGTGCATGGTCACCAAGGCCGTACACATCGAAATAGTCTCCTCTTTAACTACAGAAGCTTTCTTAATGGCTCTCAAGCGATTTGTATCACGTCGCGGCATTCCAACTAAGATTTTTTCGGATAACGCTACCACCTTTGTGGGAGCCAATTCACGGCTGCATGCCCTTTACAACCTTTTCAAATCTTTAGCCTTTCAAAGGCAAATTATTGATTTTTGTTCTAATTCCTCCATTGATTGGACATTCATTCCACCCAGGTCCCCTCACGTTGGCGGCATCTGGGAAGCCGGCATCAAAATCCTAAAACGTCACTTGCTACGTGAAATAGGCGAAGCCGTGCTTTCTTATGAAGAATTGTTAACAACTGTCACGCATGTTGAGGCGATCTTAAATTCCAGACCTCTCATACGTCCATCGGATGACGCAGCTGAGTTTAATTATCTCACGCCTGCTCATTTCTTAATTGGTAGACCTCTTACAGCCTTGCCCGATCCCAATGCACTACAGCAGCAATCTGTACGCTGTCATTGGAATCAAACTCAGAATGCACTTGCCAATATTTGGACGCGCTGGACGAAGGAGTATCTGTTATCCCTTCAACAACGCTCCAAATGGACAGCTGTCTCTCCCAACATCAAATCGGGCACTCCCGTTTTGTTAATTGATGACAATCTCCCTCCTCTTGAGTGGAGGTTAGGGGTAATCACCCAAACTTTTCCCGGTCGTGATGGTCGCACTCGAACTGTACAAGTTCAAACCAAGGCAGGCTCCTTTGTGAGGCACGTCCATCGCTTGTGTCCTCTACCCATTCATGATTAGTACATGTTTTTCATAGTTATTTTCTATTGGTTGTTTGTAGTTAGTTGTTTATTGTTTTGTTAGCTGTAAGATTCGCTGTGTCGTATTGTACATTTATTATTTAGGATTCTGTGTCACATTAAGGTTTTGCATTGTCACACTTACGCCTCTCCGAGGTCTTACCATGCCACTCACAATGTCTTACTGTATTAAGATTTCTTGCACTTTTGCATTTGCCACCTCTCCGAGGTGCAACCCTAAACATCTCATCCGAGATAATGCCTTATTAGCTTCGCTATGGCAACATTTTGCATTTTCGCATTGACACCTCTCCGAGGTGCACTCTCTCAAATCTCATCCGAGATATTGCCTTATTGGCTCTGCTATGCCAACATTGCTGTTTGGTATTAGTTGTTCCGAGTTAGTTCTTAAGTTGATCGTTAAGTTTTTTGCATTATTGCACATGCAACCTCTCCGAGGTGCATTCTTTCACATCTCATCCGAGATATGCCTCACTAGCCTTTGCTATGGCAACATTGCCGTTTAGTGCTACTTATTCTCCACCAGTTCTGAGCTGAGTTATTCTGAGTCAGTTGTTGAGTTGATCGTTAAAATTTTTTTTGCATTATTGCACTTGCAACCTCTTCGAGGTGCACTTTCTCACATCTCATGCCTCATTAGCCTTTTGCTATGGCAACACTTTGCTTTTTCCAATTTGACACCCCCCCGAGATGCAACATCTCGTCCGAGACAGGTCTCATAATCCCATGTCCTTATGGTAACATGCCGCATCACCGCACTTGTCACCTCTCCGAGGTGCACTCACTAACTCCCCGAGGTGCAACGTCTCGCCCGAGACAGGTCTCAATGCCCCATGTCCTCATGGTAACATGTCGCACTACTGCGCTTGTCACCTCTCCGAGGTGCCCCATCTCCTTCGAGATACTCTTTTATCAACCTCAATGTATTAAAACTCTGCATTTGCACCCGCCACCTCTCCGAGGTGCACAACTTACTCAAGGATAGTCTCCTCATTTTCTGAGCTACAGAGTCATAGTTACTAAGTCGTAGTTGTTTAGTGCTGACTTTAAAACTATTGTCTTTATTTGTTTATCATTGCATTAGTTATAAGGTTGTTTGTGTTATTATATTGTGTACTCGTTGGTCGTCAAGACTACCATCTGCCTCTGCCACCTTGGTAGGCACTCGTTGCCATCTTTAGTTCTCCACATCATTTTGCTACCCCTCCGAGGTGCACCATCTCACTTGAGACTTCTCATTAGTCTTGTTGTATCAAGAATTCTGTTGCATATTAGCCTTGCTATGGCAACATTGCTGTTTAGTGTTTCCTATTCCGCGCTGATTCTGAGCTGAACCTTGATAGGCATTCATTGTCATCTCTGTCACCCTTTGGGGTGCCCGATCTCATTCGAGATCACTTAATTGTTTTAAGATTCGCCATTTTCCGCCACCCGCGTTTGCTTGTAATTGCTTCTTTACACAACATGCTGCCACCTCTCCGAGGTGCTCAATCTCATTCGAGTCTGCTTAACCGTGTTTAGCTTTACTACTTACTGCACTTCCGCGTTTGCCACCTCGCAAGGCACCCGTTGCCATTTTAGTTGTCAACATCCCTTTTACCACCTTTACGAGGTGTCCAAGCTCATTCGAGATTACTTATTATTATGCAATATGTCAGATTACTTACTACATCGTGTGCCATCGCACCTGCCACCTCTTCAAGGTGCTCACTTGTTTAAGGTTTATTATACCTTCCTTACCAACGGCTACATTCACCATCCTTGCCACATATCTCCATACACCCTACCACTCCCATCTTATGCCTAACTACCTAGCTTGCCCTAACATCTTTTTTGTCGAACGACCTAATCGTTCTGTGGGGGTGTATGTCAGTGCAAGCTATTTTTATTCTCATAATTATATTTTTTTATACATTCACAAAGACGTACATCTTTTGAAGCTCTTACACAATGATGCAACTCTTTGAAGTTCTAAAACAAATGGTGCAACTTCTCGCAATCATGCTTGTGTAAGCCTGCAGATTAGCACGTGTCGCAGAGCCTCGCTACTCGGAATTCCCCTCACGCCAAATCGATGCAACCGACTCGCTTCGCTGGAAACCCCCACCACCGCACGGCAGAAACCGTGCAGCTGTGCCTCCTGGAAATCTCTGCTTGCGTCAGATGGCGCAATACTCTTGCAAGACGCTACATGCTAACGGCTGCCTCGGGAGCCGGCCTGCTCGCCGCTCCCCCCCCGCCAATGCCTTGTATTAATTTCTCCTACTGTCAGCAGAGCGCTCCACCTTACAGCAGTCGCCTGCTCCCGCATCACGCAGCTGGTGATACCAGCTGCCACCGCACCGCTGCGCTGCCCGCGGGCGGCGGCCGCCAGCGCTCCCTTCCCTGAGTGCTCACGCCGGAGAGGGGGGCTCCCCCCTCGCCGGTGCTTGTAAGCCGCCGCTGCTCCACGCGGCCAACGGTTCCCCCACTCCCGCCTCGCCGCCTCCGGCCGACGCTAGGCTTCCGGGAACTTCTGGAACTTTCTCTCTGACGCGCCCAACGCGCCCCCACCGCTGCCAGAGTTTTCCGTTGTGCTGGAATTCTCTGGAAACCCCGACGCCTCGCCAAGCGCTCAACCGCCAAATCAGTCTTCGTCTCGTCTCCTTGCTGAACAGACGTGCTCCGCGCCGCTCCGCGGCGTGCCTACTGCACTCGTCCGACCTCCTTGCTGAGCGGATGGGTCTTGTGCCGCCCTCCTTGCGGTGTTCACATTCTGTATTGCTCTGTCGCTTCTCATGGGCAGACATACTGCATGCTGCTCCCCTCGCAGCAATCTCTCCATGCTCGTCCAAGTCTGCAGCTGTACGGATGGGCGACGCCGTTCTCCTGGCGCCATTACCTGGGCCCCATGCTATGCATGCCGCTGCCTCAACCTGGCGGCCATTCTTGCCGTCTACGCTCAACTCACGTACTGGTGACTATTGCGCCTCCACTGCTTGTCACGTATTCACGTTTATATGGCGTGTACAATTAACTGTTCTGCAATTTATGAAACTGTACTGCCTGCCATGTGTTCATGTTTATGAGCTGCATAATTAACTATTTACAAACTGTTACGTGGTGCCTGTGATTTAACTATTCAACAAGCTATTGCTGCCACGTGTTTAGTTAACCTTGTATTCACGCCTGTGGCGCCTGTGATTTAACTATTCAACAAACTATTGCTGCCACGTGTTCAGCTAACTTTGTATTCACGTCTGTGGTACCTGTGATTAACTGTTTTATAAGTTGTGCTGCCGACACTACGTGTCTCACTGGTTTTCTTCGTGTTCTCTGTGGTGCTACTCACGGCACCCGCAATTCCCTGGACTTCATCCGCCTCTGTTGGGCATGGCCTAGCTAAGCCGCCCGCAGCCACATCAACTTGAGCAAGATTCAAGAAACTTGTATATTCATATTGTGATTTGTGCTGTAACCCCTTGTACCTTCTTCCGTATAGTTTAAGATATATTTTTATGTATTGTGTTTTTTTAGAATATATGTTTACGTGTTTTAGACTACAACTCTTTCATGGTAACAAGCACTCTCCCTCCTCCTCCATCCTTGCAGTCCCAGATCTGCAAGAGTGGTTACAACCTGTTCTTTCTTTACAGGAATCTGGGTGGTCCTTCGAAATTAATCTAATTAATGGGCTATGGCAGGAATGTTTGGGAGGAGTTGAAGTTTCATTTCACAAACCAGTCCACTTCGCTCGACTCCCCCATCCAATTATTATTATTATTATTATTATTATTATTATTATTATTATTATTATTATTATTATTATGTGTACATGTTTTCTGATCACGAAAAAAACTTCTCTCGAATATTAAATATTTTATAATTTTAATTTATTGTTATTCTTGTTCGGCATTAATTACTTTCAATGTTCTGCTATACTGACATTGTTACATAAATATTTCGTAATTACAAAGAGTTTCTGAGGTTATTTCAGGAGAAGACCTCTTAGTATTGTTCACAGCGAACTGAAAATAGAGTTCACCGGGCAAGAGAAATAGTCCGCTGACCATCGAATTAGGTTGAACTCGTAGCCAGTGATCCTGATCGATTGGACTTTGAACGAAAATTCTTCTTGACTGGAGTGTGTGGTATTAGCAGTTCACTCGATCAATAGCGTTGATAGCTTCTAGAGACCTAGAAACTAGGGTGTGGAAGAGACCTAAACAGCTTTCTAAATGTAAAGACGGATTTTGAGAGACCTACTAAACTAGATAGACTAACTGATCTTATTGTGGCAATAATGCATGTTTCAGTCCGAGGGGCGCGTTCGCACCCAGGGAGACGAAAGTATGTGCGTCCCACGACGTCCATGTCCAAGACGATGGCCATGTCCAAAGCAATGGCAGTTACCTCCGCTGGGTCGCTGACCGGAGATCTTAATGTTCGAGTCTCAATGGGGACTTGGACTTTAGCTTCATAGCTCTGTCGAATCGAACCACTATCTGAAGGTTTCTTCCAGCAACCGACTGCCGGAGAAGTGGTTTTCCGTGATTTCTCCACACGACGTCAGGCAAATGCCGAAGCAATACCCTAACAAACCAGCCACGAACCACCCGCGATTCAGTTCCTTGTCCTATCTTCACCCATTACTTACATATCCTTACACTTACATGCACTACACCAACACGTATGGAAGACCAATCGGGTGCTTAGAACTTGTCCCGGAGAGGGCGGTGCCCTGCTGGTGGGAGATACCTGGTTGGGAGACACCCCTTTCGCCTGCGGTAAGACAACGCCGCATCTCACCATCCAACGGGGAAAGATCACGGTCACCTCACGTGGTAAAACTATGCCGTACATTTACGGGACTAATGACCTTAGCAGTTGAACTTCGCAATTGACCTTAGCAATTATAATACTTCACGCGTCCAGAAACACAAGATAATTAATTAACCACTCCCAGGAGATTAGAATTCAAGCACACGATTATTGCCCTATGAACTGGCTGCGCGCGGAGTTGAAGTTCGGGTCTCGCCATTTTAAAGCCCTGGCTGAGAAGTGAAATGCCCCCTTTCCCGGTTGAACAGTTTCTGGGAAATATTCACGTCAGTAGAGCTGTGGGAGCTTAGTGGGGAGACGGGAACAGGCGCGTCAGATGTAGGCGTCAGATGTGCGCGTCAGATGTGCATGTTAGATGTGGGCGTCAGTTGTGGGCGTCAGATGTGGGCTCGCGATCAGGTTGTCTCAGTGGCTTTGAATTCGTCGTAATTAGTGTTCCTTCACTCAGGAGATATTGCGAACAAATTCATCAGGATACGGGATCGTTAAGAAAATCGTATTGTTCAAGCAACCATATAGCTGATAGATTCTCGCTGCAGATGCGGTGCCTCCAGATTCCTAGGCTGAAACAACTAAGACTTATAGAAGCATACTAGATCGTGATCAGGTTGGTGTTGATGGGGTTGTCAATCGAATGAGTCTATGGTCAGAAGAGGTGTAAAATGTGAGGCAAGATACGGGGCTAAAAGGATCTCCGAAGCTCTTTTTAAAATCGCTGTTTCAACCGCAACACATAATTAATTGCATACGAACAACCATTCGCGCTTTCGCTGGAGTTTACACGGAATCAGACGCTGTCTACCGGGCAGTCGCAGTTGTAGGTGAACCGCTTCGAAATAAAACTTCTACTGCGCTTTCACTACTTTTTTTGTTAACGTCTGAAACCCAACAAAAATAATTGGGAGTTGCTGGAAAAAAGCTGAGAATGTTTTTCTGTGTCCTTTAATGTCGTTGGACGTCACACGTTTGGTTCCAGTCGAACACGTTAGCGTCACAGGCCAAAGGCTGCATACCCCTAGCATCGGTTGACCGTTACAAATCCCTGTGAAGCCTGACTTCTGACCGGGAGGTCCTATGGTACGAGTCACGATGGTGAAAAGATTTTTGACACTAGCTACATACTATCTAGGTCGAAGTCAAGCGCTGTGTGGAGGAGAATTCTTCCGGTCGGCTGTCTTGATCGATCCTTTTCCATGGTTTCTCCAATCAACATCAGGCGAATGGCAGTAAGCTAACAAAAAGGCATCGGATCGCATGCGATCTTCTTCTTCTCGTCCCTTCCTAACACTCACTTACACTTACATGCACTACACTCCCACACATGTCCGGAGACCAGTCAGGAGCTTCGAGATTGTCCCGGCTGGTTGGGGAGCGCCACTGTAGCCGATGGGCAGGTCAGCACCGGATCTCACCATCCAGCGACGGATAATCACCGTCACCTCCCGCGATTAAAAAACATGCTCCACACTTGCGGAACTAGTTACTATAGCAGTGGACGCGCCCGGAATCGCTACTCATTCAAACCCGCCACGAATGTTTCCCGCACGCCGCGACAGCCAAGGGTCGCCTTTCAGCTCTTTCTTCGCGTCGGCTACCCTCGTGCATCCCTTAAAATAGAGACCGGAATGATAATTTACAATTCAATAATTCGACCAACTATGACTTATGCATACCCAATATGGGGAAATGCAGCAAAAACTAATATAAACCTGTTGCAAACTATACAAAATAAAGCGCTAAGAACTATAATTAAAGCGCCATGGTTTATTTCGAACAAGCAAATCCACCACGAACTGCAAATTCCGACAATAAAAGAACACATTACCAAATTGTCCGAAGACTTTTTCACATCACTCCCCTCATCTCCCAGCACCTCCATTTTCAACCTTGGACGCACAGCAGAACCGAACTTACGAATCAACTCACGTTTCCCTAAAGACAGATTCAGACCACCATAAAATAGCAGAAAATGGGCCTCAAATAATATAACCTTCATCGAATAATCTTATCAACGATCATTCTCTGTACTCTCAATCTACTGCCGTAATAATTTAAATTATTAATAATAATAATAATAATAATAATAATAACCAAAAACATTTAACGCATCCGTCTAGGGCACCCACAGTTAGGAAATAAACCAAAAGTTATATATGATTGTATTCACAACCCTGAAAAACATGTTGAACAGGTAGACAATAAATTAAAAAAAAAAAAACCCTCGTGCAAATGGCGCCTAACGATTGCTTTGCCGTTGCGCGTTGTCGTGGGCTCTCGCTGTCGCCGCGCACCTGTTGGGGTCTCTGCGGAGCGATTCTCGCGTCGATCTGTCGTCTGCGCGAACACACACGCGAAGCGTTTTAATGTTCTCTGTAAACGGAATTGATTTCTCATGAAACGTCCGGGAAAAAAGCAGTAAGGAAACGGGGTCTACGTGGAACTAAATATTCTAACTATGAAAATTCAAATTCCTCGCAAAAGTCACATAGAACCATTTATTAGAGTGCATTCCATGCGTTATTCTCTCACTTCTTTTCCGCATCAAAGTATGATTACTTTCTCGCATACAATTTGCGTAGTATAGCGAATGTGGCGCGAAAAATGTTGCGGCGAAGAATGGCAATTTTTTGCCAGAAAAATTCGCAATTTGGAACTCTGGTACCGAGAAAGAGAATAAATCATTTTCCTTTATATATGTAGTAAATTAGTTATTCTAACACGTGTAGACATACTCAACATTTTGTGGGTCTCTGAATCTTCAAAACCGATTTGCCGAAAAGCGTCTGTCCGTCTTCTGCCTGTCCATCCGCTGTCAACGCTAGCGCGCAAACCATGCACACGACTTTCTCTATAATTGTTATTCTGTGATTTATCTTATCTGTGAGCCCCCTGATTTAGAAATGGTTATTTAAATTTTTGAGGGTACTTTACAAGAAATCTTGAGAACATTTTCAAAACTTTCTCAAAAATGGCTTCAAATGTTTAAAATATTACTTTCTTCCTAAGGAGTAGACAGAAAGTTATGAAATGCTGCGCAAAACAACGACGAATTTTCGGCAGAAAACTCTTATTTAGGGCCCTGGTAACGAACAAGTAGATAAATTGAGTTTCTAAATAAAAAAATGTCCTATATCACGTGGTGTAGTCGTTATCCATGTTGGTCCTTGATCCGGAAAAATAGATTGATGGCAAAACACCTGTCTGTCCGTCTGTGAAAAACGTTGGCGGTTAAACCTTTCAGCCGATTTTCTCTAAAATTGATATTCTCCCATCGACGTGGATGATGTCGCGGCCCCTTGAATTTTAAATCGATATTTTAATTTTGGGGTGCACTTTACATAAAACTCCTGGGACATTTTCCAAATTTAAAAAAAATGTTACCGTCGTTTTTGTTTAAACTTTTTTATTGTTTATTCTGTAGAAAATTTAAGATAATAGGGCAGGTCACAAGTTCATTAAAAATATTGATTTTTCGAAAATTGAAAGAGTTCAACATTTGCTATTTATATTCACTTTTTTCAATACCAGGTTCCCAGAATACGAGATTTTCTGTCGAAAAAGCGAGATTTTCTGCCGCAGCATTCAATAATTTCTCTTTGCTACGTATTATGCACGTGCAAGTTTCCATCGCAACCTCAGTTAATATCAGAGACATTGGGTATTTGACCGAATCCGTTTATTGTTAGAAACCTCTTCGAATAGAAATTGAAGTAAGAATGGTTTCGTTCTCTTCTAAAATACATTTTGTTGGCCGATTTCGGCTCAGCTGTAATCCTCTTCTCAACCCTGTTCCTTTCCTTTTCTCAACTCCTTCCGACACGGAATCTCCATTTACTAAGGTCCTTGAGTGGAACGTTTCTTGAAACGGAACAAAAAGCGCTATCCGCCGTTGCCGGAGGAAAAGGAATAATAATTACAACCCCCGCGTACAATAGCAGTCCTGCTTCTGGTATTGCACAGCTCGATCTGTTCCAAGTCATTTCGGACAGCGTTCTATTATTCGACTCGGAGACGAAGACAAAAAAAAAAAAAAGAATCGCGAGAAATCATCCGCTTCGTCGCTACAAACCTTTCTGCGCGATGTTTCCTACGTGGATCTGCCCTCGATGCGGCCAATTCTACTAAGGGCCGCTCACAGCAGGTCATCGTCGATCTGAAACGCAACCGCGAGCTGAAAGCAATGCGTTCACGACGTTAACCTATGTTTAGTAGCACTCAAATCCATTACGAATGTATGAGATCAGGAGGTCGTCGGATCGTTCTATCGAAATTGAATCTCTCTCTCCAGTTGAACGCCCGCTGCAGGGAAATATGGAAAGAGAAAAGCCGCGTGTGTTCGTAAGAGTGAGAAAGAAAAGAGTAGAGAAAGTAACGGTGGCAGCCAAGGACACGTTTTTCATGCGCGAGAAATGCTTCTTTGCGCAAGTACTGGAAGAAAATGGTTTGTCTGCGCAAAATTCGGAACGGAGAGAGAAGGGGCTAGAAGAAACACAGAGCAAAACAGTCCAAGAGGAACGGAGGTGACTGACATCCTGAATCGAAGCTAATATGTTTAAACCCAACTAGAAGTGGCGGAAATTCAAAAGAATGAATATCTTCAGAATTTCTATAAAAATCGTATCCTAATAAGAGATTTCATTCAGTTGTGATGATGTATAATAAAATACTCTTTAGTGTATGAATCATATCAATCAGTATTTATTAATAAGTTGACACAAATGTAATATTGGTGGGTGTAGCTCAAAGGTGTCCAACTTGCAAGGCCTTAAGGGCCCCAACTAAATTCTTTGATATGTTTTCTGGCCGTATTTCCATTGTTCGGTCAATCCACACGTGTCCCCGTAATGTTCAAATGAGTTTGCCCAGCGGTTCTGAAACGGGATGAGAGGGGGATGGAACCATACATGATATCAGGCCGTTTCATGCGTATCGCAGTGGAACTCGTCAGAATGATTTTGAATTTCTGAATTTACTCGAAAAAATCCTTTAATTTATACCTAATCTATTTTTACAATAAGAGGGGTTTGAATCCAACAGGATTTTTGCGTTAAGCGTACAATGTTCTCACATAACATGGATTCAAAGGACTTTCACGGTTGAATGATCTTGGCTGTCCGGGTGACGCCGCGTCGAAGGCTGTGTTGCCGGCGTTTCGACCCCCCTTCTCGTGGTCTTCCTCAGGGCTTGTCTGCGCCGGAGTGGCCAGAATGCCAACACAGCCTTCGAGTCGGCGTCACCCGGACAACCAAGATCATTTACATGACTACGGCCCCGGAAGCCTACGACGACTTTCACTTTTGATTAATAACATTTCAGGGTCCACAATAAAGGACACAACGGGCCGCCAATTGGACAACCCTAGTACCTATTGCATTTTCCTTGGAGAGCTAGAAAGTGTATACAGTCGGCTCAGGAATAAGTAGAAATGAATCCGAATTGGAATCAAAGAGAATATAATTTTTTCGGGAAGAATTTCTGTTGAAAATGCAGTTTAAACATTTTGAATACACACCAACGAGCTTAATCACGTCAGAGCTTGTTGAAAGGGAGCAATTTTGTTAAAAATGTAAAGAGAAAACGGAGAAGGATTATGAACTCCGGAGAGTGGCAATCGATGTCAGCAAACTGCTGACTGAATGCGAGTGATTAAAGAAAATAATGTAATCGTCAATTCAAGGAATGTGTTTAGAGTGGGTTTTATTTTTTTAATACCATGGAAGTGGTATATCACATATATCCGTTTATATAAGATGCTTTACTTGTATGACTTTGTAATGCCTAGGAAAATAGGATAGACTGAATCAGTAAGACTACAAATGAACGTGTTGGAAGAGAAAAATTAGCCCTGTTACAATAAAGTGCCTTTTTTAGACTGAATTTGATTCCAGTGAGGTACCAATTCATTTAAACAAGATGTTTTAATAAATTAAAAATACGTTTAATTAACCGATGACGAGTAATGTACACAATTAACTACCTAACATTATATGACGATCAAAAAAGAGCAAAATGTGTTTAATAATAGAACTGTTCAGAACTAGTACTCAGAATAGTTACAAACAAATTATTGAACTTGACAAGAGAATATGGATGTGTGCTGTGGATTAGTGAGAAAAATTCTACTTAGTTACTATAAGGAAAATAGAAATCTCAAAAAATATTGTTTTATGTTAATCAATATTAAGTAGCGAAGACTTATGAAATGAAGGAGCTTTACACATTCTAAAACGACAAATTTGTTATTCACTGAAGAAGTTGAGCTGAACATGTTTCTGAAGATGTAATGGAAATGTTTTATATTTTCCAATATCTATACATCTATGTTGTAGGGAATTTCAACAAAGAAATCCTACTGTATACCTTAACTTAAAATCGTAATGCACCACATACAATTATCAATGATTTTTTTTCTGAGAGGTCACGTGTATCAGACGATTGCTGAATATTGAATTTATATACACTCACTAATCTTTGCATTTCGAAGCACTCTTCGGACTGGTAATTTTCACTTCACCAACAGTAACTTTCCTCTCAGATGTTCCCTCGAGCACGAAATTTCGAATGTCTACAATAGATTGATTTCTACTCATACAAAGAAATAATGAAGAAATTACTGTAGATATACGTTAATTCCATTAATTCTATGATTTTTATTAATATTGTGTGTATGTACTATAAAACCAGTTAATAATAGCAAGCGATAAAACATTTAGACCTCACTACCTTTCATTTAAAGCAAAACTCACAAAATTCGGTTGAGTAAGAAGCTCAAACTTCTTTCTAAACGAAAACCTTTACTTTTAAATATAAACATTTTTGCAATTTTTTAAATGTCAGATATTTTAATGAATATTATTCATGTCTTCCGGGCTGAAAATTTTAATGAATGTTGGAACTATACCATACTCAGAAATAACTTTTTCTATTCAAGAAAATATTTAATCAATTTTGCATAACATTTGAAAATGTAATATGGCTTCACTAAAGTATCCCAAAATTTAACTCTTAATTATCTCCGGAACCACGTTTTCGCTTATAAGCTTATAATCTGACAGGTATTTGTGACACATTCATCCATCCATGCAGATGGACATGCCGATTTTCAAGTAGAAAACATACCTTAATCCTGACGTGTGCGCAGAGTTACAACACACAAGAGCATTAAACACGAATTTTACGACAGGAAATTGTGTATCATTGTGTTGAGGCAACTCCAATACTTTTCTTCCCTAAACATCACTATAGGGAGATATAGCAAAAAAATGGATGAAAACCAATTAATAATACCAATAATATTATAATTTTTATTATTTTATGCACGAAGAACAAGTATTTAAGTTCATGATACTAATTTGATATTTTTCAAAATAAAGAAATTAGAAAAATTTCAATATTTCACCAATGTAATAAATGAGAACAAGCATACCCGTATCATATAACATGTACCAAGAATCGAAACGCAAACAGATGCACCGCTACCTGGAACTAGGATTCCTAAACACCACCGCCCTATCTTTGAAATATATTCCACGGATTCGAAAGATACGGACTAGTGAACGAGAAAGCGAAATAAATCTGTTCCCCAAAAAGAAAAGAAGAACGAACCGACAGAAAAAAATGGATATCGGCGAACGGCGGAGCAAAGGTAAAAGAAAATAAGTCACAGAGAGGCAATGAGGAGATACATCTTCGGCCCTCGCCGAACGCAACCTCCCCCGCCGCCGCCCCCGCCCCCGCCCGCGCCCCCGCCCGCGCCCCCGCCCGCGCCCCCGCCCGAGCCACCGCCTCAGCCACAGCCCTCTCCACCGCCACCGCCCTCGCCACCGCCCCTGTCACCGCCCCCGTCACCGCCCCGCCCCCCGCCCCCGCCTCTGCCACCTCCACCGCCACCGCCACCTCCACCGCCACCGCCCCCGACCCCGACCCTGTCACCGCCTCCACCTCCGCCTCCGCCTCCGCCTCCACCTCCGCCATCGCCACCGCCACCGCCACCGCCACCGCCACCGCCACCGCCCCCGTCGCCGCTCCCGCCGTGTCAGCGGCCCAGTGCGGCGCGCCCGCGCGGAGTGAATAAGAAACACAAAGACGCGTCGTAAACTAGAGCGGAAACGAAGCATAAGAAACGGGACGGGAGCCGCGAAGACACATCTTCCGTACCGGCAGAGGCGCAGGCCGGCTTCCCTCCGACGCGGGCCCCGGCGGGCAGGGGGGGCGGGGCGGCGCCGAGGGTGGCAGTTTTACGGCGGCTGTAAGCCTTCCGAACGGCCGGCAGCGGGGTCTGACGAGGTGACGAGGGCGGCGCACGGCCGGTTGCCCCGCCCCCGCCCCCGCCCTCGCGCTCCCCGCGGTCCGCCGCCCCGCCCGCTCGTTCGTTCCTTCGTGCCTCGCACGCGAGCACGCTCGCCGCCTCCGCCGCCGCCGCCGCCGCCGCCGCCGCCGCCGCTACCGCATCGCCACTCCATCGTGCCGAAACCCGGCCTCTCCGCCGCGCGGCCCGGCAATCCGCCCCTGCTACGGCGCGCGTGGCGGTCTCCCGCCGAGCGCGCAGTCGTTCTTCATTGTCGACCTGTCGCCACCGTCCAGACTGCTGATCGATTCTCCACTAAGCCGTTAATGATTCTTCTACTGGCCTACTGCAGGGCAAACACAGGATAATTGGATGCTCAATAACTCAACCTCAATAATCAACCAAAATACTTCAATCTCAGTAGCTCTTTCCTCAGCAACTTTTGTACCAACAACTCTGACATTAATAACTATAACCTCAACGCAACAACTTAAATCTCACAATTGTAATCTCAACAACTTTAGCTTCAACAACTTGAACCTCAACAACTTGAACCTCAACAACTTGAACCTCAACAATTTTAATCTTAAGAAGTATAACCAAAACTACAATAACCTCAACAACAAGAATCTGAAGGCCTATAAGCTGAACAACTCAACTTCAAAAACAAAAACTTGCATATAACGTTTTTCTTTATCTTATTTCTCTCCAACTTATATTTAAACACGGCGTCCCTTAATTCAAAACTCAACAAGTCGAACTTTTTCCGCTCAGGTTCGATTTATCGAGTAACCACACCGCTACTCATCAAATTGAATACATTAACCAATTCCGCATTTCTTCCCTTTATTCTGTCCCCACTGTCTGATATGGAAGTTTACGTCACAAACCACTAATGAATCTCTCGTCACGTCCATCGGCATAAAAAAACAAGCGAGTCTCTATTACGAGAACGGCGCAAAATCTTCGACACATCGATTATTCGGCATTCATTTTCACCCTCCTAATTAACCAGAATTTTGAACCTGCATAAATTGTATACAAAATTCTCAAGAAACGATTTTTTTTTTCGTTTCGACAACTCGAACGTTCATGTTAGCCCACCTACCAATTCAGTTTTTCTTCGTTATTGATATTATCATGCTATCGATTTCTCGTCACCACATCACAATTGACCTGCAATACTTCGGTGTTTTTTTCATTATTTGTTCTAGTGAAATGTCGTAATCCTAATTCCCCAAACTTGAGTTCCTTCTCTTCAAATAGGATCTACTTATGTTTCGATTTTCGCACCGTTTTCCAACATTATCCTAACAATAATGACATGTGCACACCATTATGAAATCATTTCACTCTATCACCCCTACATAGTGATACCAGAACCACATCGATTGTGCGTAATGTGCCAGAAATCTTAGGAAACGCAATTCTGTTTATTGTATTCCATGCGTCATTTCAGCCTTTCCGTTACTTAGCACTCTCAGATTCCTACTCTCTGCGCGCCCACTTTCCGAGAACTCCTTTCTGTGGTCTCCTTGAAACTCGTCGATGGAAAGGCGACCTCCGAGCGCACCAAAGACACCGCCCCCACCCCCACCCCCACCCTCAGCCCTACTTCCTCCCTCGTCCGGTGTCTCACGTTACCCTTCCACCACAACTCGCGTTGCCCCGACCTTCCTTGCGGATAATGTATCTCACCCACCCTGCCGTAGTCCTTGGCTCCGCTCGTCCGTCCGCCCGCTCGCTTCCGCTTGTCCGCCCATCTGTCCGCTCGCCATCCCCACTCGCTCACCTACCCACCCACCGCCCCTCGCCCACCCGATCTCAACCCCCCGTTCTCTACAGCCCCTCCTCGCCCGCCCCTTCAGACCCGCCCGCCCTCTTACCCTCCCGCCCTCCTGCCCGTTTCCTCGCCGGCCTATTTGCACATCCGCCCATTTGCTCGCCCGTTCGCTCGCCAGCTTGCCAGCTCCCTCACCCATCCGTCCAGCCGCCCAACTGCACCCCCACCCACCAGCCCGTCCACCGAAGCACCCATCCACCCGTCCGACCACCTAATCACCGACCCAGCCGTGCGCTCTCGCCCACCCCCTCTCCCCGTCCAACTCTGCCCGGCCCCGTTATGTCCCGACCACGCTCCAACCCATCTCCGCTCTACCCGACCCCCGCTCTGTCTCACGATCACACGCCATGTTCTGCCCCGCCCTCGCCCTTTAATGCCCCCGGAGTCCCCGCCCTCTTCGCCCCGCCCGCGCTCACATCGCCCGTGTTTTGTCCCGGCCTCGCCCCGCCCCGCCCACTCCGGGCCCCGCCTCGCTCTCCTTCAACCTCGCCCCGCCTCGGCCTCTCCCCGCGTGCGGCCTGCAACCTCCAGCCGCCAGCCGCTATCTGCGCCTCTTCATCTTCCCCACTCGTGTCACCTTCCCGGCTCCTCCGTCGCAGACTTTCGTAATAGCCTCTTCTCGACCTGCCGTCTCGTCTTGCCTATTATCTCCTTATATTGCTCATTAAATCTTCACTGGTGTTTTTTCTGCTCTTCTCGGACCTTGTGTTTCTGCCTATGGCAGCTACGCTGAACTTGTTACTGGTTTGAATTTGCACTGCCTGAGGGATGCACGACTATATCGTTTCTTTCTTTCTATTTGTTTTCCATTCACTATTTAAATTTTAAAAAAAATGATATTTCTAGAGCAACTACTTCATTCATTTCAACCAAATGTATTTAAGTAGGTAAAGTAAATATTTATTCTGCCCCCAAGTTCTCACACTTAATTGCAGAATTATTAATAAATCTAATCTAATCTAATCTAATTATTTTCATTCAAAATTTCATTTTAAAAATTTTATTCACCCTCATTTTCCTGGGTATAGTATTTTAAGGACGAATATTTTCTTTCTGGTTTTTGATTTTTGTCCATCTTCTCAAGTCGGCAGTTTCCATGACTTTAAAATATTGTTAACCTCTGATTTTGTATTTTAATAGGTCGTATCAGCAGCTGTACTACTTTGACGTTAAATATGACCAAAATATAAATAAAACTTAAATATGACTGGTTACACTATATGTACGTATATATCCCGAGAGAAATATATCGGTTTGTCACATCAATATTGCAGACAATTATAGAAGACTAAAGTTATGAACAATAAGTTATCAAATTTACTGATTTAAAATGGGTTTGTGTCGTTAAGTAGGTTCTATTTTTTTTGCAATCGTATTATTTGTTTCCTTTTTTTTGTGTTTTCTGAAATATAGAACGTATTTCTAAACATTGATCTTTGCACTTCAATTACTTCATTCAGCATCATTATTTTTACTTCTTCGTACTTAATCGATCATCTTGCATATGACAAACTTTCTTTATTTTCTTCTTGATCTTCGATCTTAGCACATATAACCTCACAAATACTTTTTCACTGTAATAAATATCCTACTGTATAAAAAATATAACTATTTCGTTCTTGCTTCACTGTTTTTAGTAGCTTCTTTTGGTTCCTCCTCTTGTATTTTATCATATTTTTCTGAACTTTCACTTTTCTTGTTGCTGTTCCCCTTCCTTCTCTACAGCTTCCTCTTCGGGAATGTCGCGTTCTCCGAGGCATAGTTTTCGCAGTCGCCAACCCTTCTGCTACTTCGCCTCTGTCCCGCGCGCCGCCGCGCCTCCATCACCCGCGCTGGCACCACCGCCCCTTTGGCCCTGCGCCGCGCACAGACCACTTCCGCCCCCCCCCGGGGCGCCACCGCCGCCGCTGTCGCCTTCCTACCCCCCCCCCTCACCATGATAACAACGACGCACACAGTCCGTGCAGCCCCCGGCATAGCCTTCGGAGCCCCAACGGCCTCCGGTCTGACCCACAGTCCCCCTGCGTTCACACAGCCGCCCCTCACCCCCAACTCCAACTAACGGTTAGCGTACCGGACTGTTGTACCCAAGCTCGCAGGTTCAAAACCGGTCGAAGCCGTGGATTTTTAGGGCGACAAAATCCTTCGTACGCCTTCCTTCGGAGGGGAAGTAAAGCCGGCTGTCCCATGTTAGTAGATTTACCTGCATGTAAAAGATCCTCAAGCCTAAATGACGCCTCTGAGCTAAATTGAAATCGCCTGTTTCTCGCCCAAGAAATACCTCCTTTCTCTGCTAGTTGATGAAAGGAGCGTAGCGAAATTTGCGTGGTCAGACGGAAGAGCAGGCCTAATGGCCTGAGTCTCGCCACGTAAAATAAGGCAAATTCAATTCAATTCAATTCAACTCCTGTTGAGAGTCCCAGCTGCCATCCACTGCCAGCGTCGTCGCCCCGCGGCCTCCGCCATCCTTCTTGCGCCCTCCGCCATCACTATCCTACCACCGACGCTCACACAACGAACGCCGCCTACATCGCCAACCCTGCCGCTGCCGCCTATTTCTTTGCTTCCACCTCCACCACTGCAACAATCCCTGCCGCCGCCACCGCCTTCCTCGCAGCTACTGGGGTCTACGCCTTGGGTCTTTCCGTGCTGATTCCTGCCGCGCCCTTCCGTTGCCGCCACCTCTGCCTTCGCCATCGCCCTTGGCACGCGCCTCAACGGCCTCTCCCTTTACGTCTGCCCAGCGGCCCACGCCTCTTCAATCACCCCTGCACCGCCGTTGCAATTCGAACCACTTCCACCGCCATCTTTCCTACAGCCACCACCCTCTACCCGCATCGTTGCCATCCCGCCCACCATCACCATCCTATCACCGACGCCCACACGACCAGCGCCTTCTCCATGACCAACCGCACAGCTCCCCACCCCTGTCACCTACATCCTCGCCTCCACCGCCTCCCTCGCAGCTACGGCCGTTTTCGCCCTTGGTCCTTCCGTGCTGGCTCCGGCCGCGCCCTTCCGTGGCCGCCGTCTTGCCCGGCCCCGCCCCCGCCCCCGCCCCCGCCGCCGCCCGCAGAGTCCCGCCGGGGCCGTTTGGTCGCCGCGCACCGCCCCCCGCCCCCGCTGTCCCTTCCATCAGCTGTTATGACCTCCGGTCGGCAGTATTTAACCAACATTTGCGTAATTACATTACGAGCGTGCGGGGCCGCGGGGCGGGGAGGGCGAGGGGTAGGGGTGGGGGGAGCCCGGCGACGACGACAACGTTGTCGAAACGAACGAGTTTTGAAGGCAACCGGAGCGCGAGACCGAGCGAAACTTTACGTGACGTAAAACCCGTTAAGTTCTGCAACTAAGGCGCTGGGATCGATTACAGCACGTAGGCAAATAAGCTGCACGAGACTCGCGAGTTCCGGCGGCGGAGGATCCTTGCCGAAACTCGCCTGGAGTAAAATGTATGCATTGGATGCGGAGGGACTTCCCAACTCGGCGGTCCGCGCCGTGCCTTTGCCTCAGGCGTCTTTCCACAATCGAAATGAATGCATTTCCCTATTATTTCCGTGACAACCGTATTTTTTTAGTGCTCGCTGTACGTCATGTTTCTCGACAACTATAAATCATTGTTATGAGGCACATCGATTTAGTCGGTGAGAGTCCTTTTGAAAAAGAGTCGTCAATATGGTGCTTTTTGGTTAATGAAGTTGGATTTCTCAATATTTTTTTCCACGCCGCACACACAATGTTCTTATTTTGTGCAGTCTTCATCAGTAATGTCCTTATTTTTTCATATACGTTTCGGAAACTTTGTTATAATACGATTTTTTTTCCTTTGAAAAAAGCATACCCGATTGAAGTCACAAATGATAAACCTATGTTTAATATTATATTATGATGGCGCTTTTGAGAGATAATTAAATGAAAGCCATGTTCACGGGAGTGTCCTTACGGGAATTCAGCTTGTGTGTGCTCTTTTTAAATGTTTTCATTTCAAACGCGCCAGAAAGATATCTCTTTTAAATCGTCCTCGGTTTTATATTAATGTAAAATGTTAGTGTGCATCTCATGCATATTTATACTGTGTCAACAGTACGGAACCCTTCAAACCGCAAATATTTCAAAGGACGCTTTAATCCGTAGGTATCTTAAGTTTAAAACAAAATTAAAGTGAAAATTTGTAGACAGTTATGATGTGAATTTCTCTCCCTTTTATCATCGTAGAAGCGTATTATCATGCGGTTCACGCAACTAACTTCATCATCCAGAACGTCGGTGCTCTGAAAAGTAGCCAGCCCAATTTAATTTTTAAATTAACGTTCTTTTTACCAACATCGCGTTCAAAGGCACTGCATGGCGCTTTATATCGGGCCTTTATTGTAGGCCTATATATTATTTTAGGGGGCAGTAATATTCGGCCAGCGAGTGCGGAATGAACTAGCCTTCCCGGTTGTCGAGAGCGTATCTACGTGAACACGAGACCAGCCGGGCGCCCGGAGGTTTGAAAAAGGAGTGAGGATGTTGGAGAGGGGGGGGTGAGGACGAGTACGGGGGAACACGCAAGACTCGCTCGACTCGGAAAGATGATGACGACACTGTGAGGTCACATGGTGATGAGAGGCGCAAGAGATGGAAGATCCGTGAGAAGGTTGCAGAAGCGAAATGTTTCAGGGTTGTAGGAAGGTTGCAGGAATGGGAGCAGAGAGAAAACAGTGATAGCAGAGTGCCATGTCGCTCTGACGTCACTGGCCCCTGAGACCGGGAATGGGATGACTCAGGGATACAGTAATGAAGGATGGATACGCAGATAAATAGTGAAGACACGTCAACACAAAGATATAAACAACGTGTTTTAACTATTTGTCTGCGCGTACCTACGCAGCTGTGGTGTGATGGTGTAAGGAAGAATTGAAAAAAGCAGAAATGTCCTTCGCTCTTAGATTCGAAGTCGTGTGAAATTAGTGACGCAGGGGTTAATAGTGACACGAGAAGTTGGGTACGACGGTGAGGACGCAGAACCAGAGCGACGCGGCGACATAGTGAGAACACAGGCACGGGACATGGCGGGGACGCGGAGACTAGTTCCGAGAAGAACGTAGTAAGAACGAAGGCAGGTATGTCGCCGGACGCGGTGAAGAGACATAAGAGGGTGAGACACGATAATTGTAAGGACGCAGTCACGGAGTGATGGTGGAAACGCGCGTTTGCGGGGTCGTGGTGAGTAGGTGATAACGCAGGGACGAAGCTCAGAAGCAGGAATGAGGCATGACGCGGGGAAAGCGAGGACGGTATCGCGAGGACGTGAAAGGAACGTAGGAGCGGGGTGGTCCGAGATGGCAATGACGCAGAGGCCGGAAATCGGGACGGCAGGGTTGTGGAACTGCAGATATGCCGTTTGAACGTTGCGTGCCGCCCTCGCCCTCGTGTAGGCACGCCCGGGCTAATGCCTTTTTACTGCGAGCTAGATTTTCCATGGTTTTGGGCTCGCTTAACCCTCGCCGAGTCCAGCAGCAATGGGCGAATTTGCATGGATATCGCCCCATTGCAGGCTCCCAATGCGAAGTTGGTCAAATATAACGGGCTATCGATTACAAATTGGAATAGAATAGTTCGGCGTGAAAATCGATCAATACGATAAGATCTTGAGTGCGTTTGGGTGGATTGACTATGTATATTAATGTATATTTACTGCGATTCACATGCACAGTAAAATGAACTTGTCCATTCTTCCACAGAATTATTGTTTGTTGAATGCGATCTGTTAATCTCACAGAAACTTCAATTGTGTTTCACAAAATCCCTTTCCACAATAATCTAATTACTGCAGTCGTAATTTGCGATAATCGAGAGAGATATATCGAAATCAAATCGCATTGAATGAAATGAAATGAATGTTAAGCATCGTCTAGACATTGTTTCATATTGCTCACATCCTTGCTAATCTCATTACTGAAAATTGTAAAATTCTGTCATTTGCAAAGCCGAGTCTCGTGTGATTCGTGAATATAAAATCGTAAATACTCGCATCGGGCAGCAAAGAGAATAAAATGCAAAACGAGATTAAAGTTCATCCCTAGCATGTAGAAACGCGAGTATTTCGGAATGAAGTAATATGTCATACTTTCCACCTTTTTTGTAGAAAGCTTTAACTCTCTTAAGAATGTTGGCGGGTTCATCAATTTGTCACGGGGAAGGAAAGTGTGAAAGTCGATCCATCTTTCGCGAAATTGTGGCTGGAGGAAGATAAACGAGTGCGACGTCTTCATGCACAAACACATGGGCTTGAGTGGAGAACTAAGACGCCACAAGTTCGAAAGTCGATCATTCCAGACCAGCAAATTAAAAAGTAGGTGTCGCATTTACACGTTCTACGTACAAGATATACTTATGGAAAAGTACTGAATACATTAAAGAAGTAAAGCGTTGGGAGTGACGCTCTAGTGATAATGATTATCTTTCTCTAAAAATAACGAGTGAACATTGTATTTATTAAGATGATTCTTCTTCAGTCAGTCTCACCCGCAGCTGACCTTTTCCTGTACATTTAACTATTTTCAGTAGCTGTGGAATTCTACTGATTTTGATCGAACCTTTCTACATTTGCAAAAATCATAATTGTCAGAAATGTCTATTCGTGAAACATAACGTTGCCTCTCCATCCATAATATATCATATTTTTTAACAAATTAAAATTTAAAATATGTATTATAATTTTCATATACATTTTCAAATTCAAAGTCGTTTATATTTTCTTGGATTATGTCAATATTTTGTTGATATTCTATTAATACGCATCGTTAAGCACATTTTCTATGGACAGTGCATTACGACAAAGCTCTACTAGTCAGTCAATGTATTTATGTGTTACCTTCTTCCTACGCAGAGAATGTCACATTTGGCTTGAGTGAATGGAATCTAGTGTGAATGCGAACACCACGGTTGGTCAATTTGTCTAGAGATTCGATTGATTCCGTGTTCTAGTTACCTCCTGTTCCATTTTATGTCCAATTAGTGGAACGGGGTTGTGGCAGGTAATCCAGAAGAATAGGATGATATTTCGATTCGGAATCGTTTATTAGATGGAGCCCGGTGCATGAAAAATGACTGAGCGAGAACAGCGAAACCAGAGAGACAGTTGTTTCATTTATCATTTACGTGTGCCACCGTAGACAGCGCATATAGAATTGGGGATGAGGAGGCCACACCAAGCTTGTTTCGTTCTCTATCTGTTGATGTCACATTTGATTTTTAAATTATAGGGAATAGCAATGACCTCTCATTCTTTTAGAACAATATCCCGTGATTGAAATATCTATCATTGAAAATAATACATGTGAAACCTAAATTATCTTTATTACGTAGACATTTTGTGTTTCTATTATCCTCATTTTGCAAATGTGAGCAAATGTGAGTGAAAAGTTGCATTTTCTTTCAATTAAGTGATATTGTTAACGTTTGATGAACGCAGTATAGGTATAGGCAAGAACTTGTCATCAAAACAAATATCGTTTAATTCTTTTCGTCTGTTAACGTGCATTATTCTAAATAATTTATTTAAATAGTAAAACAGTTGGTTGTTTTAGTGCAGATAGAACAGTCGTAAAAACCAATATTTCTATTTGTTTAATTTTCTCGATTTTCATTTTCTGTGACAAGTTAAAATTAAAACTGTAGGCGTCGAATTATACACTATTAATTTCCATTATTTTCCGAATTCACTATCAACTTCTACTCTTTAGAAAACTGCAATTTAATTTGTGATATCAGTTGGATGTTGTGATACAGAGGGTGCAGCTATATAAACGTTTATTTATGTTTAAGATTGCTTCTCGCTTTCACTCGCACACGAGAAGTAAAAATCGAAGTTTTAAGTAGTGTATTAATTAATCACCATTTTTCACCATTTTCGGCACTATATGCACTTTTTTAAAGAAAACATAGAATACCAAAAATGTAGATGTATATAGTCATCACACTTTACGAATATACGAGGCCATATTCAACACGTCAATTAAGCTGAAACTCCTAAAATTACTTAACCAATAAGACCTTTATAATAAACTCGCTGAATATAAACGCTGCACAATGGTATCACGTTATTTCTTCCGTAGAATGGGTCATTACCATACGATTTAAATATCAATTACTGTAACGCGAAGAGAATAACGTTTTCAATTTGTATTAGTTGAAATTATCACAGTGATGGTTTATGCAAACTCAGTTTTTGAAATATTAATTCCCAAATTCCTGCCGCTAATTGGGTCACATCATTGAGGCGCCGCCTGCAAGAGAGAGAACAGTGGCAGAAGCACTCGCGGTACAAACTCCGGAACTCAACTGTTGCGCACTGGTCGTCGATAACAATCGCCGCAGTCTATTGACGAGCACGTCCCGCCAGCACAGAACAACACAGCCATCCGCCAGCGAAGAGACAGCCACTCCTCCGAAGTACAACGGGTTGCCTACCTTGGGCTCGGCAGGGGGCGGTGAGCGTCGACGTCAGCAGAAGAAGGACGAAGCACTTGAAGAATGTATCCAGCGGCGGCCGGCGCGGGCCGGTGCAAGCGGAAGGTGCATTGTTGCAGGCGTTGACGGCGGCGGCGGTCGCCATCTGCCGCTGCATGGTGCACTCGGGAGACGTCGCGGGGGCGGTGAGGGCGGTCACGCCCTGCGGTCGGCGGGCTGCGACGCCGGCGGTGGCGGCTGCGGCGGCGGGGGAGGCGGAGCGACCGCGAGCCGAAGGCCCAGGCACACACAGGCGCGCAGAACCGCAACAGTTCCGCACAAAGATGCTTCTCGCACTACTACTCCCCTCTCCGCGGCTCCATGTCAAAGTTTCGCAAAAGTTTTCCAACGCCGCTACACTCTTCTCGGGAGTTGCGCGCTACTTTGCGCGGCTCAAAATTGACGCGGATCGGCCGGACGGGTCGAAAAGTTCGGAAAGAAGGCAGAGAAGGGAAGAGTTGGGTTAAAAAGTCACCCGAGATGTAGCGCTCGCACAATAAAAGAATACGTAAGACTTAAAGCACATACATTAGGCGAGGAACGATTCGGGAAGATGAATGAATAAAAAAAATCGTGTCGCGACCGCGGAATAGAAACCGCCTTTGGGCGGGCAGACGCCGGAATAAAGAGAGAGAGACAGAGAGAGAAAGAGAGAGGGGGAGAGAGAATATCGGAGAACGCGCGTCGGCACCACACACGGCAAACTCGCAAGTCCCGCGGCGCGGCACGGCACGGCACGGCGCGGCACGTCGGCGCGGGCGGCGCGGGGCGGGGCGAGCGGACAGCGAGGCCGAGCGGTGGCGGCGGCGGCGGAGGCGGCGGTGGCGACGGTGGCGGAGGACCGGGCTACACCGCGCGCGTTCAGCGCCCGAGCGCAACTGGCGGCGTCTACCGCGCCCGCCGCCCGCGCGCCTGCGCCGCCGCCGCGCCCGCCGCCGCCGCCGCCGTCGCCCGCGAGCGGGCTGGGCGCGCGCTTCCGCTGACCGGGTCGTGGCTCCGCGCCGCAGCGCTCGCGATCGCGACGTGGGGGTTCGCGCCTCGCTCGGGCGCGCGACGCTTTACACGCGTTTCTTGTCGCCGCTTGTGCGCTTCGCTTTCGTCCTCTTTCTTTTCTTTTAAATGCACTATTTTTTGTCTCTTTTTCTATTTTTTTTTCTTGTTTTCTTTCTTATTTCTCTCGTTATTAAATACTTTTCGTTCCTCTCTCATTTCTCTTCTTCCATTTCGCATTATCCATTTCTCAGTTTCCATTTTTTTATTATCCATTTCTCCTCTTCCACTATTTTTCCATTTTCTCTTCCATTTTTCTCTTTCATTTCTCCTCTTCCATTTCTCCTCTTCCATTTTTCCTCTTCCAGCTCCCTTCTTATTTTTCCTCTTCTATTTCTCCTCTTCAATTTTCCCTCTTCCATTTTCCCTCGTGCATTTTTCCTCTTTCATTTCTTCTCTTCCATTTCTCCTCTTACAATTCTCCTCTTCGTAATCCTCTTTCTTTTTCCCTTTTTATTTCTTTTCCGTTTGATCTTTACGCTTCTCTCCCTTTTCCTCCCTTTCTCTTGTCTTCTTTTTCATCTCTATACTTCTTTTCCTTATTTTTTCTCTCTGTGTTTGTCTTTTCTTCTTATTTGTGTCCCCTGTGTCCCGCCGATGCCGCTCACAAGAAGGCCATGCGCTCGCTCTTTCTCTGATCGAGTCCTGTGGCTGCGCCGCAAAGAGCCCGTTGTGACCTTTCCAAGGCCGCCTACTGTTAGTTGGAGTAACATAATGTTAAGTAGTCCTGATTCAGGAGTGAGGTATTGATTTAGAAATGCTGAATGGTTGAAAGGGAACGACGCACATTCGTTTTCTCTCTCTCTCTCTGACTCTCTCTCTGACTCTCTCTCTGACTCTCTCTCTGACTCTCTCTCTCTGACTCTCTCTCTGACTCTCTCTGACTCTCTCTCTGACTCTCTCTCTCTGACTCTCTCTCTGACTCTCTCTCTGACTCTCTCTCTGACTCTCTCTCTGACTCTCTCTCTGACTTTCTCTCTGACTCTCTCTCTCTGACTCTCTCTCTGACTCTCTCTCTCTGACTCTCTCTCTCTCTGACTCTCTCTCTGACTCTCTCTCTCTGACTCTCTCTCTGACTCTCTCTCTCTGACTCTCTCTCTGACTCTCTCTCTGACTCTCTCTCTGACTCTCTCTCTGACTCTCTCTCTGACTCTCTCTGACTCTCTCTCTGACTCTCTCTGACTCTCTCTCTGACTCTCTCTGACTCTCTCTCTCTGACTCTCTCTCTCTGACTCTCTCTCTGACTCTCTCTCTGACTCTCTCTCTGACTCTCTCTCTCTGACTCTCTCTCTCTGACTCTCTCTCTGACTCTCTCTCTGACTCCCTCTCTGACTCTCTCTCTGACTCTCTCTCTGACTCTCTCTCTCTCTGACTCTCTCTCTGACTCTCTCTCTGACTCTCTCTCTGACTCTCTCTCTGACTCTCTCTCTGACTCTCTCTCTGACTCTCTCTCTGACTCTCTCTCTCTGACTCTCTCTCTCTCTGACTCTCTCTCTGACTCTCTCTCTCTCTGACTCTCTCTCTGACTCTCTCTCTCTCTGACTCTCTCTCTCTGTTCATATTGAGTCTCTCCCTCACTTTCAGTCTCTTTCGTGTTTCGTTTGCTCGCTCGTTCTCTTTCCCTCACTTCTTTTGGTCTTTTCCTTTCAAGATCTATTATTTCTGTTCTCATCTGTCTCACTTCACTTGTTTCCTTTAATGATTCTTTCTCTTCTACGATAAATGAATTTCTTTTCTCGATTTTCTTTTGTCTTTGCATTCCTTTTTTGTTCTTTTGTCCACATTTTTGTCTTTCTTTTTTGGCTTTGTTTTCTCACTTTTTCCTCTTTTCTTTCAGATTTTTCATTTTTTTCGTTGATTCTCTCTTTCTCTCAATATCTTTATCTTCGGTATTATTATTCTTGATTTTTCCCCAATTTTCCCCTTTTCACATGTCAAATTACTGACATACAGTTTGTTAACCGTATCTGTATCACTTTATTGTGTATAAGACAGGAGTCAATACAATTACACGTCAATATACACATACAACGGGTTCTTAAAAGCACGAGAAATAGAATAAAAGTTCTTATCGTACCTTCCCTTTAATTACAAATATAATTTTAATTTAAAAAGTTTTTCTAAAATGAAAAGAAGACGTTATATTTAATTCAATATTACACATTATGTTCAGTGCCATTAAGATCCACAACTAACAAACTTCACGTTTTTTTCCACTATTCCTAAACGTTTAAGCATCTAATGTTGACTGTTCGCAACTTTACTCAATGACATCAACCATGTGGACTAAAACTACGAGTATATGAAGGTTCTAGTTTTATATAACAACACTTTCGGATCATTCCATATTCTATTCCTTTGCAACACCATAAGTACGGCTAGGCGAAGATACTTAAGTGTGTTTTCACATCAAATTATAACATAGAAATTACGTAGTACAGTAATTATTTCCGGGTTCAAGATAGTCAAGATGTTTTAATTTCAGTAACAATGGTAACTATTTGTGGTATTGGATAATGCTTTGGAAAGTTGCGAAAGTGTCTTTATTATCAAAGAATTTTAATTATTAATTCTCCATCTTATAAAGTTTGTGAAGTCATTTAGATTCTAACTTTTATATTTGCTCTTCATAAGACTGTCGGTTTTCAATTTAAAAACACTATCTGGGTTAGCCCAGAAACGACCTTGCAATTGTAGCGTCGCTGAGCGGAAAATCCTTGAGTTCGAGTCCTGACAGTGGCTCGTACCATGCTCGACTTGAACCACTGCTTGGACGATACTTCTAGCAGCCATCGCTCTGATTGGTAGTATTCTGTGGTTTCTCTGACCAATTCTAGGCAAATGTCGAGGAGAGCCTTAACATTCTGGCCATTGACCGCCCGAATCCTTCCCTTCCTCAGCTTTGACCCGTCCTCACCCCTTATCACCCACAAAATGTAGATCTTGTCTCGGCTGGGAATGAGCCCCGCTTCAGGAGATACCGAGCGAGGAAAAACGCAATCCGACATGTAGGGCGGCGACGGACCTCAAGTGTCAGCGGGGGAGGAACACCACATCTCGCAATATAACAAGCATTATACTTACAGTACTTTGGGAACCTCCCGCAATATAACAACTAAATAATCAATCAACCGATTTCAAAAATAAATTACAAAAGATTCAAATAGGTTTTGCGGATTCCATATATTTCTATAGTGCATATAGCCATACTGTGTATATATGTATATTATAGATTATCATTATTTTCGTACAATAATTCTAATGCAAGAATATTTTCCAGATTTTATAATTGAAAATTGCTGTGCAAAAGAGATCAATATTTCTAGTATGTTTGTGTGTGTTTGTGTGAGTAAGAGAGTGTCAGCCATCCCGACAGAGAAAAGAAAGAGAGCGAGTGAAGTAAGAGTGATATCAGGGTTAGGAGAGATGGGGTATCGGGGAAAACTAAGAACACATCTTTATACACTATCAACGTCACAATGATGATTCATTTCTGCAAGTTATATCCTTGTGTCACTATGTCACATTATGCTATTGTTTTACTTAATTTTAATAGTAAGAAAAAAATTTGCTCTGAGCATTGTACCAGTAATTTTCTAACTTAATGAAAATTGTGTAACTTATTTAAATGTAATTTTCTAACTTCATTAAAGTTTGTAACTTCAACAGGACTGAGTACATACGTCATTGTTGCTTGACCTCGAAGTTAAAAACTAAGATTTATAAATTACATTAAATGAACACACAATATGATTATCAATGACTTATAGATAATGGCCACGTGCATATAGTTTTATGATGGCATTTGCGAAAAAAATAATATTTATGAAAAATACTAGAATTTCTCAAGAATGTCCCGGAATTATCCAGTTCTCTTGACATTGAAAGATATAGCTTGGCCACTCATCAATGTATTGACTTTTTGTTTTTATTTTCAGTTGTCAAAAGAGGAAATTCAAGTTTGAAAAAACTTTTTTTACAGGTTTTAAGAACTGTTAGTGCTTTGATTTTAACCTTCATTGCTTTCTAATAGTTTGGCACTGTTGCTTACACTTCTTGTTCCGCTCTCTTGGCAGCAAATTAAATTCATATTGTTAGAGAATAAAAATCTATAAATAAGACGTGCGTATTGAGGCAATTGTAGGCTAAAGAAAATTTCTTACGGCTTCATATGAATAAAATGTATTTAAACATTTTTATATTAAATTAACTATTATCTCTGACAGTTATCGTATTATATTTGGTAATAAAACATCATTCAATTTAATATCGTTTTCCTTTTTTGGTGTATAGATGTGAATTAAATATTTCAATTGTTTTCTAAATAAAAATACCAAAATTCCATATTAATCACACCTCATTAATAAATCGCATTGATACCTGCAATCGTTTACTACCCGATAAACTTCCACGGCGTCCGGTTTTGTCGAGAATTTCCCTCGCTTAGTGTCGTCCTGCAATGCGGCGAGAAGGAACGTTGCTGCGCTCTAGCAGAGAAACATGAAAGCTTCCCCGCTCTCCGAGCTTCCACGCGCGTAGATGGCAGACCCAGACACGTACGTTGTCCAGCACGAACGAACACGAGCGCTGTCGAAAGTTGGAATCGATATACTACCAGCGGCCTGCTTGAGTGAAATGAAGAGTCTTAAGGCTAAATGTCCCGAAACTAGTACAATTTGTAGCCACCACGTGGCACAACCAAAATAAGCAAAATTTACTTTACCGATAACGTCTGAACCAATGGTCCGATTTTCGATCTATAAACGGCAATTGACGCCTTTTTTAAATAAAATTTACGCTACGATGACCTTTTTCCAAAAATCTAGCAAAAACGCGTATTTGAAAATAGTTCTCAAACTTCCAACTCTTAACCTTGATATCGGTACTTTTTAAAAACTGTGAATAGAAATAATAATAATAATAATAATAATAATAATAATAGTAGTAATAGTAATAGTAATAGTAATAATAACAACAATAATAACAATAATAATAATAATAATAATAATAATAATAATAATAATAATAATAATAATAATAATAATAATAAAAATTAAACTGTAAATAACTGCGGCTGCATGCATAACAAGAACTTAGAAATTAAAAATTTTAATTTACTTTCAGTTTACGAGGTAAAACAAAACTGAGCTTCCAGGGATTAAGTACATAACACCCCCCCCGTTACGTAACAAATTTGGAAAAATATTATTTAAAGCGCTTGCATCTGAACTTCTGAGTATAAGTCGAACATTTAAAGAGAAATTTAAAAGTGTAAACTAAACTCCAATAAAACAAATAGTTTACGAAATAGACGGGAAACAAAACAGAGCGTATAATGATCAAATACAAAATACCGCCGCCCATTACGTGACAAATTTGAAAAAATATTAATTTCGGCGCTTCCATCTAAAATTCTGGGTACCGGTAGATAACTTTAAGAGAAATTCAAAAGAGTAAACTAAACTCCTATCAGACGAATAGTTTCCGAAATGAACGAAAAAAAATAGAGCCTTACATGATCGGGTACAAAATACCCCCCCATTACGTGACAAATTTGGAAAAATATTAATTTCGTCTTCGCTTTCTGAAATTCTCACTGTAAGTAGAACACTTTGAGAGAAATTCAAAGGTGAAACGAAACTCAAATCAGACGAATAGTTTCCGAGATAAGCGAAAATCAAAATGTAGAATTTAATGATAAGGTACAAAAAACCACCCCATTACGTGACAAATTTGGAATAATATTAATTTCGTCTTCGCTTTCTGAAATTCTCAGTGTAAGTAGTACACTTTGAGAGAAATTCAAAGGTGCAAACGAAACTCAAATCAGACGAATTGTTTCCGAGATAAACAAAAATAAAAATGTAGCCTTACGTGACAAATTTGGAAAAATATTAATTTCGTTATCGCTTTCTGAAATTCTAGGTGTTCGTAGACTTTGAGAGAAATTCAAAGATGCAAAAGAAACTCAAATAAGACGAATAGTTTCCGAGATCAACGAATAACAACATGCAGCCTTAAATGGTCAGGTGCAAAATACCTCACCATTACGTGACAAATTCGGAAAAATATTAATTTCGTCTTCGCTTTCTGAAATTCTCAATGTAAGTAGAACACATTGAGAGAAATTCAAAGGTGCAAACGAAACTCAAATCAGACGAATAGTTTCCAAATTAAACGAATAACAACATGTAGCCTTAAATGATCAGGTACAAAATACCCCCCCCCCATTACGTTACAAATTGTGGTAAATATTAATTTCGTCTTCGCTTTATGATATTCTAGGTGTAAGTAGAACACTTTGAGAGAAATTCAAATATGCAAAGGCAACTCAAATCTGACGAATAGTTTCAGAGATAAACGAAAGTCAAAATGTAGAATTTAATGATCAGGTTCAAAATACCACCCCATAAAGTGACAAATTTGGAAAAAGATTAATTTCAGCACTGCTATCTGTAATTCCGCGTACAAGTAGAACACTTTAAAAGAAATTCATTGGTGCAAAGAAAACTCCAATGAGACGAATAGTTACCAAGATAGACGAGAAACAAAAGGAACCTCAACTGATCAAGTTACAAAACGACCACCTCTTACGTGCCAAATTTCGAAAAATATTATTGTCAGCACTGCTATCTGTAATTTTGTATACAAGTAGCACACTTTAAAAGAATATCATTTGTGCAAAGCAAACTCCAATCAGACGAATAGTTTCCGAGAGAGACGAGAAACAAAAGGAACCTCAAATGATCAAGTTACAAAACGACCCCCTCTTACGTGCCAAATTTCGAAAAATATTAATTTCAGCACTGCTATCTGTAATTCCGTATACAAGTAGAACACTTTAAAAGAAATTCATTGGTGCAAAGCAAACTCCAATAGACGAATAGTTTTCGAGATAGACGTGAAACAAAAGGAACCTCAACTGATCAAGTGACAAAACGACTCCCCCTTACGTGCCAAATTTCGAAGAATATTAATTTCAGCACTGCTATCTGTAATTCCGTATACATGTAGAACACTTTGAAATTAATTCTCAGTGTAAGTAGAACACTTTGAAAGAAAATCTAAGGTGCAAACGAAACTCAAATCAGACGAATAGTTTCCGAGATAAACGAAAAACCGAATGTAGCCTTAAATGATCAGGTACAAAATACCCCCCATTACGGGACAAATTTGGAAAAATATTAATGTCGTCTTCGCTTTCTGAAATTCTCAGTGTAAGTAGAACACTTTGAGAGAAATTCAAATGTGCAAACGCAACTCAAATCAGACGAATAGTTTCCTAGATAAACGAAAATCAAAATGTAGCCTTAAATGATCAGGTACCAAATACCCCCCCCCCATTACGTGACAGATTTGGAAAAACATTAATTTCGTCTTGGCTTTCTGAAATTTTCAGTGTAAGTAGTACACTTTGAGAGAAATTCAAAGGTGCAAACGAAACTCAAATCAGACGAATTGTTTCCGAGATAAACGAAAAACCGAATGTAGCCTTAAATGATCACTTACAAAATACGTGACAAATTTTGAAAAATATTAATTTCGTCTCCGCTTCTTGATATTTTGGGTATATGTAAAACATTTGGAGAGAAACTCAAAGGTGCAAATCAAACTGAAATCAGTTGAAAAATTTCCGAGATAGACGGAAAACAAAATGGAGCGTAAAGTGATCAGGTACAAAATACCCCCCCCCCCATTATGTGACAAATTGGGAAAAATATTAATTTCGTCTGCACTTTCTGAATGCCTGTGTATAAGTGGAGCACTTTAAGAGAAATTTAAAGGTGCAAACCAAACTCAAATCGGACGAATAATTTCCGAGATAGACAAAAAACAAAATGTGTATAAGTCGAACACTTTATAAGAAATTTAAATAAGAAGTTCAATCCAAACTCCAATCAGACGGTCAATTTCTGAGATAGACGAGAAAAAAAGTGGGGCTTCGATTGATCAAGTACAAATCATTGGGGAATTTACTTTTCTGATAAAGTCTGAACCAATGGTTTCGATTTTCGATGTATAAACGGCATTTGACGCCAATTTAAAATAGAATTTATGCTGCGATGACGTTTGTCCAAAAATCTAGCAAAACGCGAATATGAAATTAGTTTTTAAACTTCCGAGATTAAATTAAAAAATGTTGGTATATAGCGGGTTCTCTCAAAGTGTTCTACTTACACTGAGAATTTCAGAAAGCGAAGACGACATTAATATTTTACCAAATTTGTCACTTAAATGGGGGGTATTTTGTACCTGATCATTTAAGGCTTCGTTTTGTACCCACTGAAACCAAACTTAAACTTCTGCCACCCATTTTTAGAATCTATTATATCCGCATGTGTTCTTTTCTTTAGCTACTTCTTTTACAACAAACTTCGTTGATTGTGTTGAAATGCCAACGTAGACTGGAAAAAATGTCAGTTACCAGTAGGCAGCTAATGTGTTCTAAGGCGGAGATATGAATTATTTCTCCCAAACTGACAATTTGAACACACTTGCATGTTTTGTCCCAGATTGATGGATTAACATTAAGATGCATTTCAGCTTCTGATTCAAAAACAAACAAAATGGACTTAGAAATATTTTGCGGATATGAACAGTTATTACACGCATGATTAAATTCTTTGTATATTCTTAACTAACATTGTATAAACTTGTACAACAAGGGATAGTGTTAAAACGTATAACTCATTCGAAAACTTAATAAACATAGCTGGATTGTTTGCTGAATACCCTAAATTATAAATCTATCATATTGCCTTTCCGGCAGCCAAAAGGCGTGAGTTAGACGGTCTTCAACATTTTAAACTAGAACTGCTACAACAGCTCATTATGTCTCAAATTATTATTGAGGATTGTGCGATGTAAAATATTACAATTTATATTTTATTAATACTTCATCAAATTCTTGAGTGACTCTTCACCAAAGCGATAGGGATTCCAAAGAATTAATTCCTTATTTTTTTACATTCAAAGTTTTCTTTAAAACTTGTACCACAAATTATAATTTAGGGTATTGTGCTCTCTCCGTACACAAATGTTTGAACATTGGTGCAATTTTTGAGAAAATATTATTTAGATATTTTTCAAATTGCCACTATTTTACTCAAATTGCACAATAACTACAGCTAAGATATTTTTAATTGTGAAGGGCATATTTCAAAGATTTAGTTTTAAAGTAAAAATTTCCTTAAAAAAGTTTATTTTCTTGTTGGAGTCGAACACATTTTTAATATCTATAATTTTAAAAAAATCAGCGATTTTAATGAAATTTGTAAGCGGACTTCGCTTAAACTCCAGCGAAACATTTAAAGAAAATAATTGAAGGTGTTTTTTGAGAAAATAATGCCTCCACCAAAATTAAGAGATCTTTCCAAATTCATAGGTCGTTTCGGGAATATCTGTTTTGGTAGGAGTTCTGTGTAACGTTAAGACGCTAGGATTGCTCAGAGACTGACGTACAGATGGATGACGGGCAGGCGGACGGGCAGTTGGACGGACAATCGGATTGACAGACGGACGGGCTGTCGGGGGAGCAGATGGACGAGCAATCGGACATATTCATTTAATATTTTCAGTAAGTTATCGTATTCAAATCTATAGTGCATGTCATAGAATCAACAGTCCTGAACAAATATTAAATGGATATTTTTTATTTTCCTCCTTAAGTATATTTATTATTACGAGGAGTATCCGGAAAGTAGTACCCGTTTTGGAATAAGAGAAAACTAGTACATTTTTACAAATATTAATAGGAGGGAGACATACTTTAAACTACTTCTCCACATAGTCACTTCGCAAATTTAATCATTTGTCCTAACGTGTGTCGAGTTTTTGTACTCCTCTGCCGCCACTGTATTAAGATATGTAGTCACAGCTGCTTTCAGTTCTTCATCACTTTCAAATTTCTTTCCTGCCAAAAAGTCCTTGAGCTTTGTAAACAGATGAAAATCTGAGGGTGCCAAGTCTGGGCTTTAGGGTGGATGGTTGAAATTTTCCTATTTGAATTATTGCTCAAGTTGTTCTGTTATTCTAATCGTGTGAGGCCTGGAGTGATTTTTTGTTCGTCAGTAAGCATGCAATCTTGCACAAATCTTTGCATAATGAAGGTGGTCCTTAACAATTTCATGAATAACTGTTCGTGAAATATTGCGAAAATTTTCACTGATCGCATCAACGGTCACGCTTCGATCGGCCCTCACGAATCCGTTAATTGAACTCAGCAGTTCATCCGTAATGACTGACGGCCGTCCGAAACGCTCGTCATCATGGGTGTTCTCTCTGCCCAAGCTGAAATTATGACACCAACGCCGAACAGATGACTCATACATAAAATTTTCTCCATACTCCTCCTTCAGTTGACGATGAATATCGCAAGGTTTCACATTTCTTGCCTTGAGAAATCTAATCACAGCCCTAATTTCACAACCGGCGGCGTTCTCAATTGTCTTGAACATTTTAAACACTCACAGAAAAAACACAGTCAGTACCAGCGAGGCGTAACTTTGCACACAGACAGCTGAAATGTAACTGAACGTGTTAGAACTTGTCCAGCAGCTACTCTACCCACTAGCGCTCCACACAGTGCAAACGGGTACTTCTTTTCGTACGTCCTACGTATTAATGGAAAAGTAAAAAACTCTCACTGTTTAATCACATTTAAAAGCCTTCAAATGAATATTTTTTTTGCAAAACAAACTCATCCTTCTAGTGATAATGAAAGAAATAAGTTAATCTTCTCCCACTCCTACAATAAACCACTTTTCTTGTTATAAGGTTTTCAATAATATAATTTCCTTATTATCCGTTTTGTCTTAAAGACACCAGTTTCTATCAAAAAATTATTTCGACCATTGAAGTGTTACTTTTCTTTAATCTATATTTGTATCTTGCATTGCCTGTTTGTTGAGATCTTATTTTTCAGAAACGACAATATTTGTTTAAAAAACACTTATTACACTCAAAATAGAAAATGAATTCGTAAGTAAAATTTGGCATAAATAGAATTGAGGCGTCCAGAACGAGACATAACAAACAAAATAAAAAACAACTTTTTCACTTATTCTATATCCTCGTTTTATCTTTTATTTATATTGTAAGTTTTATAACTGTATCATAATCCATTCATCAGTTATATCGATCTTTTAAAATAGGTGACGAACCTATTGTAGAAAACAGGTTCGTCACCTATTTTAAAATAACGGTATAATTTTCTACAATTTCCGTGAGGGGGGTGCTAATGGTACTCTGCCTGGTTCGTTATTTATCCGAATAATTCCAGCTGAATTCCGGCGCAGTGCCATAAAAAACGGGGCACCAACAGCGCACGTTTGCTTCCCCAACTTTGTCCCGTCCTCTACTTTTACACGCACACTTAAAGCACTATTATTTATTTCAGGAGACGAATCAACAGCTTGGAGGATTCCCCGGATCGGACGTTGCTCCGCTGGAGGCGATACGTGGAAAGGGGAAACCTGACGAATAGATCGGCGCCGTATTGCTCGTTCTAGCGGGGAAATACCACCCGGAACATAACATGCACCATACTTATGGGACTAATGGCTATAGTAGTTGACGCGCCCGAAAACAAAATAAACAATGGATCTGTGTGTGAGAGAGAGAGAGCTGGAAGAAAAGTGGCAAGTACGCATTCATGTTGTAACGAAATGGACAAGACAAGAAAGTAGTAGGAAGAATATTAGTGATACGACATGGAAGACAGTACCAGTACCCAATAACAATGCCCTGGCTGTGAATGCGCATTACGTTTTGATACGATTGCGAACACATGTTAAAGTACAAAGAAAAACATGCAATATTTATTGAATTTTCAAAGTCAAAGATTACAAAGCGTATACAAAACGGGTATCTTAGTGTTGTCACTACAAAATATACAGTCAAACTTCAAGAACGGTGGAGTAATCCCAGAAATAATCACTCGATAGATTTTTTGGACAAAATCTTACATTGTAGGGATGTGTATCATCTGTAAAATAATTTTAAAATTGCTAAATCATATTTACCCAAATAAATAAGTTTGTTATCTTGAAGATAACAAGAAAAGAACATCCCCTTTATTAAGCATATAATTGATGAAACACCTCAAACGTAAAACTCAATTTATCTCAATTTCATACCTTGCTCCATCTCTCAGTGGACAGTTCAATTATAAAGAAATTTTACTGACAACATAGCTTCATTTTGGCATTATCTATGATTATACAAATTATTTGTGAATTGTTGAGTTGGAGATGACTATATGATCAGCTGGATGATTGTTATAGTTTGATTTTACTGTTCTCAAAGAATAAAAGAAACGTTTACGAACGTAAGCGAAGCGAAACATATTAATTTGTCTGTGTTGAGCCATTTACCTCTTTTCATACTTTAATTTTTTTTATATTTCAGTTTTATATTTATGAATTTGTTTAAGGTTTTAATATAAGCACCTAAATGTCTATAAAACATTATTCTTTTATTATCTGAAATTAGTTTTTACAAAATCAATCGTATTAAATTTGATGTTATTTTTTTTTTTTTTTGCAAATAGAAAACTACATATTTAATCTAGACTGACAGTCTTAAAGTTTGATAGTTTTCACTATACATAGCTCCAGAATTGTTAACTCTTAAAATATTTCATTTCATTCAAAATTCAGTTTTAAAATAATTAATTAACCCAGATAAGAAATAATAACTTTAAATTGAGCTAGTTTGGATTTCAACCCTTACAGGAATCAAAGGCAATGAAAAGGCGGACAGGCAACAAAAGCAACCACAGAATTGGAACTTAGATTTACATTTACATTTTTACAGTCAAGAAAACAGTAAAAACTATGTGACGTAGGGGGGAAAAGATTATCTGCGCACGTTTTCTTGAGTTCCAGAATCCCTTCCCGTCATTTTAACTATAAATAGTTGAAAGATGAGTAAGAGTTTAACATAAATAAATAAAAATAAATTTAAAACATCGCAAGATTTGCAATATTTTTCGAATTTTTATATTTTTCGAATTTTTATATTTTTCGAATTTTTTATTTTTGAAATTTATATATTTTCCGAAATTTTAAATTTTCGAATTTTTATATTATTCATTTTCGATTTTTTGATTTTTCGCAATGTGCTTTATATGTGTTTCTGGCATTTCGTCGTTCCTCGTTACCTTCCATTGTTCGTCAATCCTCGTTCCTAGTTCGTCTTTCCCCGTTCGTCGCTTGTCGTTCGTAGCTTGTCCCTCGTAGCTCGTCATTCGTCGTTCACCGTTTGTCTTTCACCGTTCGTCGTCTGTCGTTTGACGATCGTTTTCGATCATTCGTTGATTATCACTCGTCGCTCTCGCTCTTTATTCATAGTTCCTCGTTTGCCGTTCGTCGCTCGTCCTTCGTCGCATGTCTATTCTCGTTCCTTTATATTTTCGAAATTTTATAATTTTCAAATATTTATTATTTTTCGATTTTTTATATTTTTCAAATTTTTATATCTTTTAATTTTTATATTTTTCGATTTTTCCACTCTCTTTGTGGTCTTTGGTGTTCGTCTTTTGTCTTTCGTTTTCCGGCATTCCTCTATAGTATTTTGTCGTTCGTGTTTTGCAGTGTATCGCCCGTCGTTCGTCTTTCATGTCGTTTGTTGTTCGTCCGTTTGACGTTTTCATTCGTCGTTAGTCATTCGTCGTTCGTCGTTAACTGTTCGTCGTTCTAATATGTTTTGAAATTTTATGTTTTTCGAATTTGTATATTTTTCGAATTTTTATAATTTTCGAATTTTTATATTTTTCGCATTTTTATATTTTTCAAATTTTTATATTTTTTGAATTTTTATATTTTTATATTTTTCGATTTTTTATATTTTTCAAATTTTTATATCTTTTAATTTTTTAATTTTTATATTTTTCGATTTTTCCACTCTGTGGTCTTTAGACGTTCGTCTTTTGACTTTCGTTTCCGTCATTCTTCTATAGTATTTTGTCGTTTGTTGTTTGCAGTGAATCGCCCGTCGTTCGTCTTTCATGTCGTTTAATGTTCGTCCGTTTGACGTTTTCATTCGTCGTTAGTCACTCATCGTTCGTCGCTAACTATTCGTTGTTCTATAATGTTTTGAAATTTTATGTTTTTTGAATTTTTAATTTTTAAAAATTTAAATTTTTTGAATTTAAATATTTTTTGAATTTTTATATTTTTCGAATTTTTATATTCTTGTTTTTTTATATTTTTCAAATTTTTATTTTTTTTAATTTTTTATATTTTTTGAATTTTTATAATTTTTAATTTTTATATTTTTTAATTTTTATATTTTTTGATATTTCCACTCTGTGTTTGTGGTCTTTCAACGTTCGTCTTTTGTCTTTCTTTTCCGTCATTCCTCTATAGTATTTTGTCGTTTGTGGTTTGCAGTGTATCGCCCGTCATTCGTCTTTCATGTCGTTTGTTGTTCGTCCGTTTTACGTTTTAATTCGTCGTTAGTCATTCGCCGTTCGTCGTTAACTATTCGTCGTTCTAATGTTTTGAAATTTTATGTTTTTTAAAATATTAATTTTCAAAAATTAAAATTTTTTGAATTTTTATATTTTTCGAATTTTTAGAATACTATAGAGCAATGACGGAAAACGAAAGACCAAAGACGAACGTCCAAAGACCACAAACACCGAGTGGAAAAATCAAAAAATATTAAAATTAAATAATATAAAAATTAAAAATTATAAAAATTCAAAAATTATAAAAATTCGAAAAATTAAAATAAAATTTAAAAAAATAAAAATTCGAAAAATATAAAAATTCAAAATTTTAAAAATTCGAAAAATATAAAAAGTGGAAAAATATAAAAATTTGAAAAATATAAAAATTCAAAAAAATTTTAATTTTTTAAAGTTAATAATTCAAAAAACAAAATTTTAAAACATATTAGAACGACGAACATAACGACGAACGACGAATAACTAACGACGAATGAAATCGTCAAACGGACTAACAACAAACAACATGAAAGACGAACGACGGGCGATACACTGCAAACCACGAACGACAAAATACTATAGAGGAATGACGGAAAACAAAAGACAACAGACGAACGGTTAAAGACCACAAACATCGAGTGGAAAAATCAAAATATATCAAAATTATAAAATATGAAAATTGACAACTATAAAAATTCAAAAATTAAAAAAAACGAAAAATATTTAAAATTAAAAAAATTGAAAAAATGGAAAAATATAAAAATTCGAAAAATATAAAAATTCGAAATATATAAAAATTCGAAAAATATAAAAAATCAAACAATATAAAAAATCAAAAATATAAATTTCAAAAAGAATTATATATTAAAATTTTGAAAAAAGAAAAATATAAACGAACGACGAAAGAACCATACGAACAAACGAGTCGTGCGACTAGCGACAAACGTTATTGTCGTGCGACTAGCCACAAACGACGAACGACGAGTGACAAGCGACCAGCGACTGGCTACGAACGACAAGCGAAGTACAAAGGAAGATGAGACATAAAACACAAAAGAAAAGAAAATTCTAAAATTTTGAAAAAAGAAAAATATTAACGAGCAACGAAAGAAGCATACGAACGTACAACGAGTCGTTCGACTAGTGACAATCGTTATTGTCGTGCGACTAGCGACGAACGACGAGTGACAAGCGACCAGCGACTGGCTACGAACGACAAGCGAAGTACGAAGGAAGATGAGACATAAAACACACAAAAGAAAAGAAAATTCTAAAATTTTGAAAAAAGAAAAATATTAACGAGCAACGAAAGAAGCATACGAACGAGCAACGAGTCGTGCGACTAGCGACAAACGTTATTGTCCTGCGACTAGCGACAAACGAACGAGGACGAGTCACAAGCGACCAGCGACTGGCTACGAACGACGAGCGAAGTACGAAGGAAGATGAGCCATAAAACACAAAAGAAAAGAAAATCCTAAAATTTTGAAAAAACGAAAAATATAAAAATTAAAAATATAAAAATTCGAAAAATATAAAAATTCAAAAATATAAAAATTCGAAATATATAAAAAATCGAAAAATATCAAAAATCAAAAAATATAAAAAATCAAAAATATAAATTCCAAAAAAATAAAAATCTAAAATTTTGAAAAAAGAAAAATATTAACGAACACCGAAAGAAGCATACGAACGAGCAACGAGTCGTACGACACGCGACATACGTTATTGTCGTGCGACTTGCGACAAACCCAGAACGACGAGTGACAAGCGACCAGCGACAGGATACGAACGACGAGCGAAGTACAAAGGAAGATGAGACATATAACACACAAAAGAAAAGAAAATTCTAAAATTTTGAAAAAACGAAAAATATAAAAATTCAAAAATGTAATAATTCGAAAAATATTAAAATTTGAAAATATAAACATTCGAAAAATATAAAAAATCAAAACATATCTAAAATCAAAAAATTTAAAAAATCAAAAATATAAATTCCAAAAAAACAAAAATTTAAAATTTTGAAAAAAGAAAAATATTAACGAACAACGAAAGAACCATACGAACGAGCAACGAGTCGTTCGACTAGCGACAAACGTTTTGTCGTGCGACTAGCTCAAAACGACGAACGACGAGTGACAAACGACCAGCGACTGGCTACGAACGACGAGCGAAGTACGAAGGAAGATGAGACATAAAACACACAAAAAAATCTAAAATTTTAAAAAAAAGGAAAAATATAAAAATTCAAAAATATAAAAATTCGAAAAATCTTAAAATTCGAAAAATAAAGAAAATCGAAAATATAAAAACTCGAAAAATATTAAAATTCGAAAAATATAAATAATTGAAAAATATAGAAAATCGAAAAATATAAAAAATCAAAAAATATAAAAAATCAAAAATATGTTTCAAAAAAATTAAAATCTAAAATTTTAAAGAAAGAAAAATATTTACGAACAACGAAAGACGCACACGAACGAGCAACGAGTCGTGCGACTAGCGACAAACGTTATTGTCGTGCGAATAGCGACAAACGACGGACGACGAGTATCAAGCGACCAGCGACTGGCTACGAACGACGAGCGAATTACGAAGGAAGATGAGACATAAAACAAAAGAAAAGAAAATTTTAAAATTTAAAAAAAAGAAAAATATTAACAAACAACAAATGAAGCATACGAACGAGCAACGAGTCGTGCGACTTGCGACAAACGTTATTGTCGTGCGACTAGCGACAAACGACGAACGACGAGTGACAAGCGACCAGCGACTGGCTACGAACGACGAGCGAAGTACGAAGGAAGATGACACATAAAACACACGAAAGAAAAGAAATTTCTAAAATTTTGAAAAAACGAAAAATATAAAAATTGGAGAATACAAAAATTCGAAAAATATAAAAAATATAAAAAATTGAAAATATAAAAAATAAAAAATGTAAAAAATCAAAAATATAAATTTTAAAAAAATCTAAAATTTTGAAAAAAGTAAAATATTAACGAACAACGAAAGAAGCATACGAAAGAGCATCGAGTCGTGCGACTAGCGAAAATCGTTAGTCGTGCGACTAGCGACAAACGACGAACGACGAGCGACGAGTGACAGGCTAGCAGCGACTGGCTACAAACGACGAGCGAAGTACAAAGGAAGATAAAACATTAAACACACAAAAGAAAAGAAAATTCTTAAAATTTTGAAAAAACGAAAAATATAAAAATTCAAAAATATAAAAATTAGAAAAATATCAAAATTCAAAAATATAAAAATTCAAAAATATAAAACTTCGAAAAAAATAAAAAATCGAAAAATATAAAAAATCAAAAAATATAAACGAAAAATATGAAAAATCGAAATATATAAAAAATCAAAATATATAAATTTCAAAAATATAAATCTCAAAAAAATTAAAATCTAAAATTTTGAAAAAAGAAAAATATTAACGAACAACGAAAGAAGCATACAAACGAGCAACGAGTCGTGCGACTAGCGACAATCGTTATTGTCGTGCCACTAGCGACAAACGAACGACGAGTGAACTACGAAGGAAGACGAGACATAAAACACAAAAGAAAAGAAAATTCTAAAATTTTGAAAAAACGAAAAATATAAATTTCAAAAATATAAATATTCGAGAAATACAAAAATTAAAAAATATAAAAAATCGGAAAATATAAAAAATCAAAAAATATAAAAAATCGAAAAATATAAAAAATCAAAAAATATAAAAAATCGAGAATTTAAAAAAATCAAAAAATATAAAAACTCTAAAAGAAAATTTTCAAAAAAAATTAAAATATAAAATTTTGAAAAAGAGAAATATTAACGAACAATGAAAGACCAATACGAACGAGCAACGAGTCGTGTGACTAGCGACAAATGTTATTGCCGTGCGACTAGCAACAAATGACGAACGACGAGGGACAAGCGACCAGCGACTGGCTACGAACGACGAGCGAAGTACGAAGGAAGATTCGACATAAAACACAAAAGAAAAGAAAATTCTAAAATTTTGAAAAAACGAAAAAAATAAAAATTCAAAAATTTAAAAATTCGAAAAATATAAAAATTCAAAAATATATAAATTCGAAAAATATAAAAAATCGAAAAATATAAAAATTCGAAAAATACAAAAAATAAAATTATATAAAAAATCAAAAATATAAATTTAAAAAAAATAAAAATCAAAATTTTGAAAAAAGAAAAAAATATTAACGAACTACGAAAGAAGCATACGAACGAGCAACGAGTCGTGCGACTAGCGACAAACGTTATTGTCGTGCGACTAGCGACATACCACGAACGACGAGCGACGAGTGTCAAGCGACCGGCGACTGGCTACGAACGACGAGCTAAGTACGATGGAAGATGAGACATAAAACACAAAAGAAAAAAATTGAAAAATTTTGAAAAACCGAAAAATATGAAATTTCAAAAATATAAAAAATCGTTAAATCTAAAAATTAAAAATATAAAAATTCAAAAAAAATCGAAAATAATAAAAATCGAAAATAATAAAAAATTGAAAAATATAAAAAATCGAAAAATAAAACAAAATATAAAAAATTAAAAATATAAATTTCAAAAAAATGAAAATCTAAAATTTTGAAAAAAGAAAAATATTAACGAACAACAAAAGAAGCATGCGAACGAGCAACGAGTCGTGCGACTAGCGACAATCGTTATTTTCGTGCGACAAACGACGAACGACGAGCGACGAGTGACAAGCGACCGGCGACTGGCTACGAACGACTAGCGAACTACGAAGGAAGATGAGTCATAAAACACACAAAAGAAAAGAAAATTCTAAAATTTGATAAATCGAAAAATATAAAAATCAAAAAACATAAAAATTCGAAAAATATAAAAATTCAAAAATATAAAAATTCGAAATATATAAAAAATTGAAAAATATCAAAAATCAAAATATATACAAAATCAAAAATATAAATTCCAAAAAAATAAAAATCTAAAATTTTTAAAAAGAAAAATATTAACGAACAACGAAAAAACCATACGAACGAGCAAAAAGTGCGACCAGCGACAAACGTTATTGTCGTGCGACTATCGACAAACGACGGACGACGAGCCTCAAGTGACAAGTGACCAGCGACTGGCTACGAACGACGAGCGAAGTACGAAGGAAAATGAGACATAAAACACACAAAAGAATAGAAAATTCTAAAATTTTGAAAACACGAAAAATATAAAAATTCAAAAACATAAAAATTTGAAAAATATGAAAATTAAAAAATATAAAAATTCGAAAAATATAAAAAATCGAAAAAAATAAAAAATCGAAAAAAATAAAAAATCAAAAAATTATAAAAATCAAAAAATATAAAAAATCAAAAAATATAAAAAATTAAAATATAAATTTCAAAAAAATAATTTAAAATTTTGAAAAAAGAAAAATATTAACGAACAACGAAAGAAGCGTACGAAGGAGCAACAAGTCGTGCGACTAACGACAAACGTTATTGTCGTGCGACTTGGCGACAAACGACGAACGCTGAGTGACAAGCGACCAGCGACTGGCTACGAACGACGAGCGAAGTACGAAGATGAGACATAAATCCCACAAAAGAAAAGAAAATTCTTAAATTTTAAAATACGAAAAATATAAAAATTCAAAAATATAAAAAATCGAAAAATATAAAAATTCCAAAATATAAAAACTTGAAAAGTATAAAAAATCGAAAAATATAAAAATCGAAAATATAAAAAATCGAAAAATATAAAAAATCGAAAAATGTAAAAAATCGAAAAATACAAAACATCAAAAAATATAAAAAATTAAAAAGATGAATTAAAAAATCTAAAATTTCGAAAAAAGAAAAACGAACTACGAAAGAAGCAAACGAACGACCAACGAGTCGTGCGACTAGCGACAAACGTTTTTGTCGTGGGACTAGCGACAAACCACGAACGACGAGTGACAAGCGACCAGCGACTGGCTACGAACGACGAGCGAAGTACGAAGGAAGATGAGACATAAAACACAAAACAAAAGAAAATTCTAAAATTTTGAAAAACCGAAAAATATAAAAATTCAAAATTATAAAAATTCGAAAAATATAAAAATTTAAAAATCTAAAAATCGAAAAATCAAAAAAATAAAAAATCGAAAAATATAAAAAATTAAAAATATAAAAAATTTAAAATATAAATTTCAAAAAAATAAAAATCTAAAATTTTGAAAAATGAAAAATATTTCCGAACAACGAAAGAATCATACGAACGAGCAACGAGTCGTGCGACTAGGGACAATCGTTATTGTCGTGCGACTACCGACAAACGACGAACGACGAGTGACAAGCGACCAGCGACTGGCTACGAACGACAAGCGAAGTACGAAGGAAGATGAGACATAAAACACAAAAGAAAAGAAAATTCTAAAATTTTGAAAAAACGAAAAATATAAAAATACAAAATTATAAAAATTGCGAAAAATATAAAAATTCGAAAATATGAAAATTCGAAAAATATAAACAATCGAAAAATGTAAGCAATCGAAAAATAAAAAAAAATTTTAAAAAATCAAAAATATGAATTTCAAAAAACTAAAAATCTAAAATTTTGAAAAAAGAAAATTATTAACGAACAACGAAAGAAGCATACGAACGAGCAAAAAGTCGTGCGACTAGCGACAAACGTTATTGTCGTGCGACTAGCGACAAACGACGGACGACGAGCGACAAGTGACAAGTGACCAGCGACTGGCTACGAACGACGAGCGAAGAACGAAGGAAGATGAGACAAAAACACACAAAAGAAAAGAAAATTCTAAAATTTTGAAAAAACGAAAGATATAAAAATTCAGAAATATAAAAATTCAAAAATATAAAAAATCGAGAAATATAAAAAATCAAAAAATATAAAAAATCGAAGAATATAAAAATCGAAAAATATAAAAGATCGTAAAATATAAAAAATCGAAAAATATAAAAAATCGAAAAATAAAAAATCAAAAAATATAAAAATCAAAAATATAAATTTCAAAAAAAATTAAAATCTAAAATTTTGAAAAAAAGTATTAACGAACAACGAAAGAAGCATACGAACGAGCAACGAGTCGTGCGTCTAGCGAAAAAACGTTATTGTCGTGCGACTAGCGACAAACGACTGACGAGCGACGAGTGACAAGCGACCAGCGACTGGCTACGAACGACGAGCGAAGTACGAAGGAAAATGAGACATAATACACACAAAAGAAAAAAAATCTAAATTTTGAAAAAAGAAAAATATAAAAATTCAAAAATATAAAATTTTGAACAATAAAAAATCGAAAAATATATAAAATCGAAAATATTAAAAATCGAAAAATATAAAAAATCGAAAAATATAAAAAATCGAAAATATAAAAATTCAAAAAATATAAAAAATCAAAAATATAAATTTCAAAATAAATGAAAATCTAAAGTTTTGAAAAAAGAAAAATTATAACGAACAACGAATTACGCATGCGAACGAGCAACGAGTCGTGCGACTAGCGACAAACGTTATTGTCGTGCGACTAGCGACAAAAGACGAACGACGAGTGAGGAGTGACAAGCGACCAGCGACTGGCTACGAACGACGAGCGAAGTACGAAGGAAGATGAGACATAAAAGACACAAAAGAAAAGAAAATTCTAAAATTTTGAAAAACCGAAAAATATAAAAATTCAAAATTATAAAAATTTGAAAAATATAAAAATTTAAAAATATAAAAATCGAAAAATATAAAAAAATCGAAAAAGATAGAAAATCAAAAAATATAAAAAATCAAAAATATAAATTTTTAAAAAAATAAAAATCAAAAATTTTGGAAAAAGAAAAATATTAACGAACAACGAAAGACGCATACGAACGAGCAACGAGTCCTGCGACTAGCGACAAACGTTATTGTCGTGTGACTAGCGAAAAACGACGAGCGACGAGTGACAAGCGACCAGCGACTGGCTACGAACGACGAGCGAAGTACGAAGAAAGATGAGACATAAAAGACACAAAAGAAAAGAAAATTCTAAAATTTTGAAAAACCGAAAAATATAAAAATTCAAAATTATAAAAATTCGAAAAATATAAAAATTTAAAAATCTAAAAATCGAAAAATATAAAAAATCGAAAAATATCAAAAAACGAAAAATGTAAAAAATCAAAAATATAAATTTCAAAATAAATAAAAATCTAAAATTTTGAAAAAAGAAAAATTATAACTAACAACGAATGACGCATACGAAGGAACAACGAGTCGTGCGACTAGCGACAAACGTTATTGTCGTGCGACTAGCGACAAACGACGGACGACGAGCGACAAGTGACAAGCGACCAGCGATTGGCTACGAACGACGAGCGAAGTACGAAGGAAGATGAGACAGAAAACACACAAAAGAAAAGAAAATTCTAAAATTTTGAAAAAAGAAAAATAATAACGAACAACGAAAGAAGCATACGAACGAGCAACGAGTCGTGCGACTAGCGACAAACGTTATTGTTGTGCGACTAGCGACAAACGACGGACGACGAGCGACAAGTGACAAGTGACCAGCGACTGGCTACGAACGACGAGCGAAGTACGAAGGAAGATGAGATATAAAACACACAAAAGAAAAGAAAATTTTAAAATTTTGAAAAGTTGTCATATTCGTAGGTACACGAATTGCAAATATGATTTTTTTGCATTGTTAACATAATAGCAACTCACCCTTACCGCTACTCTTACTATTACAAGCAAAAGGAGAGTTCAACAAAACGTACGCATTGTGAAGCACATTTACATCCAGAAGCAAAACAAGGGTCAATTTAGCGTTTGCTCAATGGATCAGAGAAACTGGACAAAAACCTGGTCAAGATGGGAGTCGTTAACCCGGAAACTGAAGTACATTATTTGTTACAAACATATTAAGTCTTTTAAACAAAATTATTCAATACAAATGTAAACTAATTCATTATATATTACTGTTTTGTTAAAATAAACATTATTTTTCTTTTTGATAATCAGTATAATCTCTAATTGTATAGAAACAGTTATGCAGCAGGAAAGATTTTACTTTTAATTTAAATTTGTGAACCGAACTCAGTTGTTTAAGGTCGTCTGGCAGTGCGTTGTAAAGTAACATACATTTATTTTATGTGGATTTCTGATAGTGAGCTGTTGATGCTGACACTTGATGAACGTGATTTGCACGACGTGTGTTGTAATAACGTATAAATATCAATATTGCATAAAAATGTTCCCACCGTTTAGTAAGTAAGCTTTTGTAAAACTCCATTACAAAATTACATGAAGTTGGTACTTCCATATTTGATAAAAATCCACTATTTTAGAAACGCGAGGAGTCCAAGTAAATAAAACAATGTTGAGAATAGTACTTTGTAATCCAATGTAACTCATGCCTATGTATTTTCCAGAACACATACTAAGTGACAACTGTAATATAGAAATGACTGTAAAACATATTACTGACTTTAAAATGTAAGAAATCCAGAAATCACTTGCATCCTTGTACAGTAGACAAATGTTTGAATAATAAAATTGGTTGTATGATGACTATATAATTTTTAAAATACCTTACACCTCACAAAGGCATTATTAGTAACATAATACCTTAAAGAAAATATTAATGCCTTTGTACTACTTTCAAATGTTATAATTAAGTCATGTAATATATGTAGTTAAGAAGTCGCTGATGACCTTGATGATAAAAAGCGACTTAAAACAAAGCAATTTAAAAATTAAAACAATAATATTTTAAAGTAATAATCGTATTAGCTTCCTTGTGATTTCAATGGTATCTGTTTTGAAGTGTCAAGAATTCATTCCAATATAATCCTTCCACGTGGGGGTTAAAACACAACTCTACTCCTGTGGGAATTGAAGTCTCATAAGACACATTTTCTTTGAAAATTAGTTATTGCTAGTTACAGTTTTCTTCTAGGTAATCTATACATTTGTGCATAATCAGATAAATTAAACACCTAATGACTGAGTAATTTATGCAAGGTATTCACGAAAACAACACAACTTTCTTAAGATCATACGCTCAAACAAGGTAAATCGAGTTGTCTGATTTGCCACGCTTTAAAAAATAGTTGAAGATGATTGACAAACTTCAAATAAAATTGAATTGTGTCTTTAATTACACTGCGATGTTAGTTCAAATAATTACAGGATGGCATAATACGATAAAGAAATGTGTAAAATATGGTAATGAATTTTAAAAGTTTTATTCTGTGATAAGAGAGCAACTCCGGGTTTAATTTGAATAGAGAAAACGACATCAAGCGTGTGTAATACGATTCAATTGTATGCCGACTTGGAAACCAAAGTATATTCTTTGTTAGGACAACCAATAAACAAAGTATAGTATTCCATGCTTGGTGTCATAGCGTTGTTCATTTGGAGACATTACATATGAGAGGTATGAAGATGGCATTGAAAACCGTAATTTTGTGGGAAGGTTAAAATAATTACTCTCATAAGCTACCGAGCTGAACACACGTGAGCAATCGATGGGATGCGAATATTTTTTTCAGCATATGCTGGGGTATTTGTTAAATGAGAGCGAGGCGGGTAACTTATGATTATTTTTGACAGCTTCGCATTGTGCAGATTAAAAGGTCGAAGATGTTATTTCGCATTGAATTACAATTGTATTTTTGTTCATATAATTTGGGATTATGATTCAACTCCACATTTCGAGGCGTTTTATATTAGGATAGCTCTGTAAATAGGGAGGAATTTTGAAGAAGTCGGCTAAAGATAGACAGTCACGCGAAGGTCCCGAAGCACAGCCAAGGGAATTCGCGTCCGCCAATTAATGTCATAGTAATTACTGAATTCTATAAAATATCAAATAGTTGATATTCCGCGAACATTTGAAATCTATTCTAACCATACGCAAGATCGCGATAACAGGGGTATCGATACATACCACGGACAACATCCCGGGCATCCGAGAAGAACATCTGAGAATCATCGCAATAAACTTACGAACTTCATTCAAATCCGTACGGTACTTTAACTTTTCTTCTGTACAAATAATAATCATTTCATTCATGAGATCAATATAATGTTGTAAGAATGTCAGAATAAATGTTAATTTTATTATTATTGAGAAAAGGCTGATATAATTTATAGTATGTACCATCAATTCAATAATTTATTTCAATCCATGGAATATCCAGTAATCGTAATTCTGTACAATTACATGTCCACGTGTATCAGGTAGGGAGATAAATGTTGTATGTCGAAATCCATGATTAAATTTAAAAGAGAAATTAGTATCGTAATAATATTTTAACACCGAGAGAATTTATGAGCATAGCAGGTCAACGAAATAAATAATAATATTGATAATAGCAGAGGATTCATAATACCTTCATAATATCCATAAGATTATTTATAAATAGTATCAAAATTTATTTATATTAATATCCGTATGAGAAGTAGGTATATCACAATACGTAATTCATGATAGCTATGCTAATTTGGTTTTGCGTATTCCCAAAACTGCTAATAAATTGATAATAATATGTTTGTAAATAATATTATTATTAAACTAAATATCCTTCTTAGAATGATTTGTGTGAGGCTTTAAGTGTGTTTCAAACCACGGATAACATCCAAGAGCCCAAAGGCATCCGAGAAGAACATCTGAGAAATCATCGCAGTAAATGTAGGAACTTAATTCAGAATCGTACGGTACTTTTCCTCTGTACAAATATTAATCATTTCATTCTTGATATCAATATATAGTGGGTGCAATTATAGCAATACTTTTACATGAAACTTATGTGTGTTTCAATCGTTCTCGAAAACCACCATTTTCTGATAATGACGTAGGCTATGCTCAAAAGTATTTGGCGTCGTGCAAACTTCCAAAGAATTATAACATATTAATACGTCAATAGGCAATTATAAGATCGTCACGTTTAAAATGATATGTCTGACTACTGTTTGCTTAGCTGATTAGTTGGTTTCTATAATTATCTTTCGTGATCTGTTTGTTATTAATATTGCGAAAAAACAAACTACACATACAAAATGTTGGTACGTTGATATTTATATACTTAATACTCATCACTTCCTCGTCGTGAAAACCTCTACTACGGCAAATCTCATTTCATGAGTGTACCTCATCGTTTCTTTCACGAATGCCAGTCTTATGTCGGTCTTAACAATAACTCAATTTGTTACCATCTGGATGATAAATGTGGAAATACGTCACGGTAAATGAAATTAAAATGGATCTATGCTGATATTAATTGCATTCGTTGCCATTTGTTGCCTCTTGTTTTACATACAATAATGAATATTTAATTGAATAATATGGTAATGAACTACATGCTTTACCAGATGAAATTTATGAGCCAAGGCGTAGAGTTCATCAATCAATCTTAATTATTAGAAGAAAAAAGTAACTTATTTTAGTAGCTGACATTTGTTATCAGATTTGATAATTTTCATTTCTTTGTAGTTCTCCGAAAAAACGATGCACTGACCAATGAATAATACGATGAAAGTTTGATGTATCGGTTTGTTTTATGAAAATGATTTTTCATGAGGTTTGCTTTTACTTTGTACCAATACCTTGTACACGTGTACAACCATTTTATATTGTCACACTATTCCATAACTTTTCACTGAACTTGAAAATACATCTTCTTCCCGGAATCTTTGTGGAAAATGAATAATGAATGTCCTTACCTGTGTTCCGGAAAGTATTGTTTTTTTATTTTGTATTTATTTTCTATGTTGTCGACAATTTTATCTTACAAAGAAAATAAATATTTTACAATAATTACCTTTGAGTTTTGGAAATCTAATGCTATCTACGATGAGCTCTAATTTTGAATAACTATTATGTTAACCAAGGCAAGTACTGAAATTTAAAAATTATTGAATAAAATTAATGGATAAAAATTATGAACATTACGATGGTCTACATAAATCTTTTGAAGATAAAGCTAATACGATGTGGATTACTCAAAGTTTTACCAATGATGAATAACGATGATTTGTATGGCCCATTCCCATATCTAGATCGTTAATTGTCGTGTAAAATCTTATTTATAATACGTGTAAGAAGACGTCTATGACCGGGTGTAACAAGTAAGTGATAACGTCCCTTGTATCTCCTCAACCGTGAAAGATACAAAGATGCTGTTTAGACAGTGGATTGCATTAACAGGGTCTACTTGAGTACAGCATACTTTATCATTGCACTATTTTTTACTACAAAGATATAAGGTCAACTTTTTTTTAATAGAACCCTATGCTAAATTTTAATGTGTAGCGATGGACTTATAAAGACAATTTCAAATATGTGTATATCTTCGTATATAGGAGAATTGTTTTTTAGAAAGTGGTGTATTTTTGTAACGTATTTTTCTGCTTAAGAGGCGCTTTTCCATTCGACCTTGCTTGTTTTCCGCTCAGAAACTAAAGGAAAATGACTCGTGAATGGGTTTCCCTTCTTTCCGAAAATGCTCAAAGGCCACATACTGCGTGTAGATAAGAGGGCGGAGAACAGGAATATAAAATGCGCCGCTGGGGTAATGATAGGGCACTTTTACCAGTTTCTTATAGCAGGCATGTACACCAACGAAGAGAAGTTTCTACTAGCGTATGGTGAAGGCGAAAGACATGCCGTTAGAACAGTATAACGATATGGAGAGCTATGTCCTGGTCGTCAGCTTCCTATACGCGAGCTTCTTGCAAGTATGTGTACAAAACTATTGGAATACGGAAGTTGGAACACGAAACGGAGGACAAGTCAGAAAAATGCAACTGACGAAGCACCTGATGAGGTTATTTTGGCATTGATGTGTAGCGATCCACATTCTTGTTCGCGACATGTATTCATATGCTTGCTATACCAAGTGGTAGTGCACCATCCAGGATATTGCCACGCTTTCCAAAAGATCGCTTAAAGCCACCATAAATTACTGGTACTTAGGTTATAAACAATATTTGCTGGTAATAAGGTTATAAACAATATTGTAATAACGGTATATATGTGTTATTCACAAGTGCGGTATTTTTTACTCAATGCATATTTTGGTATATTTTTGTAAATCTTTGTATATTTTTGTATATTGTTTAATTAGTGCGCATATTTTTGAATTTTTGTATTGAGGTAAACAGAAACTGTATATAGATTGAAAAAAAGCTCAAGTAAGTATACTTGTGCCCTGTTGTAAATAGAAGAGACTGTTAAGTCCTCTTGTAATATACGTATTGTAAAGAATAAGCCTTATATTTTGTTCTTCGCACGGCGACTGCAAAAGTGCATTAGAGCACAAGGGCAACGCTTTCAGCAGATGCTTAAGTAAAGCAATGGTCTGTAACAATTTATTTGGAACGATATTTGTATGTATTTTACTTGTATTTTGTCCAATATATTTTCTTTGTATGTGACGGATAGTTAGGATTAAATCATAATTAGTAAGATATTGTTAATTTATTTTGGAATTATTTACTAAAAATTTATAATAGAATATGTTGTCACAGTTGTCAAAATAACAGAATAGTATTTGCGGGACAAAACACGAACTTTCCGGAATCCTCTATGCAGCTTTTGAACTTCCTTGGACGAAGACATCTTTCTGTAAAATTAGTATCGAAGAAAGTAGTTGTTACTGTGTTGAAGTAAATGAGCGCGTTTGTGTGAAGGACGGACTTCGAGACGTTTTATATTACTAAATAGGAAATTGTTGAATAAAATTAATGGCTAAAAATGTATCCTGCAGGAAAGTCCCAATGGAAAATCGCCGCTTTCGTTGAAAAGTACGTTACAAAACACATCACTTTCTAAAAAACGATTCGTTTAAATACAGAGATATACACATATTTGAAACCGTCTTTTTAAGAAAATTACGATACGCTAAAATTTAGCGTAGGGTTTCGTTTAAGAAAACCAAATTGACCTTATATATTTGTAGTAAAATATAGTGCAAAGACAAAGTAGGTGTACTCAAGTAGCCTCCGTTAATGCAATCGACTGTCCAAACGCCATCTTCGTATCTTACACGGTTGAGGAGATACAAGGGATGTTATCTATTACTTATTACACCTGTATACATCATACTCTTTATATATTGTGAGTTGAGAATTAAAATGCGACGAACAGATGAATAATTTGATATATTTTTGATGATTCGGATTTTTGAAAAATGGTCTCACGTGAGGTTGGCTTTTACGTTGTACCAACATTACGATCTATAATTATTCTATAACTTTCTGTAATTTCACAATATTTTATGTCTTCCTTTGGTTTAAAAATGCCTCTCCTTTTAAGAATCTGCAATGTAATGTTTCTATAATAAATTACCTTACCTGTGTTGTTGAGAGTCTTGTTTTGGAAATATCCTGCTTACCACTGCTTACGTCGTATCCTTAGGTTCATACTGATTTCCGTCCGTATTTTTGCGATGTGTGTGCAAGTATCATTTGTATTTTCATTGTAAATAAATCACTAGCATTACGCAGTTCTTAAAAAAAGTGTAGTAGCAGGAAATAATGGGGGGTTTATGACGTTTTATAAAAAGAATTTCATCAGATATTCCGCAAATTTCGTTTTCTGAGATTTTCTGTCTTAGAAACATTCCAACGATGAATTGCAACTTGATAGTTCTAAGTTATTTATCATGATTAATCTGTTAAGTGTATTTTATTTTGAACTTATGACCTATATTTCAAATTTTTTTAAACTGGCATTAAAGGTGATCCTTAGTTTCTACTAGCATAGCTGTCGATTTCAACCTACTACATCAAAAGGAAAGTGTAATAATCAATCATTGTTCTAAAATATTTTTTTTTGTGTTTTCAACAACCGGTCACTTACTATTGCGAATTATCGTATGATTGAAGGAAACAGTAAAAGCGTTCACCCACAAGTGGAATACGGGAAAGGAATATTGCATTTATGTACGTGTGAATAAAATTGTTTTAAAATACTTTTAATTTTCAATACTTTGACTGGTACCCATCGTAAGTTTGTTAAGTTACATAGTTAAGTGTTTAGTTTATTTTATTTTTGTATTAATGCCTAGATATTTCTTGTACAGAGTATCTGCTGTGAATTTAATGTATAATGTTCTTAAAAAATAATCATACTCGACAAACTTTTAACTGTGTCGAGACCACTCATTCACAAATAGGGTACAAGTGTATTGTATTTGAGTGTGGAAGAATTTAAGAAGAAATATCTCCCATTGTATTCTTTATGTTCAACATAATTTGTTCGGGCGTCATTTCACTAAGTCTCATAAATTATATTTCAAACAAGTAGTGGTACAACACATCACCTACATCTTCATATATTAATAAAAGTTACATATTATTAAAATAGTTATACTCAATTGACGTCCAAAATCGCATGAACATGGGTTTAAAGAGAAATTTCCTTGTGTAACATACCATGTTCTTATACCTTCTAACTTGTAAAAGAACCTACTATATTTCCAACAAAATTAAATCCTCCAGCAATTTGGGCCCAAACGGTTTCTATTTTCGCTCAATCAGAGAATGACATGAGTATATTCCGATATTTCGTCGGTCCCCGGAGGCTAACATTGGAGTCAGAAACTATGTGGTAGGGGCCAAATTCATAAATTACGAACAGAACAGCCCGTGTTGACGGTGCGATAATGGAAGATGGACGAATTTCTAGAATCTGGGTGTCAGAAAGCAACAAAAATCTCTAAATATACTAAATTGAATGAACGTTTTCTAAATTTGTGCAATTAATTTTTTTTAATATCACATCTATTGAGGCCCCACGCGCATGCTCATTTGCTACAATAAGCATTATAAATAAAATCAATTGTATAGTTATACCATAATAATAAATTATATATACAATATGTTACATATAATTTGTATTTTATATAATCGTCATATTACTTTTTATTGTATATGATGTTTTGTTGAGAAGAATATTATTGCGTTATAATACATGTATGTAAATACATGGTAAAGAAAGAAACAGTTTTATTTTGAATGACTGTTACACCATGCTTTGTTGATAATATAAAATCATTTTAAGTTATGAAATAAGCCCTTATATTCTCAACAGTCCGTCATTAGTTGTCACATGACTAATTATATGTACACCACGTAATACGATTATAGAGTATTATATTAGAGAAAGGGGGAATTAATGGGTTAATACTAATGTAATGGAAGGTTTGCTTTATGTGCAAAGTGCAGAAATAGCTCTCGATTATTAATGAAATTCTCATACCACGTTAAAAGTTTCCCGATATTTTTTATCTTACTTCCAATATATCTCCTACCACGCAATCGAAAGCCTTCATCACGTTCGCTTGTTTGCACATGACCTGAACTTTTCCATAATGAAGGTTCACTCCCATTTTCTGGGATTAACGAAGTTACGAGTTGTATATCATTAAAGATCACTTCTTGCGCAGCAACTTTGCGAACTTTGGCTGGAAGGAAGACCCAGGATCTAATGCTTTTAGACCATCCGTGAATTTGCGAAAGTTGTTTCACGTACAGACGTGGAGATTGACAGCTTATTATGCGAAGGTTTTCACTCTTCCCACGTGAAGTCGTACCAGCAGAAGCGTTGACGCGATGAAACATACAAGACGTAGGAAAATGTTAATTTTGAAAGTAGATTACATTGCTCTTTCTAAAATACTTTCAGCCAATATTCTTTATACCTTCCAAGAATAAAGTTCCACCTGTTTCATAACCGAGTTGGTTGTTTTTTGTGATTAGCTTTTAGTCCATTGGTTTCGGAAGTTTGCCGAAGCAAATTGTTTCAGTTACAAGGTATCGAAAATTGCGTTCTATCAAATGTTGCCAACAGCACTTGTTGCTTCCTTTTATTCATAACTCAACAACATATGAAAAAAGATTAAGGATGGAAATTGATGAGCTCAATAAAATTTGAAAAGATTCGCTTTCCACTCAGACGTCATTACGGGTTTTAGGATAAATATGGAAATAAATGCCAGTTTAAATGTAGGAAAAATGAAAATTTGTGGAAGTGAATATTCAGTTATTGCGTCTTTTGATATTAATAGCAATGTCTTGAGACTGAGTTGCAGTGTAAATTTCAAGAATAATTGACTTTTATGATTAAATTATTCAGGCGTTCAATTTCTATCATTTATTGACATTTCACTGAGTGTTTTCTTACAGTATTGTAAAATACAGCTAAAAATAACTTAAATCATCAGAGCGTACTTAAAAAATGACAAAATTCTAGTGACTTAAGAATAAATTAAGAATTAATATTTTTAGATAGTACCTGCGCACCCATGAACATTTAAACTTCAATTTTTTTAATAAATTATAAAAGGATTGTGAAAAGTGATGGATGTGTGGAGAACAACAATACGCTTGGGATGTAGTACACATATTTTCTTGTATAGATAAACATTTAAAACGTCTGCAATGTAAATTATTTTATTTTCACACACTAAGTACATTTCTTTTCACAACCAGTGATAGTGTATTTCAATTTCTTTTTAGTTACTTAGGAAATTTTAAGAGTGCATTTTGGGTCTCCATGTTGTTGACGATTCCGAGAGCGATAGCAACTCCACTGCAATCTTGAACGTGAAGACCTCAGAAATAACCAGCCTACAAGAAAACATTTAGGACACCAGGGTTGAGTGTACAACTGGAATTAAGACGAAAAAAAAATCTCACACCAGTGTAGCTTTAATTCATAATCAATGGCTACATGACTGCACCACATGGAAAACGGGACAACTGGACTCAAAGACGCCAAAGAAAAATTATCGCACCAGCGTATCTTTAATTCATAATCAATGGCTACATGAACCACATGGAAAACGGGACAACTGGACTCAAAGACGACAAAGAAAAATTATCGCACCAGCGTAGTTTTAATTCATAATCAATGGCTACATGAATGAACCACATGGAAAACGGGACAACTGGACTCAAAGACGCCAAAGAAAAAAAAAATTTCGCACCAGCGTATCTTTAATTCATAATCAATGGCTACATGACTGCACCACATGGAGAGCGGCGGCGCGGGCGGCGTCGCGCGAGAGTCCTTGGAGAGTCCACCGCGAGGGTGTCGCCGCGGGGCGCCGCTACTTGCCCAGCGGGCCCCAGCCGTACGACACGAACAGCTGCGGGATGATGGAGTAGTGTCGCCGCGCCGGCGCGCGCAGCGGGACTTCGTCGAAGCTTCCGCCGCCGCCGCCGCCGCCACCGCCACCGCTCATGGTGCGCGCCGCCGCCATGGGCTGCTGCAGCACGTGTCGCTGCGCCAACGCCCGCGGGGCGCCGCCGGCCAGGGGCGGTCCCAGCGGCGCGGGCGGCTGCGCGGGCGGCGGGGCGGGCGGCGCCTGCTGCGGGTTGAGGTACAGCACGCTGAACGGCATGCCCCCGGCGCCCCAGCCGCGCGACGCGAACACGTCCTTCTTCAGCGCCGGACCCGCCCGCGGCCCGCCGCCCGCGCCCACGCCGCCCACGCCGCCCGGCAGGCGAGCGCCCCGCGCCGCCGCCAGCAGCGCGCCCAGCAGCGCCAGCCGCAGCAGCAGCCACCCGCCCGCGCCCATCGCCCGCTCGCGCGCCGCACGCCCGCTGCCGCCCCTGCAACACGCAGCCATTCATTGATTCATTAGTAGGACGGGTTTTGGATGAGCTACAATCACATCACATCTTGTTCACGTAAGCTTCCGCGGCTCGAGTTCATGACTTCTCAGCTGCCCGGGAGTCGCTGCGTCGTAGGCTGAGAGGCCGACGTTTCGCCTGTCATGTCACAGGCTAGATGTACTACCCTGAGGAAGCCTGCGACGTGACAGACAAAACGTCGGCCTCTCTGCCATCGACGCGGCGTCACCCGGACAGCCTAGAAATCAGATCACATCTTTACTATCAGAAAATCGTACGTGTCACAAATAACTATGTCAGATGAGAAGTGTTTGAGCTCTAATTTGGTAAATACGACAGGTGTACTATCTATATCAACTGAGGCTTCAAAGTCTCGTTCGATAATTCTCCAATTTTGAATTGTAATACGTAGGGGCGAATTTTGATAATGTAAAATTCGCCAAAAATTATCAATAAATGTTTTTGAAATGCTCTAAAAGCAAAGAAAAACAATATAAAAAATGTTATCAAAACCAGATCGAATGAACAGGTTAAGGTGTTGGATACGTTACTGATGTAATGAAGGCTTCTTCTGTTCGTTCAAGTGAATTCAGCTAGCAAACTTTGGGTTTGGAGTGATCTTTACCAGATTTTCTCTGTCTTTAGTTATCTCCAAAATCGGTTGTACCGCCCATAGCGCCGACAGGGGTCACAGGAACCTTTGATTACACACTCACAATGCCTAACATTACAACTTCTGAGCGAAGAAATCGAACATGCTCCCAGATATAGGTGGTCTGGAATTCTGTGGAGAACATTTGCTGCATCTCATAAATATTATTTGAAGGAATTACCATTACAATGAATTTAATACTGATGAAATCAGTGAAAAATTCATTAAGAAAGATGGAAAGGGTAAAACAATTATTTATTAGTCGAAATCGACGAAAGCAAGAAAATGTCGAAAAAATGGTTAATTTCTTTTTGTCGTAACATAAAATTAATGTCTATACTAAACGGCAAATTTTCTAAAGCGAAAAGAAAAAAAGACTGTTCATTAAAATACGCCCTCTAGTGGTTCGGGCATGTCAACTACTAAGGAAACTAGTCCAGTATGTTCAGTGCATGTTTTTATCACGGGAGGTAGGTATTCCCCGCTGGATGGCGAGATCCGGGGCCGACCTAAACGTCATCTAGCGGGATTTTCCCCAATCAGGTAACTCCCACCAGCAGGGCACTGGTCCAGCCGCGACAAGCTCTAAGCTCCATACATATAACAAATGAAGCAACTTTAAAATATTACTTAAAGTAAGTTAAAACTTAAACAATTTAATATGTTTTTCAGTTCAGTGGTGGTGCGAAGTGCATATAAGTGTGTTGAAATGTAGTACAGAATTGGCACTTAAGTGCAGACAGATTTTTAAAAAAATTTGTTTCATTCGACTTTATTCTGAACTTTGCTGAAAATTGATGTGTGAGAATACTTCAAGAAGTTAAAATATTGATATACATATTAACATATTTATAACATATTAAAGAGGCTAAAACATGTAATATATAATATATTTCAAATGTTAAAATATTGAGAAAATTTAATTCGCCTAACATTTGTCAAAAATTGATACACGTTACAGTAGTGTTTACACACTACTGTAGTGTTTAGCCAAATGTATAAATGTATGTATGCATCAGAAATGTTTACGCAATAGCGTAATATTTCAACTTCTAAGATTTTCTAACACTTTACCCACCTCTTGTAAAACGATAAGCCTCAAAACTACGCGAATACTACTCTTATTATGTAAATCGTGAATGTGGAATTATTTAAAGATCTAGTATTGAGGAATAGATTGAATAAAAAATAAATGTCTAGTTTAAATATTTAAGTTTAATGGTAGGTTAAAAAAATAACTTTTGAAAATCTTTGTAATTGCGAACGTGATACTATACATATTAAATAATTAGTTGCTCCTCGTCCAACTGTGCGTCTCAAAGGAACAGATTTTTTTAAAATGTAAAAATACGTTAATTGGGATTTTTGTTATGAAATCGCGGCGTTGCCAATAAAGTGGAGGCGGCCGTTTGCGTGTTTAGCAGGATGAAGCTCGGCGACATGCGGACGACCACAGTATGGCTGCGGGAGTTCCGTTCTGAATGTATATTAGAATCGCAGATTTACACGCTGCATTAAAACTACCGCTCCTCGAAGAGCACTTTAAAAACTTAGCCAAAAATTTTTTTTTGAAAAATAAATGCGTCAAATAATGACATTATATTAAATTTATCTTTGTACGGGCCGGATCCCACGGCTACGTACAAGCGCCCGAGAGATATGCTACAATAGGCGAGACGCCAATACTTGCATGAAAATTGTGGTAAACAACGCCAAAAGCGCGCCGAACGGCTATTGTCTTTCCTGACCATGTTTTTCTCTCTATTTTCAGATCAGCCATAGGTGTCCGAAAGGATAGGGATGGCTACACAGCAGGGAAGTGTGGCAGCATTGCACTACTGCGGCCACACGGAACTGCGCTGTAAAGCGATGGGGGTTCCGTTCTGATCATCGACCCCTCGCTAAAAGCGGAGGAACAATGCAAACTTCCTCTGCGTCTGATTGTACTTTGGCTACCTAGGCTTAGAGGTATGTTTCACAATATTAAATCTATTAGAAACTCTTCTTCATAATTCACGAACAATTTCTGACAAAAATATGTGAAAATGTTTGTTTTTTTTCTACCATTTAGAATGAAGAGTCTAAGAATAGTCCTGAAGTGTGCTGACTAAGCTTGATGTACAAAGTATTACGTATTTTTGTAAATTCTTTCGTATTCATGGAATATTCATAACTTCAACTTTATTTCAAAGAAATACTATCAGATGATATTCCAAAAAACGTCGACGAAATGGTACGACACTTAAGTAACGGATTTTATATTCCCTCGATATAAAAAGGTCCAGTTAATATTTCACTACCACGCATCATTTATTATCATTTATATTTTATCACGCGCTTCTTGGAAGCGGTAGGAGTGAACACGCGTTTAATGTGGTCGTTAAAAGGAAACCATATTGCTTGTAATATAGAAGAGCGGAAGATTTTCTGCAAACTTTGTAAAATGTATGAAGAAGTACAAAATACATGTGTGATGAAATGCAGAATTTAGCCGTTTTGAAACAAAAAGCATAGGAGAAAACACATTTATTCATATAAGACGCTAAATTATTATTCCTTGTTATTCTAGAATATGAAAATATTGAATATTCATTACTTGGCAAATGCATCGCACTTTTTGAGATAATTTATCACGTTAAAATCTAACTTCTCAAAGTATGAATGTTTCTTTATTGTTTATGTGTTAGTCCTAAACATTTTAAAACTTTTAAAAATTTCGTGTAATTACTTATCCATTCTGTTCCATTCTATTTTTATTGTATTTCTTATTTTAAAACATTTTCATTTTTTAAATTTCTCGTATCTGATTTCTAAGTGGGTAGGGAACAAAACGTTTCATATATTTTCTGTGGTATTTGTTCCAAAGAAGAGTATTTTTTGGGCATCCGTATATTTGTGATAATGTACAGGATTTTTTTAAACTCACTTTCTTATTGATATGTTCTTAAATGTAGTTAGAGAATTATTTTGGAGAGCATTGTATTTGGTTTAAGAATAATTTCAAGCTACAAGCTATTAGACAAATGGCTGGTATCAAATTGGCAAAACAACATACTCACGGTTTGACATTTGAAACGAAATGGTTTCGTTATCTTTCCGTACCATATCTGTACCGTAAATAATATTTTTTCTTTGGATGAGTGTGCATAGATTTCAACAGTATTTTATAACCGTCCCATAAACAAGATTTTCAGCCTTCTCTGGGCAACAGTAATTAAATTTGTTCGTGAAGTTCATGTATGACCTTCGTCCTTAATCCAACCGAGCGGGCAGTATCCAATACCTGGCTCGGAGCCTACTCTGGGAGCTACTTAGCGCAATTAGAGAGTTAATTGGGTGGACCTCGCGGGGCAAGACCTCCACGCTCTCGCTACGCTCCCTCCGTGAACATCAAGCCCTTTCGACTGAAGCGCTGGCGAGGGAAGCCCTTGAAGGTAATGTCTGCGCGGTAACGCCTCGTCTACAGAAGGTTTCAAAATAAGGGTTGCACGCGTGAACACATACCGGTTTACCTAAAAAGCACTTCAAATCCCTCATATTACCAATACTCAGCAGCGTAACTAGCCTTCTGGGGCCACGGATCAAAAAGTAAATTGACCCCTCTCGAAAAATGTTGCTCAGTTTAAAAAAGCGTTCTGATAACTAATTGAAAGAAACTTTATTAATCACAATCTATCATAAAATTCAGAATAGAGTCCTCAGTAATTTCGCTTTGACGAACATATCTATCGCCCAGGTTCGCATTTAACAAGTTTGTCACTTACCTCCCTATGGCCAATACACTAAGGTTTTATTTTTAATATTTGTAGAGGGGGCCCCAGAGAGAGATGATCTTATTTCACATTTAAATCCTTCGACTTCAGCCTTCTTTATGTTCGAATGTAATGTTTCAAACACGTATAATAAAACTTAGAATATTCCCCCCACCACCACAAAAAATTCAAATGAAGCAAGAAATAATTAGGGTCCCGGAATGTCAAATTACAAATTTGGAAAATATCTTCTCGTCCTCCTAATAAAATACGTGCTTCAAACTTTACACTATTAAATTTATGGTATTAAACAAATTGCTTTCAGAAGAGGATTTTAAAATGAGTTCAGCAAGACAAAAAAATTGCCACATGTAAATTGCATCTGCGATGCCGGCGGTAGTTACGTCACTGCCAATACTTGATTAACATATCTTAAGACGTTTACACTCTCTGGACACTCTCTTCAAGCACCACACATTTCCGTGTTGTTTAATCTGCCAATATTCCAAACAGAGTTAATCACGTTTCCTCGTAAATATCTAAACCACTTGATATTATTTAAGTTAACTGATTCACACCAATCCAACCTGAACCAAAGAATTAATTAACTGCAAGGGTATACAGGATATCTTGGAGTAAATGTTACAAGCTTTATGGCTTATAAATAATATTTATAATTTACGTAATTAAATAATGCATTAGGAATTTTCATATAACGAAGTCACTCATATGCGCTTGATGGCCTGAGTCTCGCCATATCAATAAACGCATTATCATCATAAACTGGGCTCGAACTTTTAGGTGCTAAACATCGAAAAATATTTATTTTCAAGTGCTTAAAAAATAAAAAGGTTGTGATAAAATAACGAAAATATTTATTTATTACTCCAATGAAAAACAGTAACCAAGATTGAGAGAATTCTCGAAGTATAACGTGAAGTCATCCTCTTTACCACTCCGTACATTTCGCCTGAGCAATTCGAGGAAGTTTGGGAGCTGCTCGAATTAGAAGTGTATGTTATAGCTTGGACCTTGGCAGGTCTTTCATCGGATATCAAAAAACTATCAAGTTTTAAACTTAAAATACTCGAATATATTCATTTATTCATACAAAATTGAGCAATTTGTTTCGATGAAAATATTTATTTTCATACGACTTAATCAAAATATGTAGTTTTTAGATGATTTTCTACTTGTTATATTGAAACCATGGGACGCTACTAGTATTTTCACTTATCTTTCGACGATCGATATGTAAAAGTTAACGAATTTAAAGATTTTATTTTCAAAGTGAGTTTCAATTTGTTTAATTGAGGGATTAAATGTAATTAGAAGTATTATTAATATTAGTAACTAATGGTAACTTTTTGTGTTTTTGTGTACATTTGTTAAAAACTAACATGTATCCAAAGAAACGAAATTTGTATAAATGTTGTCCACTGTTTTGGCAGTTGTATCAAATCTATTTAAACGTACTATTTATTTTGTTATATAAATATTAAAAAAGGTCAGTAAAGAATTCGTGTTTTAATATTTAAAGAATATAATTAGTTTTAGTTTTTTTGTAATTGTATGTAATTTATTCCAGAGCCTGAAGATGACAATTATGAAAGTTGTCGAAATGTTGTATTAGTGTGAAGAATGTAATTAAATAAAAATGTAAAAATTTGATTGTGTTTTGTAAATAAGCCAACTATTAAAGCGGTAATGAGTTATGAGTGGTTATGAGTTATTAAAGAATATTTACCTAAAAGCCTCAGACCTAATCATAATCATACTTATTCCTTAATGTTAGGCAACCCGTATACGCCGATGTTCTGCAGGAATATATCTCCTACGTCACAAAGTTACAGAACACCTGAGTCCAAGGTGATGTCTGCCAATCAGGTGGCAAATGCCACATGTACAACTCCATTATTGGAAATTCACCAATAAATTTCCATTAGCAAATAGGTATTATTTTATAAAATAGGTACAAAACTAAGTAGTGAAAACTACAAAAATCAGCAGGTATATTTAAGACAATTAATGAAAGTTAAACATTATTTTGCAAGCTCACTTCAACTGTTGAGTGGCAATACATACATAAGAAACTAATTTTTCAAACCTATATTTAATAATCTAATATTTCTACTTTCTCGTATACATACGGGTGTCTTCGGGTCATGTGATACCGAACAAATGTTTGCTTCTTTCAGAACGTTCATTCGCCCGTTTGCCCGTCTGTGAACAACACTGCCGCCTAAACTATTCATAGATTTTTTCGAAATGAATATTACATTGTCGATATCGCCCCAATAAATGTTTAGGGTCTCGAAAACTCACACTTTTCTGTAAACGAGAGCTTAAATTGCGAATTTCTAGCTTTAATTATACTATTATGAGCACGAAAAATTGAGGAACTGTGAAAACATTACGTTTAGGTGGCAATAAATGGCAGTTACGATTAGGGTGGGGAGCAAAACCAAAACGTTATATCCGACTAAAAAGAACAGGAAACTGTCAAGAACAAAAACGTCTGTGCCATTCTGTACCATCACAACTTTACAATGATGACTCTTTGAAATAATCATGAGGTTTTTTGCATTGTATGCATAACCTTTAATTTTTCCTGGCAAGTTCCCTTCATTTTCTCTCTGTTGCAACTCGCTTTTGCACACGACGCTCAGACTGCTTAACTTGCCTGATCCCTTGAATGGTGACAGCTTTAGTCCGAGATGGCTCCCTTTGCCATTTGAAGTATTTTTATTTACTGTTTACTTTCGTAATGCGAGCTGGTACGTAATCCAGGCTTGCCATCAACTAATGCGTGCAGACAGCTTCAAAAGTGGATTTTAATGAGATTGCAATTTAGGTTTACCTTTGATCATTTCTCTACCTAAAGCTTGTAAATCCATAGACTGTAAGTAACCATCAAATTTTATGGTAGTGTTGTTCCTTTAGTGAAATTTAGAGTATTTGCCGCCGTAGTTATATTTTCACCCTTTATTATTGAATTGTAAATTTCTCGTTTATAAAGTATTCTATATTTCTTTAAGTTTTTTAAATACTTAGTTCTTTTCAATGCTGCAATGATTCTTAATACTTCATGTTCCATTAAAATTTAGGGTATACCTCAGACTTACATACTTTTGCTACCAATAAATCCACAACAAGATTGGTATATTTGTGTTTGTAGGACACTTCTTCCTCACAAAGATTATTGAGAATTTATTGATACTTCCCTTCCCAAAAGTGCTAAATAATGTATACGCATAAAATCTCATTTAACTTCACAATAATAACTCTGTTTGAATATTACGAATAAGGGCGGGAATTGTCGTTATAAACACGAGAAAGGCCGCGTGGGAGAATTTGAATCCCACGTTATATTATTTCATGCACAGTTTTGTTTGATAACATTGATGGTTTTCAGTATCTTTCTCCTAATATTTTATGTGCAAAATCCTTTACTCGTCAATAGATTGCAGGCTGACTGTGTGTTCTCAGAAATTTATGTTATCTTTCTGATGTCTCAGGGGTCGTAAAGCTCCCGAGCGCCCTCCTACGTTTGACCCGCGATTATAAGCAGAAGCTATCGGTGCACAGAGCTCCTTTCTGAATGGCGAGATCCGGTGCCGACCTACTGTCGGCCACCAGGGTTTCCATAACCAGGCATCTCTCACAAGTGGGAGAGACAGCCCCGCCCCGCCCCAGACAGAACAAGCTCTAAATACCCAACTGTTCTCTCGACATTTGTGGTGCATGTGTAACGGGCTGAAAATAGAACAAAGAAGTGGAAAGAAAGATCGTGCGCGGTCCGTGTCCAGTTTGTTAGGGTTCTTCTCTGGCATTCGCTTGATGTTGATAGGAGAAACCACAGAAAACTACGGATCAGAGCAGCCAGTTGCCAGAATTTTCCTCCAGACACTGAGCGAATTAGACCTAGCTGATAAGCTAGTGTCGAACATTCTACCACCGTCCGGACTGGAATCCTAGGACCGCCCGGTCAGAGGCAATGCAACCACATCACCTCTCGATGCTCTGAATCACCTCTCCGGGTTATCTTGTTATTGGCGATTTATGTTTTCCTACCTGCAGGTTAGATTACAAACCTGATGTGGAATGATCAGATATTTTAAAAAGTTCCTAATCTTGGTTAAGTACAATGTGAGACGCACTTGCATATCATGAATGATACTGAAACGCGTGAAATCAATTTAAAGCTTGAACTGTTTGTTTTCACAGACTAGTTCAAAGCGTTTTTTTTTACAGAATGAACTTATCTGACTATTTAAAAGAAAAAAAAACTAATCGTAAATTATACTAAGGGGAAAATCCATCATTTTTAGCTGATAGGTGGGATTGGTTAAAGTTTGAATCAATTGTTTTTACTATAGGACACATCGAACGCGTAAAAGAGTGAATATCAATCTGCCATTTTCCCCAGGGCTAATAATAAAATATATCAAAGGATATTTCAAAACTGTAGATTATTCACACTTGTCCTAACGGTTACTTTTGTTAATTCTTGATATCGTATTATAACAATATGTGTAAAGACGGTTATTTCGTAAATACGTAAGTATTTTTTCTATGCGCTATAATGTGTTCAAAAGTCAACCGCTATAGTCCTATCCCACCCTTTACTTATATACACTCATACTTACTACACTACCCGACATGCAGGGAGACAGGTCGTGAGCTTAGACCGGTTACAGCTAACAGGTTGTCCCGGCTGGGGCGGTGCCCCTCAGTTGAGGGATACCTGGTTGGGGAAAATCCCGCTAGCCGACGCTAGGACGGAACTGAGTCTCACCATCCAGCAGGGTAAAATCACTTTCCGAGAAAAAACATTCACTACACTTAAGGGACTCGTTGACCGGGGGGCGGAACACGAATATCATCTTGTAAGCAAATATGATGACATTAAAATGATCCGCGAAAGGAGCAGGAGTGCGAGATGCTCTGAGGACTGCTCGTTGCCACACATGTGGCTAGGAAGGGAAATTGACATTTTCGGGTGTGAATGGTGGAGTAATTAGGTTGTTCTCTCTATGACGTACTGCCGTCGCCAATTCAGTACAAAGCATGGCATACGCGTTACATCGCAATTTTAATAGGTATAGCGCAATTTTAATAGGTATAGGCATCGCAATTTTAGGTATAGCGACAACTTTTTCTGGCAATATTTATAACAGAAAATACATTATTAATATAGTAGTGATTTTATAAAAATATAAGGGGCTATTTGATACATTTTATGTGTTTTCAAAAGTACACAACCGACGCCAATGTTCTGAACCGCAAGTGGTAAATTATTTCATGACTAGCTTTTCAGTACCAATTACATCGATACTGCCCGATACTGAAGTGTGAGAGAAAATTGACATCTGTTTTTCACCGCGAACCGGCGAATTTTAGATCAAAATATTGTTTGACGCTATATAGCACGTCAATGCAAATTCAACGCACAATACATTTGCAAACACTGACATTTTCCTCTTCCCTCAATTCTACAACAGCTAAAATACTGGATGATGCTACATTATCTTTGGCCCGGCGGGGTGGGGTTCGTAGTATTCACGATTTTGTAGTACTCACGATCAGTGGAGCAACAGGATTTTTCAAAAAGTTGGATCTCTAAGTGTAGCGAACAATCAAATTGGTAAACAATTATTATTTTATACTGGCTTTAATTGTTTTATTTGTTGATTTATGGTTATTTATTACACATTCATTTGAGACAGTGAAAGATTTTCGTTACTTTATAAGAAAATATAAATTAGAAAAAATAAATTTTTGAATACGTGTATATTGAGGGGGGGACAGAAGCTCCATGAGCACCTGCTTTTTCTTACGTAATGTAAAAGTGCAATTGTTTCGTAGTGTTCTTTAAGTTTACATTCTGGGGACAAGGCTTCTGTAAATATCTTTTAATATTTATTTTTAATAAGATTTTTTAATTATTAAAGTGTTACGGATGTTACATACATTTTATTCAATTTTTTAAATTATATAATTAGAGTTATTTTGATATGATTTGAATGTTTTTAGGTTATATTGTATTATGATTTCATAGTCTTTTTACTCTGTATCAATTACAGTTAATTATTAATGTTAATTATTGAGTATACTGTAATTACTCATGTTTTCCTAATGAATAAATCTTTTTCAGTGTGCATTTGATATCGTATTATTTTATTCAGTCATGCTTTTCTAATTCGAATCATTTGCTCGAAGAGCATGCAGATGATTAATTTCAGCATTTCTTTGGGGCCTAGAGACCATTCTAATTTTTAAAATTCTAATTTACACGATTTATCTTAATGGATACGCTCCCGGGGTTGCCGACCTTTATTTCACTTTTAATTATAATTTACTTAATTAATTTAATTATAATTATCGTTTTAATTATAATTTGTTATTGACAATAATTTTGTACAAACGTTTATTTAATGTACGATAATTTGAGATTCACTTTTTAGCTATTTGGTCACTCTGGTTATGAAGTTTCAATCTAAAAATACAAACGTCACGATACGGCGATAACAGAATACTCTCCCATTGAGGCGGTGTTTTTACACGTAAAAGATTGTTTCTGCTGAATGAGGGTGGAATCGACAACCAGGACACAGTGGATTTAAATTTTGTATTTCTGGTGTTAATACAAGGAAAGGTGAAGAGAGCTTGGAGACTGTTATTCGAATCTTGAAAATAAATATTCCTTGTCTGAGTAATGGGAAAACGAGTTGGTCAATTTCGCAACACCTTAATGTCCGTGAAATTGGTATTACTGTGTGGCACTCGTTCCCTTTTGAATAATGTTTGTGTAGACAATGCAGAAATTCTTTTGGTAAAATGAAGTTTCTGCATCATATAAATCGTAAAGAATACAACTACTTAAGCTCTCACTCATAAAATTATAACATAGTCGGGGAGAAAATCTTCAAGAGTGTGTGGAAGTGTGATTTTCAAGGGCCCACGTCTTTTATAATACTTTGTGCCAAGGAAAATTCCAATTGCAATAAAAAATTAAGAGGTTTAAATGTTTTAAAAATAAGACATATGATTACTTTTAGGCACATCTAACAAACATAACAAGTCACTATTAAATACTATCTAATGATTACAAAAGACAGAAATGATCATTCCCGTTAGATTTAGATTTATTTAGTCAAAAAGAAACAGTAAAAAACTGTATGTGACGTATGGGGGAGATCATCTGCGCACGTTTTCTTGAGTTTCAGAATCCCTTCCTATCATTTTAACTATAAATAGTTGAAAGATGAGAAAAAGTTTAAAATAAATAAATAAAAATAAATTATAAAAAATCGCAAGATTAGCAATATTTGAAAAAATAGACATTTTTGTTCCCGAGTTATAGAAAACTTATTTGCATCGGTAAACGAATTGCAAGTATGAATTTATCTGCATTGCTAACAAAATAGTAACTCGCCCTTACCTCTACTCCTACCATCACAAGAAAAAGGGAAGTTCAAAAAAACGTGCGCGTAGTAAAGCTACATTTACCCCGGCAAAGCAAGGGGCCATCTCAGCATTTGCTCAATAGATCAGGGAAACTGAACAAATCGATCCAGATGGGGGTCATTGACCCTTACGATTTCAGTTACATTTATCCATTGTCAAATTTAAATTATGTGATCCCGAAACACAAAATTCGATTGTGGTACCCCTTCAGAAAAAAAATTCTTCGCATTTACCCTTTTCTTCGGTATCAACAATGCTAATTGGCAAAATGTGTAACCCATACGAATTATGTGATCATTTCTGTTTGTAAACCATTGTTGTAATGCCGCATTGACGGCAGAAAGCGATAATGACTGCTGATTTTTTCTTTCGCGTTACTATAAACTTTTAATTTTATTTACAGCTAAAAAACGCATCGTGCATCGTTGGTGCGTTTATGTAAAATGTGAATACCCTAAATTAAAAGGCAGAAAGCTGTTTTCGTATAAACATTTGAATTTAATTATTTTTCACGCTTGTTTGATTAAGAATTTTTCAAATGGTTGTGGAAGTTAAGACAGAAATTGTCATGTTATCATTTACATAACATTACCATTTACAATATCGCGAGAAAATACATACTGTTGTAACACTACTAATTGTTTATTTTTTTCAAATTCTCCACTGATTTATGCTGCTCCGACTGAAATGCTCTATCATTCATTTACGTCCTCTTTCCAGAACGTCTATTTTCTATCCGCTGGTTGATTCCGTCCGACTTCTTAAGCCGGTCGCCTCCATGACATCGAAAACATTGCCAACCTACGTATGTGAATATACAATATACGATGACTTCCACATGTACTTTGAATTGTAAGCATTAATATTTCTGCAGTATTTAACTCTAAGCAAAACAGTTTCAACAAAATATATCTTCCAAAATTTTCAATAATATTTGAAAAAAATTCATCACGAGTCAATTATTACAAATTACATCTCTTGAATCTTATTCCTTACTGTTTCAGTTATTCGTTTATTTATTTATTTGCTTCATTCTTCTTGATGATTTCAATAACTATATAATTTTTTTATTACATTTTATTTATATTATATTATATTTTAATACACTACATTTTTAATTTTTCTAATTGTTAAAGTTCGTTTTGTAAATAATATTAAGTATAAATTGAAATTTCTGTGAAGTGCTGATCTCGAATATTAGATATCAACAATTCACATATATTTTCACATTTTAATCACTAGCTGTAACCATCACATGCATTGTTTATACATGAAATTGTACTAGGCAGATTTTGCTATCAAAAATAATTTACTGTTACAACGCAGATTGTTCTGAAAAGAAGTAATCTTATCCCAAATATATCTATATTAAATAGGTAAATATATATATTTAACTTTTTTCAATAAATTTTTAATTTTTTAGTATGTGTGTTATAAAAATAAGGAAACAGGTTTAACTGTGTCATGTCATTGCAATTAGTTTTGATAAGCTTTTGTTTGTATTTTTCATTTTTGCTCTTCAACGTAATTATATTATTATGCCGTGCAAATTGTGTGCCAGAGGTTTTATCTTAAACTCGAATCTGTAGGTGCGTGACATTATTATTATTATTATTATTATTACTATGATAATAATAATAATTATTATTACATCATAACATTTTTATATAATAACATCATTACTATCATTTTTTCCAGGTTTTGTGAGGACTCGAGGCATACTACATTCCTAGATTTACATATTTAGAACAGGCAGGTATAATTCAGCAGGTTTCAAGAATGACTGACTTTTGGGGTTTTTGGAATCATTATCATTATTATCATTGTTATTATTCCTCTAATTCTGTACTAAAGAATGTTATGAATTGGTTTAATATAAAATCTAATCCAAGTTTTAACCGTCTTCTCAAGAAGAAGATCCAGTGACTATCAGTGTCTCTACCGTACTTTTTTCAAAATGTGGGCTGTTCAAAACAAGAAATGACACTAACCGGTCTTCTGAAGTACGCGGAAGTTAGGCAAGTTCTTAGACAAATTTTACGGAACAAATCCGAGAGTTCCGATAACAATCGGTACGTCATGTGCTTTTACGCCCCACATACGGCTGATTTCGATTTCCAAACTCTTGTATTTAAGACGTGTCTCTGCCTGCTTGGTTAGGTTTTGATCGCACGACCCAGCAACAACTACGAGTAGACACTTTCTTTTCTCCAAATCCCTGATAACAATATCCTGTTTTTATCGCCCGATCAGTTTGGATTTGTTGGTCGTACAATATCGTTCACTATACTGTACTACCTAGTGGAGCTATCTACACACCCTATCGTCTTTTTCTTTTTATTATTATTATTATTATTATTATTATTATTATTATTATTATTATTATTATCATTATATGTACATGATATTCTTCGGTTTGAGAAATTCTGGGTTTTCTCTGAATATGTGTAACCCCATATCCTAAAAGTGGCACTCTTTGTTTTAACATGGAAGTTTTTTGTTCAAATAATAATAACAACAACTATATTTTTTATTATTGTAATTACTATAATTCCTCACTTCCAACACACAAAAAGTGCAAGGTATTGCGTGGCGAGTGGAAAATGACGAAACGGCTAATTATCGGCCACTTTACTGGAAATACCCCGGTACGCATCTCTGTACGTCAACTCAATTACAAAGCATCCCGCGAGCGCTGACAGCCAAACACCGACAGAGGCCCGGCGCGGCGCGACCCGACCCGACCCGACCCGACGCGGTCGCGGCACGAGGCGGGGCGGCCGCCCACGGGAAGTGGTCGCAATTGGGAGGCGCGGACGGTGACTAAATATTAGCGATCACCGAAACCGGAAACAGTGTTGCATATTCTGTTCCAATATTTAACTGGATATGTCTCGCTAAGTAGTGATGGAACTTTGGAAATAGAACCCTATGTTTGTTTGTAAGCGGTCACGGGCAGGTTTTTGTGCATTTGAATTTTTGAAGAGATTGTGTTTTGTTCTGGAATTAAATTATATTTAAAGAAAAGAAGGGAGTTTTTTTTTATATCCCGCGGTGTATTGTAGAGGTTATTTTCAAATAATGTAAACGAATAATTACATTTTTATAAACTGAGTGCCCTGTTGACTAACTGTGAATGTTGGCATTCGAAATTAATTTGCAATTATATTTACTAAAATATCTAATAGAGGACAACATAATGAAATTTAATCTTGTTTTGTTAAGTCAAAATACATACAAAATCTAGAATATGCGACAGTAAATTCTGTCGAAAGTTAAGTCGGGTGACATCGGATTTAACTAAACATTTACCACTTATAGTAGTTACTGATAAGAATCGTAGAAAAATACCAGACTAGATTCTTCTCGATCATACTGACATAGTTGTTTATTACATTATTTCATATCGAAGAAAACATTTACGATTTGTTGAATCTGTACAATTATGACAGTCAAACTGATAAAGTACGTGTCCATCCTAATCTCAGGGGTTAATGTTTCTTCTCAGATGTGGTGTTTTATTGCTCCTCTCGTCGTGAACTTGATTTCATTACTAGGGCATAAAAACATTTAATCGTTGAGGATGTGCTGGTTATAATTGAATAAAATTAGCCTAGGTTTAAACTACTGTGAATCGATAAAAACATCGTAAATCTAAAAATACATACACTAGACGACTACGAGCGTAAATAAAGATAAAGGAGTGACACGAAAAGATATAGTAAAGTCTCCCTTGTATGCAACAGCATGAAATTATTACAAGTGAGTTATTTCTGTGAAGAAATTCGAGCTCGAGAGACCAGCAGAGGAAAGACATATCAAGGAGATAAAAAATAATATTCTCCAGAGAGGAATGTTGTATCAAAGGGGAAAAAATTAGTATCACGTTGATGTAACTAAATGCCGTGTAGCGGTGAATTTTTCAATGCCTTTTTTGAGATCCTTCCAAGCTTTCAATTAAGAACACGCGACCGCTTTTGCGCAAAACGAAAATACATGAATTGTTAAAATGAGCCTCTTCATATATTTTGTACATTTTATAATAATAGCTTTAATGTTACGAATATTCATTTGAAACTTAAACTTGATTTTTATTGGAAAATTCAATTACGAGGAAACTGTTTTTATGTCAGCAAAAAAAAAAAAAACTTTACTTCTGATTTCCCTCTATATATTTTCCTCAAAAACAGTCAGATCACCGCCACCTCCCGATGAAAAAGCATGCACTACACTTATGGGGCCAATGAAATCTGTAGTTGACGAGCTCTGAATCACTGACAATCAGTCAATGATGTTGCACTGGCAACGGTGTGGCCTCCGAGACAGCGCAGCCCCCTGTGCCCCCAAAGTAGTGAAAGAAAGCGACAGCGTTGTCCGCCACTGACCCTCTACCCGCTGGAAAACCGCGGTGCATGGTCGAACCATAGTGTACAATAGCAAAGGGCGGCGGCGATGGTGTAACGGTTAGCGTTTCGGACTGTTGTACCCAAGTTGGCGGGTTCAAACCCGATCGAAGGGCGGAAAAATCCTTCGTACGCCTTCCTTCGGAGGGGAAGTAAAGCCGGCCGTCCCATGTTAGTAGATTTACTTGCATGTAAAAGATCCTCAAGCCTAAATGACGCCTCTGAGCTAAATTCAAATCGCCTGTTTCTCGCCCAAGAAATACCTCCTTTCTCTGCTAGTTGGTGAAAGGAGCGTAGCGAAATTTACGTGGTCAGACGGAAAAGCAGGCCTAATGGCCTGAGTCTCGCCACGTAAAATAAGGCATTAATTCAATTCAATTCAATTTTAAAGGGTTGTACAAAATATGTAGAGAGGTTACCCTAACAAGGGTCCACTTTGATGGCCCGGGAAACAAATGTTCATGTTCGTCATGACCTGGGCTGTCTGGGTGACGGCGCTTCGAAGGCTGAGGTGCCGACGTTTCAACCACATACATCAGGTCTGTAGCGTAAACCACTATATGATGGTCGAAATGTCGGCACCTCAGCCTACGGCGCGGGGTCATCCGGACAGCCCAGATGACTGGCCCGGGAAGCCTACGACATCAAATGTACGTCGTGCAAGGCTGCAAGAGATGAAGCCATTTACAAAATTAGCTAAATGTAAACGAACGCACTGAAAAAGAGTGTATGGACATTACCTGCAGTTATGTTGGCAGCAGTGGCCAAAGAGTAACTGTCAAAGCAGTCCCTTCTTAGAGTAATTTCTCTACAGCAACATTATCTTCACTCTGACCGAATCATCCATTCGAGTACATAACTTTCAATTCAGAAGTAGGATTAATAGCTTCGAACACTCCTCCGAGAAGACAGTGTACTTGCTAGGTCATTGTTCGGTTGAAATACTCAAACTGGTACATTTTTCCAAGAATTAGTTGTGTTTTCTTCACACCAGTAAAGCATGCACAGCACAAAATGATGAAGCAATTCCAGAAAATAATAATTCAAAACTTGGATTTCCTGCTAAGTGTTTATGCTTTGCATACAAAGCGTGGCTATTTTGGCGTATATTTATGGAAATCTCTTCAATATTCCACGCTCATTTGCTAATTAATAAGTTAATATGTCAGTTCATCTAATTAAAATTGGATTTTCATATTTTCACTTCATTCAAAGTGAAAATTGTAAAATATGAAACAATGGAAAGTGTAGAAGTCATCTCATCACAAGCTCTTTCCAGGGATGGATTATTGATTTCAAAATCAATGTAAAACATTATCTCGTCAAGAACAATAGCTTGTGTGATGATTGGCGTTAGGTGATTGACAGCTACATAGAAATTTATTTTATTATAGGGTATAATCAGGTTATTGCTTTGGCATTTCAGACGATTTAGTGCACCTGAAGGTAATTTTACCATACGATGTTAATCATAGTTTGTACATGAGGGAACTTTTTGTAACTTTTATACATTTCACATAACACGCTTCAAAGTTAAAAATACAATTATTTTGGTATGTTGGCAAAAAACGCAGTAATGCACAGTAATTTGAAATAGTTTACACGCATTTATATTTAAAATAACGTACTTATTGACATCGGCCACAGATACGCAAATTAGAAATGTAAAAAATATTTTATAAACATACAACGCTGAATAAGTGAAGGAAACGATTTAAATGTATAGAATGTCCAACTGTTAGTATATTATAAATCATATTAACCAATGAATTATTGTTATATTTTGTGTGATATTTTCAACTCTGAAGAGAGAACCGAGTTCACAATCCAACTAACGCCAACTAGTTATTTACCAACTTCTCATGAAAAAATCCATAAGCATTATACGTGAAAGTTTTTATAAATCTCACAAATTACACTCTGGTAAATTCAACGACCGTTCTAAATTCTGTTTAAACTCTATCTAATGTGTAGGGCAGACATTCCCTGAGATTATCAATCATTTTGTTTTATGCTAAGCGTCTCTATGATAATATTTAAGTATCGTTTAATATTTTTTCCGCATTAGTTATTTGAATAATTTTATTAATACTTCAATTAACTTCGCCAGGTTTTATCTCACCTCAACGTTCTTTTGTGAGCTACCCCACCAGAGAGTGGGATGCTTTTGCCCTGGATAGGAATATGCTATACCTTTAATAATAATAATAATAATAATAATAATAATAATAATAATAATAATAATAATAATAAATATAGTACTCTTTTTTACTTTTTCTAACCTTAGTCTTAGTCTTCTAATCTTAGAGCATGAATCAATGTAATTGTGTAGGCGTTAAGAAATGTTGTCGCCTCTGTGTATATATGCATTAGTGTTTGTTATTAAATTCTACTTCGATCTTGCTACATTGTGAATAAAGTGTTTCTACTATACTTTCTTGAATTGTATTTGTGCGTATATCTGTCTGTCTGTACTTTGCACGACAGCCCGCGAACGGGCCAGGGCCTACCAGCAGCTTCCCGGCCTCGGGTTGAAGGAGTAAGCGCGACGATACGTCGTATTCCGGTCTTCTCAATGTGAGAAGTGAGTTTTCTCATTTAATATTCGTAGTATAGAGAATTATAATACAATATGTAATGCTGCGGAAAATCAATTTCGATATTTTAAACGGAAATACAGGTTTTGGGGTTCCCTGATACGACCGAAAACGTATTGTTTGTTCTGGTTGTTCCTTTCCGAAAACTCTATCCATCTGTGAACAACAATAGCGGCAAAACTACTAGTAGGAATTTTCCAAAAATGAATATTCCCAGGTCGATTTAAAAAACAATCCAGCGATTTTGAAAAAAAAATCATTTATAGTTTGGGGGTTCTTTATAAAATGCACGTGTGACATTTTCAAAATTTCCCCAAAAATAGTTCTAATTTTTTCGTTAAATTTTTTTGTAAGGTTAGAGTGGAATACATTCATAAATATGGTATAAGTCCGGTTTTCATGATTACTACTGAATTTTTGAAAAGCGCCAAAATTTAATTTTTGTAGACTCTTCTTACAACTGCAAAAAATATGGAGATTTTTTCTTCCAATTAAATTTGTTATTCACAATCAGTTATTTAATAAATGTAAATTGTTTTGAAACTATTAGTCGTTTTGGGGTTATTTTGAGTAAAATATGAGTAATATTAAAAATATGAACAATAAGATTTTTTTCAAAAAACGACTCAAACTTTTTTAATTAACGTTTCCTAATAGATAGAACTACATTCACTAAATAACATGACATTAACGTAAATGATGTATTGTTTAGTTTTTCTTATAAATTACACAAATGTACTTTTAGACATCTCTCTCGTCGTTAAAATTTATTTTACGGCCGTTTTTAATGCATTATTGAATTTGTGAAAACAATTTCTGATACATGCCTTATAAAATGTCTCGAAAAGTAAAAAAAAAAGGTGTTTCGTTTCCCTCTCAATTGTATACATTTCAAAGGAAATGAATCTAAGCCAGATATCGGTGATGAGTGATAATTCTCTTTGCCATAATTGTTCATTGGATGAGCTCTTGCACTTCTTTGAACTCATTCTTGATTTCGTTACTGATGAAGGAAAAGGCAAGAAAAAAACTAAAGCAATAGAGAAATTCTACGTGCAGACTACGCTGATAGGTGAGGCCGAAAGCGAAGGTTGTATTACATCGTAAGCGTATTTTTTGTCAAATAGTAGTGCAATATTAATTATATGGTCACGTGAATGTAATACGTAATTATGTATAAGTCGCGTAAATGCGTTTAATCTAGAGCAAACAGATATCCCGACGTTCTTTCCCAAAATTTTTCGTACAGAGCATTACAGTTCGTGAAAGAAAACGGAACGAACGAGCGATCCTGAAATTACCCTAAAGCAACTACATAGCATTTTCCTACAAACTTGATGTCTGCCAATTACAAAAAAGGGAAATCAGACAGAAAACTCACATCGTAAGCCGTGTCATCATCTCCAAAATTCCTCCGCCTCCTTCACCCGTCCCACGTCGTTGCAGCGTGGAAAGGCGACAGCACCCGTCCGTGGTGGGTCTGGCCCGTTGGTGCTCTGGTGCTAGGCTCGCGGCGCCTCCTCCTCAAGTGACAGCTAAGGGTCGGCGGCGCCCGACTTCTACCCGCGCCCGCGCCGCCTTCTGTTTAACGTCAGCCAATCAAAGGCGGCCGGCCCGCGCTCTGTGCGTGGCGACAGGGTCAGCCCGTAAAGATGATTTGGCGACGGGTGTCGCCGCCGATGGCGCCAGTGGTCGCTTTTTGTGGGCGTGGCGCCCCGCGCGGCCGGCGCCAGAAATGAATCGTTGCGCGGGCGGAGGAGCGTGTACGGGAGCCCCGTGGAGAAAGGAGGCTTGTTCCGGCAAGGGACTCTGCCACGCCGCGCCCGAGCCCGGTTTGCGTCAATGGGGTAGCAGGAAGTGGTGGTATGTGACGCATGCAGAACGAGCGCTATGAATGGATGAGCTGACAAGTCAAAGCGATTTGAGTTCCTTCTTCTTTCTTATTCGTAGTACTAGGGCTTAATGATTTAAATGAACATCATGGAATATAAATTGAATTCAATTGAATTCAATTGAATTTGCCTTATTTTACGTCGCGAAACTCAGCCATCAGGCCCGCTCTTCCGTCTGACCACGCAAATTTCGCTACGCTTCTTTCATCAACTAGCAGAGAAAGGAGGTATTTCTTGAGTGAGAAACAGGCGATTTGAATTTAGCTCAGAGGCGTCATTTAGGCTTGAGGATCTTTTACATGCAAGTAAATCTACAAACATGGGACAGCCGGCTTTACTTCCCCTCCGAAGGAAGACGTACGAAGGATTTTTTCGCCCTTAAAAATCCACGGCTTCGATGGGGTTTGAACCCGTGATAAACATAAATATTAATTTCAAAAGTTCAAATATGTTTTAAAATATGGACTAAAAATTGAATAGTAATTTCCTTTAGTAAAAATAAATTATTAATTAAACATTTGAGTTACATAAATCTAGCGATATAATAATGTAGTTTTAATGCGTAGAACAATATTTAGGTATAGTAATTTCATGTACTAAACATTTTCGGTAGACTAGTTTATGTGTGGTTGAAAATTAGTTGAACACTTCTCTTTTGAAAATTGATCATTTACGATGCAATGGGTTACAAGGCGGTGGGTTGAAACGTGTTTGAAATATGCAAACTGCAACTGCGCCTTCTGTCTCTTTAATATTTCTGTGTATTAACTAACACTTCACTCACTATCACTTATGATGACCATCTTAAAATTATGGCAGGTCTGGGCAACTTTATTTCTAGTTTTATCGGAACCAGGCCGTCAGGATGTAAATGAGCAAGCAAGTCGTGAACTCTTATTTTCACAAACATTACCTAATCAAATCGCCGAATTGCGAATTGTAATAACTGCTACTTTTATTCGATTATTATCTCCAAAGACGTTTATATTTTCTTAATATACACTACGAAGCCTTCCAACCTACTGTTTATGGTTTTTATTTCTGACTTTTTGTAGAGTATTTATTTGATGTGTCATTATTCCTTCTTCCTTTCTTATAATGGTTTTAATATGAATATTTATTTTATCCTTTCGAACAATTAAGTATTTTTGTTTATCCAGGTAATTGCAGTTTGCCTATTAAGGATGTGAAACAATTACATTGAGAGTCGGTTTTTATTAAGTGGCACAGATTTCATTCATTCACAAATATCCGGATAAATGATCCATTGTGAATGTATGTGAATGATTGTTTTTCACGTGAAATGTGGCCTAAATCAGCTTTAATAAAGAACACAAATGAGGCGAGAAATTAGAAAATGCCTGACCAATTTCACGTTAATCAATCATTTTTTCGATTAATCAAATGAAGATATGCACTCGTCAGTATTTTTCCACTGCGTGCATTCATTTGGAAAATTGCAGAAGCACACAACATTCAATTCATTCAATCAATTCATTCAGTCAATTCAATTCATGCTCTCTTAATTGTAATTTGATAGTGAAAAGCTCTAAGACATTTCCATAAAAAAAGGTAAGATCAATATACTACATTTTCTTTGTAATATATGAAGGTATGTCTCAAGCATTTGATGAAGTCGTCTCGAATCTAAAGAAATCTAATAAACTAAATGACTTATTAAATTGCATAACAGCGCAAAGCCAAAGTGTAACGGAGGGGTGGGCATTTCTTTTATTTAAGGAGATTATAATAATCATAATTATCTTTAATACTACCCCTTTCTTCGCAGAAAAAAATTTATTTATTTATTTATTTCTAGGCCAATAGCCGTTTATACGAAATCTTGGTACCGAAATTTTACGTAAGGGATTATTCTATTTTTATGAACTTTGAACAGTAGGAATTCCATCGAACTTTGTGAAATTAAATATATAAATCCTTAAAACATAAACGTTTATAATCCGTAATCTGCTTACAAAAAACACGTACAATTGGTTTCACGGCAATAAAAAGAACATTAATAATAACACCAAAAAATATTTCTCAATCAGCTTCCCCATTTATACTCTATTACATGCACACACACTCTTTGTTTCCTCAGATACTTATGGTCATGTTACTTTAATATGCTAGCTTTCAAAATTTAAATTTAAGGACAATACTTGGTCTTCCTACACGTCAGAATAATTATTGTCTATTTCTCACTTCCATTTTCGCTCCGCTGCCTGCTTGTACGTTGTTTTCCGGTCGTCCTCCGATCGTCAGTCAGCATTCTCCAATGCATCGTCGGACTTGATGCATACCAGTTTGTATCTCTCACATCGTCATTAAAAAACTTATTTCGGCAATTAAATTTACGTTTCTTTGCAGTTAACTACACACATCTGATTATTCCGTTTTAGGTCTCCTGACGGCCAGAGTTTAAGCAATTCTCTTACCTCACACGTATTAGCACGTTCGAGAGCTTCTCCGTGGTACCTCCAAGTACCTCCACGTACCTCCTCGTACCCTACTGGAAAGTCAGGATGAGTGCTAACATTCAATGGACCGATTTTAGACATCATAGAAGTCTGGGTAATGGTAGAGAGAAGACACATTTAAAAAAATCAATTGTTCCTTTCAAGTTTCGAACATGCTTTTTCTCAATTTCTCCATATCACCATGCGTATGTCCAGGCGCACTCATGGCAGAGAAGATACCCGTGGTAGGACGAAGGAACAACACTTTCAGCTTTGAAGTTAGGAGGGGCGGTCCTGGCCTTGAGGACAGACTTTATATTTTTGAGAGCAGCTAAATTTCTTGGTTGAATAGACAATTGTCTGAATGAGAATTTTACATGACGGTTCCTCCGGTATGTTGTGTCTACAGTTTCCTCTGGGAAATTTTAGGCGTATGCCAGAGCATTATGCTAAACAACGCATCATTGACAGAGACAGAGTGCGGTCTTTTTTTCCTATTGTGTTAAGAGGTCATACTTAAAAATTCATATAAAGTTACATAGCTGGCTGATGTTGGCACTAAAATTTGCTCAAAAGACTTCAGTTGTATTTTAGTACTAGCACTAGTTTCATGAACCATGACTGGAGAAAAATACAATTTCAAGACAACAATAATGCAATGTTGTAACCATTACTTTTATTTGAACTACTGTTGAGAAACGTGGATCTAAAATAGAGATTAATTTAATACCGACAGTTCTCCGACTTCTTAAAATGTGTCTACGTTTGCAGATCTACTTTGGAGAAGAGTGGAGAAGAAACTATGGCGTGAAAACAGTTGCATGGACATTTCCTTCACATAAATGCACGAGTCTTGTAATTTTTGCAGTTTTCAGAAAACGAATTTTATTTACTTGTTTTGCCTCTTACCGTCCCCATCAAGCGTCACCTCCCACCAGAATTGATTTTGCATGATGTGGCGATCTCCTGTCAATTTTGAAGATGGGTGTTCTTGTAAGCGGTCGCCATAAAAAAATAGACCCTCAAATCCTATTTGGTTTACACTTCTTTATCGACCATTTTTAAAATTAGTTTTCTTTTTCTCTGCCTTCCTCATACTTTTCTAAACACCCTCAATCTTCACTTCCGTATTATTCGTCCTCTTTGCTTTAATATTCGTCGTCTACTTCAACTCGGTCTTCCCGTCCTATATTCACATCCTCTTCGCGTTTGGCTGCGCTCTTCTCTTTTATCTTCATCTCTTCTATCCTCTTTCGGATCTCTTTCGTCTTTGTCTTCCGTGCGGCAGCACGGCGCGACAGTCGGATGGCGGCGGCGGCGGTGACGGCTGCAGTGGCGGCGGCGGCGGTGGCGTCGTTGGTGGAAGCGGTGGCGGCAGTGGTTCTGGTGTCGTCGGTGGCGGCGGCGGCGGTGGCGGCAGTGCTAACGGCAGTGGTGGTAGCGGCTGTTGGGTCGTCGGTGGCAGCGGTGGCGGCAGTGGTAGTGGCGGTGGTGGCGGTGGAGGCGGTGGCGCCGGTGGTAGTGGAGGAGGTGGTGGCAGCAGTGGCGGTGGTGGCGGCGGTGGCAGTGCTGGTAGCGGCGGCTTCGGAAGCGGTACTTGCTGTTCGTGGCGTCGATGGCGTAGATGGTGGCGGCGATGGCGGCGGCGGTGGTGGAAGCGGCAGTTGGGTCGGTGGCGGCGACTAAGACGGTGGCGGTGATGGCGGCGGTGGGTGGTGGCACGGCGGTGGCGGCGGTGGTAGTGGCGGTTGCGTTGGCATCCGTCGACGGTGGCGGCGGCGGCAGCAGTGGTAGTGGCGGTGGCGGTGGCGGCGGTGGCGGCGGTGGCGGCGGTGGCGGCGGTGGCGGCGGTGGCAGCGGTGGCGGCGGTGGCGTCGGCGGTGGCGTCGGGGACTGCGGTGGCGGCGGCCCGTCGCGACGTCCAGAAGCAGCGATTGCGGCGGCGGCGGCGAGGGAGGGCGGGGGCGACGTGGGCGTCTGCATGGCGTGAAGCAATCGCTCGTAAAACGCGCGGACATACTCCGGTCTCCAATCGCTGCAGCGTCGCGGCGCCGCGCCGCCGACCTCTGGTGGCGCCGGCGCCCGCGGGGAGCACAGGTCCCTTCGCCCGAAGGCCGCCCTCCCCCCCTCCCCCTCCCCCTCCCCCTCCCCCCCTCCCCGCCGGACCGGCGCCGTCCAGCGACTAGCGCCACCGACGAGAACTGGTTCACCATGCGCATCCAGTTCTTCAAGAGTTTTTTTATCGCCTCGGGAGGGCGTTGTGAAAAAGTTAATCCTAGAAAATATGTGTTAATTTTTAAATATGTGTTAGTTTCTTTTGCTGATTCTTCAGCCTCTTCTTTCGCTTTCTTTCTCTTTGTCTTCTTGCTGTTCTTTACCTCACCGACGGCTTTCTCTTCGTCTTTTTCTTTCTTAAATCGACAGATTTTGCTCTATTCATCTTCTTCGCTTTCTTTCTCATCTTCTTTGTCCTGGTCTCTATCTTCTTCTTTCTCGTCTCTTTCTCTACATCCTCAACGTCCACCACTTTTTCGTATGCTTTTGAACTCTGTTGGCTTAACCTTCTCAATAATTGCATTCACAAAATTGAAAACTCTTTATCTTTGGTATTCCAATCCTTTTAATATTTTTAAACCTCCTATATTCATCTAATACTACGTATATCCAGCGCTCTCATACCTAGGAACTATTATTTCCTCGTAATATAATTATTTTCTTGAAACAGCCAAGTCATTGTACTTTAATGAAATTGGCAATTCTACTTATATTCGCCTGAGATCATTCATTCGTTTTATTTTCTAAATGCTGTTTTATTGAACAAGCATTTCTTCTAAACCATCGTCTATGATCAGACCTCGAAATTAAAAGTGCACAATCAAACTAATATATTGTTCAATGTTTCAAATTACTCTAACTCCCACAAATTGAATCTCACAATCTCCAACAAGTAACCTATGCAAATTAATAGTAATCAACTAGGAAATATCAAAAGATTTTTCCTGAGTTTTCTGTATCTAAAATGTAGAAATAAAATAATTTATACTTAATCTCTTGGTATTTAATACTGCCTTTTCTATTCATAAACCCTTCTCACGATTTACTTGGTGTGATCTTGCTCTTGGTGGGTATACAATAATAATGTCGTTTTTTTATTTTATTCCCTCGAAAATGCAAAAACGCTTAAAAATGCCGTGGATCGAGTTTCGGCGAACTCTGTATTATTGAATTTAGCAAAACATTAACATTAGAAAAGTACAATATTGATTATAGATATATTTTTTTTAAAGAAATCAGATATTCTAATTATAACAGTAAAGAAGGTCATATATACAGTTCTTCGAAAAAAACTAATAGTTTTCAGTAAAAAAAATCACGTAAATTTTCACATAATTTTGTGCTTTAAGTAAAGGCAATTGATAAACCAGTGGTACTACACTAGTTCCATACTTTCTCACGTTATTAGAAACAGCTACTAGATAACATTGAAATATTGCATTTTCTGCGCCACTAGTATTACACGCAACAGCTCTGCTAGTATTAGAACGTACGGTTGCCAGCGCAGCGTTTTAAAAACTACGTGCATTCGCTTTGCTAATAATATCAATACCGTAATTAGAATGTAAGCAGTAGACTCCAAAATAATTACGAAAATGCTGGCTGCCTAAGTTTCCTTTCGTCGTAAGATACCAGTTCCGGTAGCATTTTATCGATTTTCTGTTATTCAAAGAACAGTATTTTTTTTTAGGGATCAGATGATATTAAATGGTCTATAACATCTCACCGGGCAATTTGAAGAGTAATATACAAAAAACTGCTGAAATATTCATCACCAACGGAAGTACTGGCTCTCGACCTAAGAGTTACACCACCACCACCAGCTAGATTTTGTAAAGAAGCTGTATCTTATCACCGCCAACATCTCGACGAAAACATTTAGCGTCTCAAATATCGGTTCCGCATTGTTGTGATATTTCTGTTAATCTTTGCAGCTTAAAAATAAATACATCAATGCATTGAGAATTCAAATTGAGTAAAATGTAAAAAATTGAGAGTGTAAAAATAGAATAATATAGACACATTCAATAGTAAGGTATAGTTAAAATTAAATTAATTATTTTACATATAATTCATTCAATTTTTTTCGTCGCCCATAGTTACCGTGAGACCTTATTTCATTTATTTCGAGCAGAAATTACGCAAAAACTACTCACTTTTTCAAAAAATTGTACGTGACCTTTTTTAAAGAGCTAATTTTGTAGAACACACTTTGTCTGAGGCAAACATCTCCCTCTTGAATTTTGTAGTTTTGATTTTTTTACACTTTTCGAAAAAAATCTGAGCAATATCCGAAAAAAAGACTAACATCATATTTCTTATCGTCCCTTATTAAATATATGCAAAAAAGTGAAAGAATAATTATGATCGTTTTTGAAGAAAGAATGTTGTAAATTTCAATCGCCATTTACGCAATACCTATTTTTTTAAAATAATTGTAAATGACCTTTTTTTGAAGAGCTACTTTTGTACAACAGACTTTGTCTGAAACAAACAACTGTATCTCAAATTTTGAAGTTTTAAAACTTATTTTCCTATTTTCGAAAATCCAGGATGTTAACGAAAATAAGACCTTCACCATTTTCTTGAACGTTCCTTGTACTATTCAATAACAAAATTTAATCAAAACATTTAGAGCCATTTTTTTAAAAAACGTTTTGAGAATAGACCAGGGGTAATGTAAAGTACCCCTCAAAATTAAAATTTCGGTCTCATATTCCAGGGTCAGTGACATCAGCTAGAACGATTGGGGAATATCATCTTTGAAGAAAATCGACTGAACGGTTTATGCGCTCGCGTTGTGCACAGACGGTCAGATGCCGGCCATCGATTTTTGGGTATTAAGGACCCACAAAACATGGATTCTGGGTATCCCACGTGTTAGAGGAATTTTTCTATATTTAGCAACTGAATTTATTCACTTTTTCCTTACCAGAGACCGGTAATAAGAGTTTTTGTGTCGAAAATTCAACGTTTTCCGGTGCACAATTACAATAATTTTTCTTCTTCCGTTAGTAAGTGCGAGAAAGTAAAAATGCTTGCATCTAAAACTATTTCAAATTATTTCTGATTTTTCTCGAATAAAGCCAAGGATGCTTAAAAATAGTGCAGGTTTCATTTTCGTTGAACTCTCTGAATTCATAGAAATTGCACAAGTTACAAATAACGCGAGAAAATATGTACTGTTGTAACTGTTCCAAATGTATTATGAAAGCACACTATTTTCCTTTCTATTTAAACTTTTATTTGTTTGCTTTTAAATTTTACTTTACATTGAAATTTCACATCATTGATTAAAAGCAATGTATATACAATTAATTTACATGCTGATACAGTCACGCGTAGTAGCATTTATAATATTGTTATTTAAATGCTCTTGACAATACATCTGTATCATTTACACCAATATACCATCGCCACATAATGATATTTCCTTTTCTATTTACTCTTTGCATTGACATTCCCTTTGGACAACGTCCTGTATAATACAGTAAACATATTCGTGCATCATTCTTTCCCAGGTCTCCCAGGATATATCACCACTGCAGGGAGAATGCAATATTATTGAGGCAGTTTCACTTTGAGTTTCACTAGACCTCTTTGAATATTTGTTACGAGAGGTACTAACCAAATTCCTATGTAACTCAGGATGACTGCACAGCTGACGCTCATTTTCCAACTATGGTAAGCAATGTATGTAATTTTCATACATAATATGTTGAAGTATAAGAATTTCAAATGATATTCAATGATACGTAACGTTGTTAGGTTACATTTCTTAATCTTCACGAAGGCCACAACTCTTTGGGCCAAACCTATGGCATATTTCCAAACATTTTTAATTGTTTTTAAAATGCAATTACTTGTATTGGTTTAACTCTTATTATACATAGTCCGCTCATAGGGGTCGAATTTGAATGTAAAGTAAAACTATTTAAACTTTCCATGAGTACGAGATATCACAATATACAGACCTAAAAATTACTTTTGTTCAATGATTTAATTCTTTATCACTGAATTACATCGTGCAGGAAAGATCACATGAAACCATGGACATTGTTTTGTCAACTGAAGTTTCTCATTTACAACTTGTTGTTAACCACTACAATTGCAACAGAATCTCCTGGTCTTCGAGTGATAAGCTACACCCTAATCTATCTCCTTTATTAAGGCTTGTTTCTTATAGGACTTTTTTATATTGCTTTGTTTTAATTTCAGAGTCATAGCAAGTTCGCAATTCCCTCAATAATGTGTTGAGTAATTCCTTTTCTATCCACGATATTCCGCAGATTTTCTTAAAACATTGTTAAATGTCTTGCTGTAATCTACGGACATGTATACACATGAGGGATTGCATTATCTCACCTTTTCTATTGGACGCAGTATCATTCGTGTAAATTTATTTCTTGATAAAATTTGCATTATGTTGAGTTCTAAAGAATAAACGGATGCAACGACGACGAAAAATCCAGCAAGGATAAACGTAAGAAAATAAGAACAAGAAAGGGAAGAGACGGAGAAAATAAACCTGTCTGCGACTTGAGGCAACTGCGGTGTCACAGACTCCGAAGAAAGAGTATAGACGCGTCGCAGTGGTCATTACCAACGACGGCGAAGGGGTGCCATGGGAACAGAAAGAAAACACTGCGCTGTTTTGTTTTCCTCTAATTCAACATACCTAATCCCAGCTTTGTTGCCCGAGAAATACATCATGTGTAAAATTTTCTCTCAACACATTTTTTTCGCTTCAAAGAAGCTACTATTTTCTACTTGTAAAAAATTGTTAGATTTGTCACGATTTCTCAGGAAAAATACTAATCAAATGGTGGTAAATAAAAATATACAATAATAATAAATATTTAATCTTAAAAGTATTATGAATTATTGTAAATTAGGTAGAGAAAGCCCGTGTATAAAATTCACCGTTTTCCGGGCCCCGATTGCAATACTTTCTCTTCTTTCTCTTCAAGTCATGACGGGAAAGTAATGATTCATCGCTTTTCAAAAAGTATATGATTCCGTTGACAGAACGTCACTAATATCAATACTAAAAGCGTTCGGCCTGGACAATAAAAATCTAAGTCTAATCAAAACCATTCTTACAAAAACATATGCTAAAACCAAATTTATGGGAGAGTCAACCATGGCTCTCATAGGCAAAGACTGAACTGAAGCAGAAAGGCAAATCCAAGAATAACAAAAACAAGCAGCTAAAGTAGGACTCAAAATAATCTTTGAAAAAACATAAATATTAACTAACGTTAAAATCTCACTCAAGCATCTAAAAACAAACAATGAAAAAATCGAAAGGGTAGAACACTTTAAATATTTAAGTGAATGGATTAGTTGAAATGCATTAGAAAAGAAAGCAATAGAAGCTAGAACAAAAAATAATGATGTAGCATTTCAATAATTTCAGTTCACAATAATAAAATACATGTAACAAAAAATCAGACATGGTATTCAAAAATCAAGCAAAAAATAGTTATAATACCAGAGACAATATATGCAGCTGAAACACTACTCTAAATAACAGAGGACTACTAGATTATTTAGAAAAGACAGAAAAATTTATGAAGGAAAATAATAGACTTTAAATTCAAAAATGATGAAATTACGTTAATTAATTTCGGGAAAGTAATGATTCGAATTACGAAAAATAGAGTTTCAAAATTTTACAAATTTTGACGAACGATGAACGACGTGCGACAAATGAACGTCGAACGTAGATCGACAAAGCACGGAAAATGAAGGACGAAAAGACAACACACGAAAGACGACACGGAAGTGAAAGACGAATGACGAGACACGAGCGTTTAAACACGAAGACGTACGAAAGACGAGCGACGAGAGTCGAATGACGAAAGAGTCAACAGGAAAAAAGAAGACTAAATTCAAAAACTATAAAAATTTGAAAAATATAAAAAAAACAAAAAAATATAAAAAATCAAAAATATAAAAATTCAGAAAATATAAAAATTCAAAAAATATAAATTTCGAAAAATATAAAAAATCAAAAAATATAAAAATTTGAAAAATATAAATTTCGAAAAATAGAGTTTCAAAATTTTACAAATTTTGACTAACGAAGAACGACGAGCGACAAATGAACATCGAACATAGATCGACGAAGCACGGAAAATGAAGGACGAAAACAAGACAACACACGAAAGACGACACGGATGTGAAAGACGAATGACGAGACACGAGCGTTTAAACACGAAGACGTACGAAAGACGAGCGACGAGAGTCGAATGACAAAAGAGTCAACGGGAAAAAGAAAACTAAATTCAAACTCTATAAAAATTATAAAAATATAAAAATATAAAAAATCAAAATTATAAAAATTCAAAAAATTTAAAAATTCAAAAATATAAAAATTCAAAAAATCTAAATTTCGAAAAATATAAAAATCAAAAAATATAAAAATTTGAAAAATATAAATTTCGAAATATAGAGTTTCAAAATTTTACAAATTTTGTAGAACGCAGAACGACGAGAGACAAATGAACGTCGATCGTAGATCGAAAAGACACGGAAATGAACGACGAAAAGAAGACACACGAAAGACGACACGGAAGTGAAAGACGAATGACGAGACACGAGCGTTTAAACACGAAGACGTACGAAACACGAGCGACGGGCGTCGAATGACGAAGAGTCAACAGGAAAAAAGAAGACTAAATTCAAAAACTATAAAGATTATAAAAATATAAAAAATCAAAAATATAAAAATTCAAAAAATATAAAAATTCAAAAATATAAAAATGCAAAAAACTTAAATTTCGAAAAATATAAAAAATCAAAAAATATAAAAATTTGGAAAAAATAAATTTCGAAAAATTGAGTTTCAAAATTTTACAAATTTTGACTAATGAAGAACGACGAGCGACAAATGAACGTCGAACATAGTAGATCGACGAAGCACGGAAAATGAAGGACGAAAAGAAGACAACACACGAAAGACGACACGGAAGTGAAAGACGAATGACGAGACTCGATCGTTTAAACACGAAGACGTACGAAAGACGATCGACGAGAGTCGAATGACAAAAGAGTCAACGGGAAAAAAGAAGACAATACCCAAAAACTATAAAAATTATAAAAATATAAAAAATCAAAAAATATAAAAAATCAAAAATATAAAAATTCAAAAAATATAAAAATTAAAAAATACAAAAATTAAAAAATATAAAAATGAAAAATATATAAATTCCGAAAAATATAAAAAATCAAAAAATATAAGAAATCAAAAAATATAAAATTTTGAAAAATATAAATTTCGAAAAATAGAGTTTCAAAATTTTACAAATTTTGACGAACGAAGAACGACGAGCGAAAAATGAACGTCGATCGTAGATCGACGAAGCACGGAAAATGAGGGACGAAAAGAAGACAACACACGAAAGACGACACGGAAGTAAAAACGAATGACGAGACACGAACGTTTAAACACGAAGACGTACGAAAGACGAGCGACGATAGTCGAATGACAAAAAGAGTCAACGGGAAAAAAGAAGACAAAATTCATAAACTATAAAAATTATAAAAATATAAAAAATTTAAAATTTAAAAAATCAAAAATGTAAAAATTCAAAAAATATAAAAATTGAAAAATATAAAAATTCAAAAAATATTTCGAAAAATATAAAAAATCAAATAATATAAAAAATCAAAAAAAATTGAAAAATATAAATTTCGAAAAATAGAGTTTCAAAATTTTACAAATTTTGGCGAACAAAGAACGACGAGCGACAAATGAACGTTGAACGTAGATCGACGAAGCACGGAAAATGAAGGACGAAAAGAAGACAACACACGAAAGACGACACGGAAGTGAAAGACGAATGACGAGACACGAGCGTTTAAACACGAAGACGTACGAAAGACGAGCGACGAGAGTCGAATGACAAAAGGGTCAACGGGAAAAAAGAAGACTAAATTCAAAAACTTAAAAATTATATAAATATAAAAAATCAAAAAATATAAAAAATCAAAAATATAAAAATCCAGAAAATATAAAAATTTAAAAAATATAAAAATTCAAAAAATATAAATTCCGAAAAATAAAAAAATAAAAAAATATAAAAAATAAAAAAATATAAAAGTTGAAAAATATAAATTTCGAAAAATAGAGTTTGAAGATATTACAAATTTTGACGAACGAAGAACGACGAGCGACAAATGAACGTCGATCGTAGATCGACGAAGCATGGAAAAATAAGGACGAAAAGAAGACAACACACGAAAGACGACACGGAAGTGAAAGACGAATGACGAGACACGAGCGTTTAAACACGAAGACGTACGAAAGACGAGCGACGAGAGTCGAATGACAAAAGAGTCAACGGGGAAAAAGAAGACAAAATTCAACAACTATAAAAATTATAAAAATTGAAAAAATCAAAAAATATAAAAAATCAAAAATATAAAAATTAAAAAATATAAAAATTCAAAAAATCTAAATTTCGAAAAATATAAAAAATCAAAAAATATAAAATTTTGAAAAATATAAATTTCGAAAAATAGAGTTTCAAAATTTTACAAATTTTGACGAACAAAGAACGACGAGCGACAAATGAAAGTTGAACGTAGATCGACGAAGCACGCAAAATGAAGGACGAAAAGAAGATACACACGAAATACGACACGGATGTGAAAGACGAATGACATGACACGAGCGTTTAAACACGAAGACGTACGAAAGACGAGCGACGGGAGTCGAATGACGAAAGAGTCAACAGGAAAAAAGAAGACTAAATTCAAAAACTATAATTAAGTTTATTAAATTAAGTCAATAAATGTTTGTACCAATAATTGAAAAGCTTACAAATACAATGAGAAATAAGAGAATTAGTTTCTATGGCCATATCTTTAGAAAGATGAGTAACAGCATAAATAATGCAATATTTTAGTTCTTTTTAAATAGAAAAGCGCAATTGGTTTAAATGAATCCAAGAGAGAAAAATTACTGATTAATTAATAGAAAATAAATAACGGTAGTTAAGATGAGAAGATCAGATTTCCCAAAAACACTAAATCCAAGAGAGGGGCCCAAGTGTCAGAAGAGAGAAAGGCAACCTCTGAAAGAATGAAGGAATATTGGAAGAAACGTAATGAAAAAAGAAACACATTAGGAGCAATTTATCTAACATATTCCAAGGAGGATGATCCAAAATAATAATAATAATAATAATAATAATAATAATAATAATAATAATAATAATAATAATAATAATAATAGTGACTTTATTAATGTGATGAGACTCCAGGTATCATGTCCACTCTTCAGCCTAACCATGTTATAAAAACGTATGAATATAAAATTGTAATAAAAATTTTCTAAGAGAGATTTAGTAATACTCGCGTAATAGATAATATAGACATGTCTGGCCTCTGGGCCCACCAAACAAAAATAACGTCCCACCTTTTGCCATAATTGGCGAGGTAAACAAAATAAATTAAACTAAATAACTTCAAAAAAATAAATTCAGAAAAAATTAAATTGTATTAAGATTAATATTAGTGATGTGGACCAAATGCTGTCATAAAAACTCAAATATAAGAAAAAGGATGAAAAATAAATAAAGAGGACTTGAGGTGCTCACAACTATCCAACCAGGAGGGCTGATTTTAATTGACAAAATCCATAAGAACAAGATGCCTTCAGCCAGAGACCCGATTTGTAAAGAGTAGTAAATTGAATAATGAAGAGTTATTAGATAGGTAAGTTGTTTTTGAAATACGTCATTAAGCATGACATTTTTCCTCACTACATTTTAGCTCTCTTTCACGTTATACGTAACATCATTTTTTTATTTTCATTACATATCATAGTCACAAACAGATATTTTACTATTCTTTCAAGAAAATAAATCAAAATTAAATCGAATCAAATCATATCAAATCAGTTCAGAAATAGAGTATTTAAATTTTTTTCAAGGATCGCAGTATTTTACATTTCCTAATATTTACTGAAATATTATTCCATGCTCTGGTTGCTACTAAGTAAGATATATTGTAAAAATTGCTGTTGCTTTTAGAAATGTCCTATAGGAAGGATTTCTGGAATTTTCTTGTTTTAAGATAAATGCTACGGGGGAAGCAACTAGGTACAAATGCATTTAATATTGTAAAGGAAAGGCACGAACTATGAAACATGCATCCAACTTTCAAATTTAGTATGTGATTTGCTTTGTAGTATACGATATGTGCCGATCCGGTGGCCGAGATCGCTAAGGCAGTAGTACCGTAGCGATCTCGTACCGAAAGATCGCGGGTTCGAGTCCCGCCTCGGGCATAGTTGTATTATGTTCGTCCTTTCACCCCCTATCATCATCATCATCATCATATCAGGGAAGGCAACGGGAAACCCTGAATAATTTATCCCAAGAAAACCCGTTATGGGTCACCTGACTTTCGTATATGGAAGATAGGACCAAAGAAGAAGATACGATATGTGATCATATTTTCTGATAGCGTATTGAAACCTAAGGCATCCACTTTTAGATCTTTGAAGAGCGTCAGTGGCTGATTTCTTATACATGATCGTACACAGCATCGCCGTAATCAAGAATGGGGACCAAGAGGGCTTTTCTAAGTAGTTATTTGGTTTTGGCTAGAAGCATATTTGAATGAGCGCATTCGAGCATACTCTTTGCGACAAGTGTCCCATGCATGGAGTTTCTAATTTACAAACTAATAGATGTTTGTACCGAGAATTGTATCTTCTGATGCGAAAGGAACAATAGTGTTATTAAGTGTGATACATGAAATATTTAGATATTGAAGTGCTTTGTGAGACCGACAGGAACCATTTTTAATTGATTGAGATTGTAATGAGTTTAGCTTAAGATCATTTCCCATTGACAATTCAAACCCTGGTTTTAGGTCGCTCCAAGAACACTGCCCTCGCAAAACTGTATTATTTAGAGGAGAAAATATATCGGAAACTGGATAGGGTACAAGCTTTCAGGGAATCAGCTAATATCACGTTCCTTCACCAGAATCAAGATTCTCATTCCTGTTACTATATCCTACATTTAGGCCGTAAACCAGAAGAGTTCAACTACTCCCCTGACATGATAACCCACTTCCGATGGAAAATCATTCTAAGACCTGTTAATAAATGGGCCAAATGGCCGAGCCCATGTTAGATCTTGCTAAGGTTTCACTTACGTCTTAACGGACCTCAATATTCACGAATAATTAGGAATGAACCAAACGATATGCTGAAATTTATTCCAAAAATCTATTTAATAACAACCTACGGTATGAAATCCTCAGCTTTATCAACTCGTTGCCTGTCGGAATTTGTCGGTAGAACGGGCACAATTTTCCATGTTGATTGACGGATCTAAAACCATTGTATGTTAAAGATTTCATTAAGAGTCGCAATAAAGTAAAGGAATTGATTGTAAAGGTAAGCAAATCACAGAACTTGGTAAGGGTTTTTTTAGATTTAAAGGCTGCGAATGTCTGCAGTGTAAAGCTTATCTTACAAAATCTCTGACAACAAACGTTAGATTGGGATAAGCCTGTCTCTTCGGATATAAATTGATGGTCAGAGTTTGTCAAAGACTTTATTCTTCTCCAAGAGTTCTATATCCCATACGCTCAAAAATTAATACAGACAGAGATTGAATAACAATATGGGAAGGTATCCTATTTTCGTGAAAAACAACTGAGGGAAAATTTTCTTGCAACTCCCCGTTCGCAATTGCATTGCATTACATTTTTTTCACACACCAAACGAGGTAATCTTCGTACGTGAGGATTGAAGGTCCTAAACCTAAAAACCTCCACCTTATAAGGCCCATCAAGACTCCACCAAGACCGGGGGATTATGCCACAAGAATGTCAACCATCATTGTCTTCTCCTTCCCGTCGCTTAATTCAGCAACCCCGGCTATTAAGATGGATGCTGACTACAATCAACTCTGTAGAATCGTACCGTATGGGCTTCGGTACCTAAATAATCGATATAAAACAATTAGGATTGTAAGCGAGTTGTTGCACTAGGCCCAAGGAGCTTAAAAATATTTGTAAATTGGTCCAGAGAAGTCGAATGTGTTCAAAGAAGAAAGGACAAGAACTCAGGTCGGTAAAGAACAGCAGTAAATTGAAATCTGGTTCACCCTTTCTAACAAATAAGCTAATTGAAGTGGGAAGTCTAATTGAAAAGGCAATCCTTAATTTTACGAAAAAACACCCAATTATTTTCCTGCGAAATCATCACATCGCGACTCTGGTCATAAGAATCCAGAATAAAAGAATTTGTATATGAAACCATTATAACTAGCATTATATCTGTGAAGTTTTTAGTATAAATATCCACATCACTAAATTTCTGCATTGATTTTGTTTTTATGTTTGAGTCAAAGATTTTAACTGATTATTTTGGACCGTCTTTATAATTCGTTTCTTGTAAACAAATCACATCTTGGATGTATTTATTAATTAAAATTCATAGAATTTTTTGTTGCTTGTAGTCATTAATATTTCATTACAGAATGCAATCAACCGTTATTTAAATTAAGGAATTTGGCTGATCTTCATTGGTTTTGCTTTAATTTACTGTATCTGAGATTTCTTCTAAGTTTTTAATACGTATATCTATGAATGTACTATCCAGAACCTCGCAAGACAAACACCCGATGCAGTACACTGCAAGGCACGTTTGCCGAACAATGATTATAATAAATTTGCAAAAGAAATATTTAGAAAATAATGTAGTGCCTGGTAGGATTTTGGAAAGAAATTGTCGACATAGCATATCGTCGGGAACTAGGACTCCACCTAGCACACCGCGTATATTCCCGTATCAAAGGTGCGGCGGCGATGGTGTAACGGTTAGCGTTTCGGACTGTTGTACCCAAGTTGGCGGGTTCAAACCCGATCGAAGCCGTGGATTTTTCAGGGCGAAAAAATCCTTCGTACGCCTTCCTTCGGAGGGGAAGTAAAGCCGGCTGTCCCCTGTTAGTAGATTTACTTGCATGTAAAAGATCCTCAAGCCTAAATGACGCCTCTGAGCCAAATTCAAATCGTCTGTTTCTCGCCCAAGAAATACCTTCTTTCTCTGCTAGTTGGTGAAAGGAGCGTAGCGAAATTTACGTGGTCAGACGGAAGAGCGGGCCTGATGGCCTGAGTCTCGCCACGTAAAATGAGGCTTCAATTCAATTCAAATGAAAGACGATGAAACTGTCGCCGCAGAGGAAGCCAGGAATACGAGAAGAGAGCATGCTGTTTGCCGCTTGAAAACACGGCGCCAACCTCATCATCTTAGAGAGTTATGTATGGGTGAAATACTATACATATGAATGGGTGAAAACCAGATCGGAAGAAATGGCGCTTTTTTATAAATTCAGAGAAATCTGTTTATTTAAATCAATATTACTGTAAAGTCGTGGTGCTTTGTTCCATCATTAAAAACACGGTCATTCAAATTATTCATTAAAACCACGAAAATCATTGCCACTGAAATATAGTCTAAAATAAACAAGATTTTCTCCGAATTTATCAAATGTCGCTTACACTGTTCTGGTTTTCACACATTCATATATTGAAGTCTGCATTATTCTTCGTCACACTAAAAGAAAAAAATTGTTCACACCAACAGGAAATAGCAATGAACGCAGTCAAAAATATAATAAAATGGGGCGCGGCAGCCGGCAGCGTAGTTATTAGGCTATTTGTTTACATACTTGAGGGACCAGAATTCAAATTCCAGAGTAGCTGGGAATTTTTATCCGGTCATGAGCTATTCAGGGCGACAGAAAGATTCACTTAGTCTTATTTCCAAATGAAAACCAATATTTACTTTACGTGTACAGAAGGCCATGAAAGGATTCTTAATAACCTTGAAACCTAAGTAAGTACTTACTGGTGCAGTACTGAAAGTGCAAGGGATAAAGAATTAAAATAAAAATCTGTACCTGCATAGTTTAGAACTAGAAATTAATTTTATTTATTTATTTAAGCTCGTTTTATAACAGCTAGGTCGTCAGCGATCCCTATCATTACACAACTTTGTAAACATAATAATTACTGTGGGGCGGATTTTAATATTTCATTTTTTTCTTTTCACTATAGAAAAATGCCCTTTAGTATGGAATTTAATTGTACGTTATGACAAAAGGATATGACACACTTTCTAGTCATTTTTTTGTGTATTTTAACTAATAAGTAATTTTCACTTATTCTGTCATTTTTAATACACTTTTGTTTTTTTTTCATCGATTTCAATATAATATTAATGGAACTAGCTTCAAATAATATTTAGGAGATGCAATCAATATTATTATTTCATTTAATAGGTAATTATTACAAACAAATTAGCTTACTTGATCCTATGTGGCTAGGCCGAAGCCATTACAATACCTACATCCTTTCGCGTTCTAATCTTTCGAATTCTGGTATTCACCCCAAAGGGTCTCTCCATCGCATCAAAGCCGCGGAAAAGAGACCATAAGGTACGGCTCAGGAAAAAAACCCTGAAGGGGGAAAAACCTGCCGTCAGAAGCCGAGTACATTCTAATCTATCCGACGTTTATTTTAACTATTTATTTTCTGGCGCGGGCGTCCCGCCGTCTCCTTCCAGTGCTTGGCCTCCTCAGCACCTGAAATCAAACAGCGCCACAGAAGATCGTCCGCACCAGCGCCTCTGCCCTTATATTTTCGATCCCCCCTTACCTTCACCCCCTAATGTGCTTATTACTATACCAGTTTTATTTTATTTATTATATTGACCTGTTACTTACCAATTGACTTCAACCCATGACTTAATTGTTTACTAACTTAACATAAAATTACTGATTAACTTACTTATTGTTAGCTTATTGACTTATTTATTTCTCTCCAATCTAGGCTCCGCTCAAGCTAACCGGTGCTGTTTTCCCACTCCCTAATTTCAGTTTCCCTAATGGTCTGAACCTTTCCTAAAAATATTCCTAATTCTTTCATAAATTTAGACCTTTTATCACCTAAAATGTTTTGGGCGAGCGTTACGTTCCTGTTTAGGAAGTAGTAATTTCCCATTCCCATCCATTTTCTTCTCCATGATTCGGTTGCACAGCAAATTAAGAGGATGTGGATCCAGTCTTCTCTATCACAGCAAAGCACACAGATGCCATTATCACTTGCGTCCTTTAGTCTACGCTGCATCCACCCCCCAACCCTGAACCAAGCGTATCCCCCTCTTGCGTCCTTTCCGAGAATATGTACGTAACTTTCGCAACCCCATAACGGACTCGCATGGATTTGAGCTACTAGCGAACGTTTTTCAGCCGTTGCTGCCCAGATCTCTCGCCTTTTAATATCCGCAAGTCTATCGGAGCAACCAATATTCTCTACTGAATTCCCGAGTAGCCTATTCCATTTTTTCACTCAGAAATTGTAATGTAAACCGATGTAAGTAATCTAAGGTGTCTGTGACATCAATCAACGGCCATTGTCGGTTCAACCGAGTTTGCGATAACTGAGATATTCTGGTAAAGAACAGTTCAAACCAAACGTTTTCAAGTGGATATCACTTGAACGAATGGAAGAAGCCTCTATTACATCAGTGACGTATCCAACATATTGAGATGTTCATCCGAACTAGTTTTGTTTACATTTTTTACATAATTTTCCTTTGCTTTTAGGTCATTTTATAAAAATTTCAAAAGCATTTTATTCATCATTGTTTGCGATGTTTTAGGTAATCAAAATCCGACCACTAGTAATTAACAAGAATTTTAGTTAGTTTTAACAGTTAACAGTTTAGTTAAACAGTTTTAACAAGAATAAAATGTCAAAATTAATTATAAGTCTGAATTGTCAGGCTTCTTTTCATTAAGGCAAAATACATCGAAAAATACTTGTAGGAAAATTCAATAGATCGCAGCACAATAACAGGGGAATTTACTTTACTGATATCGTCTGAACCAATGGTCCGATTTTCGATCTGTAAAAGGCATTTGACGCCTTTTTAAAATAGAATTTACGCTCCAATGACCTTTTCCCAAAAACCTAGCAAAAACGCGAATTGAAACTAGAGATGCTATACTACTATTACAGACCGAGGTAAACGGTCTGTAATAGTAGTATAGCATCTTTACATAACTATCTTTTTCACATATTTCCGTCTTCCTTCGAATACCATCATAAAATTGTTTGAGGCATTTCTCATATTCATGCAATTGTGTTGTTATTTGTACAATCTCGGCTGTCCCCTTTCATTGATAATGGAGTAATTATAGTGCGTTGCAAATGTGTTGGTCACTCTTTTCGCCAAGATTTCTTCCCCTGTATCTTTGAAGAGATCGATTGGAAGGATTATCTACAGCCGGGGACTTCCCATTTTTCAGTTGTTTTGTCGCCCAATTCATTTCTTCGATCTCAGGTTCTTATTCGTAATCATCTATATTTATTCACTACTCTTTTTGTAAGTCCTTCTTATATAACTTCTTCGTGTATTCTTTCCATCTTTTGGTGATCTCTTCTTTTGTTGTATTTATTTTGTCGTTCTCGTTCTTAACATTCGGCATTGTTGGTTTACACTCCATGGTCTTATTTCGGATGACATGAAAAATTTCTTAAGATCTCCATTTGTTGTTATGTTCTTCCACGTCTTCGCTTTTTTCTTGAATAAACTTTTCTTTATCTTGTCTTGTTCTGGGCTGGAATCCCCGTAGAATTTTCTGACTTTCGTCTGGTCATTTTCTTTCTTTGAGGAGAAATATGTTTAAAAAGAAAGAAATGTAAGGACTCCGTTGTACATAATAATAATAATAATAATAATAATAATAATAATAATAATAATAATAATAATAATAGGCACGCGTTTGGAGTAAAAAACAAAGTATGTACACTATAGTATTATATCGTACTATATATCCCATCGAATATTCACTTCGAGGTCTGTGTTTCCAAGATTTTGTGAAACTTCTTTATATTTCACGGAGAAAACTTGAATTTTCTCTGATGGTCTGATTCAGTCTGCCCATTGTGAAAACTATTGAGCAGGTTGTTGCTCCGAATGCATCGGGCGGTTGGTCTTTCTTCGCCACCTGCCACAAAGGACTAGGGCACGAACGAGCCTGGACTCGGGTAAAGTGGCCGTGGGGGAGGGGGCCCGGGATTTCCAAGTCCGATATGGCACTGGGACAGTGGTTCGCAAATAGACAACGCGTAGAATGCTCAAACCAAGTTCACTGATCGGCTCGCTTACTCGGTGTTTTTCTCCGCTTTACACTTCCTGCTCCAAGTCCATGTGTCTACTGCGTCTGTTCATCCCCGAGCAACCTCATTCTTAAAGTTGGGAGCTGCCTCGATTTCGAGGCTGGGGAATGCGCTCAATGTTCTTGGAAGCTGCCCTCCCCCCCCCCCCCCGCCTAATCTGCAACTACTAGCTGTCCCAAATATATTACGCCACGTATCCATAGGCAAGAATTAAAACATCATACGAGAATAAGGAAAACAAATAGAGGAAATTTATAGAGGAGTATACTGCACTGTAATTCAAGTACAAAATAGTTAATGAATTGAGTGTTTATAAACATTTCTTTCAATAAAACTGCACCACTCTTCAGTGCAAGAAGTCGCAGAGACAACCACTCATTTTTCATAATTTACTTTTTTCAGTCACAAACATAATGTACAAATTTTCAGAATTTCGTTGGTGAATCACAAAATATTTGTGTTATCTCTCTTTATTTGCCTGTTAGTCTGTACAACAGAAATTGCATTTCTGTCATAGCGACTTCCGTCTCACAGGTCTACCCTTGATTTCGGTACTTTTGAATAAATGTGAATAGAAATAATAATAATAATAATAATAATAATAATAATAATAAACAAAAATTACACTGTAGATAACTGCGGCTACATGCATAAAAAGAACCAAGAAATTCAAAATTATAAATTACTTTTAGTTTACGAGATGAAACTTTCCCCAATGTTACCAGTAATTGTATATCGCGTCATGAAAATTCCAGTCTCCTCCTCATAGCTTCGCCTGTCTCTGAAGCGGTGCCGTGGGAGACGCCAGATTTCACAGGACCTGCGGTCGCTTCCGATGACATACGAGGGTTTCTGTGTTATCGCCTTCCGCTTACGGAGTTCGGAGAGGTGTCACAGCAGGAGCGGATCCAGCCGATTATTTTTCGGGAGGTGTATATTTTTGTATACATATATTTATGTAAATAATAAATGTATTTGTTATTATATTTTATATTGTTTAGAGATTCACCAGATAGCACTATATTTTGAGTAATGCCTCAAACAATTTTAAGATGGTATTCGAAGGAAGACGGAAATATGTGAAAAAGATAGTTATGTACTACTATTACAGACCGTTTACCTCGGTCTGTAATAGTAGTATAGCATCTCTAGTTTGATATCCGTGGAAAATAGACTGAGATGCAAAGTGACGAACGCATAAACCGACTGTGTGGCTTGCGTGTCCCGCAAGTCCCGCCTGCTCCGTCGGGGCTGGTCGCACGCCGCCGGGCCTGGCCGTGCCGCCGCGCTGACAGAGGGCCCACAACGGGCGGGTGGGTGACGCAACGGCTCAGAAGGGAAGGGGGGGGGGCGAGGTGTTTTCGTAAATTTCACTTTACGATGCTCCTATTCGTCCGATTTGCATGATTTTCACGGCGTTGGATTCAGGAAGAATGTCGCCATCGCGCTATAAGCCCACATTTTTTCATTTGTTCTCGGAAGTTTGAGAACTAATTTCAAATACGCGTTTTTTCTAGATTTTTTGAAAAAGGTCATCGTAGCATCAATTTTATTTTAAAAAGGCGTCAAATGCCGTTTACAGATCGAAAATCGGACCATTGGTTCAGACGTTATCGGTAAAGTAAATTTTACTTATTTTGGTGCTGCCACGTGGTGGCTACAAATTGTACTAGTGTCGGGACATTTAGCCTTAACGAAAGCGTCGAACATTTAAAGAGTCTACTACGCTTCATCCGACATGACACGTTCGTCACAGGATGTAACAGGGCTGAGCAATAGCTGCGGAACGGCGGCGCCAGGGAGACGAGACAAGGCGCTGACAGGACGGCGGCGCCGGCGGCCCCATCAGAAACAGCCTTAGAGCAGGGAAGACGCCTGCGGGCTGCGGCGCGAGATACGACAGAATTTATGACCTTGCTTCCTCTGCGGACAAGGACTGACCCTAACTACGGCGGAAGGAAACGTGGTCCATTAGCGGCGTAAAAACGTCATAGACGGATCAAAACAAGACGCAAAAAGCTCTGTTTACAGCTCGTGTCCGCCTGTGTTCAACCCGCCGCTAAGGGTGAGCGTAATGAATGGGCCTCCGCAGTCATTGCAAGAGAATTGCATGCTGATTATCTTAATTGTGGGTTGGAACGTCTTTATAAAGTTTTAATAACAACCATATGCAGAGGCAAAGGAACGCGCAATAGATTCCACTCTATTTTACGATGAATTACAAAATTTCAAATGAGAAATTGAGGTAGATTATAATAAAAGCATTTTAAAAACTGAAAACTAATGTTAATGAATGAAATCAAGAAAAAATCCAATCTGTATTTACAAAACAATAACATAACGGATCGTACGCGTTAACAAGTTATTCGCAGAATAGCGTTTTCAACAATTAAAAAAGAACAAGGAACATTTTTCAGGTGCTTACTTAATACTACCAAGAAGCAATTTTTAAAATCCAAGCAGTATTTAATTTCCAAAATGTATTTTAATAAATTTACATTACGAAGTACATTTTATACATAAAAAATTGCGGTTACTCGAGAAGGGACGTGTTATTTTTGTCCTGGTGATGTATATGTAAACCTGCCGACGCTTTAAACGTTTTTCGGTAGTTTGACTTTTCGTCGTTGCGAACTAAACACTTAAATTTTGCAATTATTTTGTGATATTGAGCACGATTTCTACCTTTGGATTTTCTGAATTTAGGTAATGTAATTGTTTCATCAAATTGACTTCGTCAAGAGTTATTTCGAAATGTTTTCTTTCAATTTGTGGTAGTACATATTTTTAAAATCAATTTGAAAACTAAATGACGTCGGCAAACACACATTTATCTGTTGCATTCCAGGACTTGGCTTATCTTGATTTCTCATATACAAATTATCGTCTTCTCAATATTCTTTGAAAACTTTTTTGATCTCCGCAGCCCAGACGTAGCGACCGGTTTGATGACACCTCTATACTCTTCTCGGACGCGTGCATGCACGGCCGCCTTAGCCAGGCGTCTCAATAGGCCCTAAACGCAGTTACTTAATTTTCCGTGAAAGGAAATTCTTCGTTTTGGTATTCTCGTCTTTGTCTTCTAGGACTTCTTCTGCTTCATATTCTGCGTCTTCCTCTACGTCTTCCTCTGCGTCTTTCTCTTCGTCTTTCTCTCCGTCTTTCTCTTCGTCTTTCTCTCCGTCTTTCTCTTCGTCTTTCTTTTCGTCTTTCTCTCCGTCTTTCTCTTCGTCTTTCTCTTCGTCTTTCTCTTCGTCTTTCCCTTCGTCTTTCTCTTCGTCTTTCTCTCCGTCTTTCTCTTCGTCTTTCTCTTCGTCTTTCTCTTCGTCTTTCTCTTCGTCTTTCTCTTCGTCTTTCTCTTCGTCTTTCTCTTCGTCTTTCTCTTCGTCTTTCTCCCCGTCTTTCTCTTCGTCTTTCTCTCTGTCTTTCTCTCCGTCTTTCTTTCCGTCTTTCTATTCGTTTTTCTGTTTCTTCTCTTCGCCTTTATCTTCGCCTTTCTCCCCCTAAAGTACCCCCTAAATTGAAATTACGGTTTCAAATTCATGGTGCCGCGACATCAACCAGATCAATTGAGGAATAACAATTTTGGAGAAAATCGATGGAAAGGGTTCGGCGCTAGCGTTGTTCACAGACGGACAGACGTTTTGCCGACAACTGATTTTTAGGTATCAAGGACACACATCTACATCACGTGGTAGATGATTTTATTTCTAAATTTAGCAACTGGATTTATCCACCGTTACCGTTTCCAGAGCCCTGTAATAAGGTATTGGTTTTGTGGTGAGTTTTCGTTAGCATTTACAATGTAATAATTCTAGATAAATAATTAGAGGCAGTCGTTTTGTGGCTTTATACAGCAGAAAACTGATGATGATGGATATGCCATCGAAAGCTGCTTTGGTAATAAACAACATTGTTGGCAATGACAACTCATATAATTATTAGCTATTATGATCGTTTTTCTCCCGAAAAATCGCAGTTTTTCGCGCAGAATTACATAACTTTCTCTATAACGCGGTAACGAGAAAGTAAAAAGTATCGCTTTTTCTGACCACCTCCTTCCTGCTGGCCAATCATAAGTGGCAATGTATCAATCGTACGAAGCGCTGATGTGTGTACTTTGAGCGCGAACACAGTTATATTCATATTTAGCGCTTTCTGAGGCTTTTTGGAGGTAATATCATCCAGTCTTATTAAAAACCAATCGTAAAATGAAAATCTTCAGACAAATTCCCTCGTTGCGGCTCGGGAGTTTATTAGAAGTTTCCTTTTCACTTGTGGTATTACTAATGAATACTCATGTAAGTGGTGAATTGAAAGCTCATTTAACTTTTAATGGTGTTTAATTATACAGCTACGTGCTAGTTGCCACTCAAGTCAGTTGTGGCTTCGTGAGAATACATAATAAAGCTTGTAGAACATGGCGGTATCCGTGCATTAAGTACGTATTTACGCACTTCCAAGTTTCGCGTTAATTCAAAGCAGAAGCAACAAGTTGTCAAGTATTAGCTGTTTGTACTGCGTGTTGCCTGAACGTCGCCCTTGTATTTGCTCGTCGTTGCTTCGCATTTGCGAAACAAGCCACAACTTGGCTTCGTGGAAGCAGAGAATATGACTCGTCGCGAGGAAAGATACGTGTGCATCTGCTAATCTGAAATGTATTCTGCTTTCGTAGAAACAAATTCAACAAGCGTTTACCTCTGTAAACTCGAGGTATTAAGGCACTAAACGTATATTAATTAGCAGTAATTAACTCGTACAATAATATTCTAAATCTCTTTACATGAACCAACCGTTGTCAGCAATACTCATGATGGTGGCCTGCAGGGTCTTATGTATACTATATACATGAAAACGTATAAGCTTCTTGGAGAGAGCGAGCGAGCGAGAGAGAGAGAGAGAGAGAGAGAGAGAGAGAGAGAGAGAGAGAGACAGACAGAAAGAGAGAAAGGAGAGTCTGGGGAGGAAACGTCGAAACTTCGCAAATAAGCTCTTAAGACAATTTTAAGCATATTTTGTCTAATAAATGTGAATGGTTGAGCCTCAATAGGCACAAAATTGTTTGAAAAATTACTTTCTAGCAAAAAAGTATGAATGTAAAAAGCATTTAATCGCTCATAAAACATAAATTATTTATTATTTACAAAATAAATGAATATATTTGTTCAGAAAGAAAAATTAAGCGAGAAATAAAAAAGCAGTCGATTTGTGTAAATTGGGTGCTTTTTTATTTCGGTGATAATATTTCTAACTTAACAAATATATTAATTTCTTTTGTAAATAATAAACAATTTACAGTCTTCTGGAGTGTTTCAATGTTTCTCTAATCCAAATTTTTGCCTAGAAAGCATTTTTTCAAACCAACTTTTGAAACTTCAAATCACAATATCCACGTAGTTTATTAGACAAAATATTCTTGAAATTGTCTTAAGAGCTCATTTGCGAATTTTCGATGTTTCCTCCCTGTACACCTGTATATACAAGAGGATTTTAAACGTACATTTAGATTATATTTGTGCAGATTATTTTGTTTTATATTATGCAAGACAAGTGGGAGTTATTTCATTGCAAGTTCGATCCAATCAAATCTGCAGCTCGTTTTGAGATGAAAAGAATCTCTTTACACAGGGCGAGATGCCTTGTTATCAAATATCACCAACAACGCCCGTTAGTAGTTCTATTCATAATGCACCTATAAATTGCAAAACAGAGGGGATAGGGTTTGTGAAACTCCAGAAAACGGGCGCTGATGGTTGATCATATTAATTCACGATTCAAGATAAACTTCCTCGCGACCATTGCGTATTCACATACAATTACCGGTAAATAACGGTTCTATAAAAGAAATGTTATGTTTTGTGTGTTTTTTCTGTTATGATTTCCAAATATTGAATTACAGGTGAAACTATAATCAGTGGCGTAGGGTGGTAATTTGTTCTGAGTGGGTTCTACAGCGCATTTATTTATTATTAATCTCAAAATGACACTGAATTGATATTTTGTTGAAACATTTAATGTCTTGTTGTTCCATTATTGTTATTATTATTATTATTATTATTATTATTATTATTATTATTATTATTATTTACGAACGGAAACTAATAAAATCACAGCTCTTTATAACACACTGACAATTAGATGTTTTATGAGAGGTTCTTGAAACAAAGTCCAGTGTTTTTAGATTTTTGTGAGAACTATATGGCTTAACTCTTATTTCGTCAATCCGTACATCATGGGATATAGGATGGTGAATTCTTGTTGTTCCTAATTAATAAACGTTTACGGTACCAGCTGTATATTTAACTAAACCCTTCAGTTTTTATCCTCTGCCATGACTACCTGACAGATTGAAACACCAAAAATCTGCGTATTTCGAGAGTTCTTCACACTACATATCTAGTACGAACTATATTTCAGTATGATATTCAACAATTAGTAAGAGCTCATTTGAGCTCTCTCAGCTCGCAAACAAGTTATTCGGGCAAACAAACACCATGGAAACATCATGGTAAACTGATCGGAATGCCAACTGAGGGGGCGGCCACTGATAATTCGGGCTAGGACAGTTTTCTTAATGACGCCGAAGAAATTACTGCTTGGAGAAGGATTGTGTCAAAAAATGATAGAACCAAATGGGTGAAATACCGGTTTAGTGTAATTACTAATTAATTAAAAGTGTAAGTTCTCTCAATTTTTGTGAAAATTAACGCTTTATTTACAGCATGTTTTACACAACATGTTACTCAATGTATGCCCATCACTAGCCAATACTTTTTCCCATCTTTTTGGCAGTAAATGGATTCCACTTCGGGAAAACTATACGCCTTTTGCAGTTTTCCAAGAATCCACCCTTCTTTTGGGATCTCCGTCAGAGCGGAAGCGTTGCTACGCCAAGCCATGTGCCACCGGAATAGGTGGAAATTTAAAGAGGCGAATACGCTGGGTGGGGGCAAGACTTCCCGTTTAAGTGTTTCCGATGATTTTCTCTGGTTATGCAACGTGCGGCCGAGTGTTGTCATGTAACAAAATCTCCTCGTCTCTGCTCTTATAGCAGCCGTTTTTCCTTTGGAGCTCGGCTCAAACGCATCAATTGCAGTCAATAGCGGTCTCGCGTGATAGGTTTGTTTGGTTTGAGAAGCTCATAATAAATTACAACCAGCTGCTCCCATCAAATGCAGAGACGTTTCGAATCACGGATATTTGATTATACGCAAGATGTCAATGAGTGTCCGGGCTTACCCCACGATCTTATACGCTTGGGGTTATCGTATTGTATGCACTTTTCATCGCTAGTTACGATACGACGCAAAATGCGTTTTCTTGCCTGCCGTTGAAGCAGTAGTTCATACGTGAAATAACGCCTTTTGGCTTCGACTCATTCGGCATCCACTCCACTTCCCTAACTTCTGGATCATTGCTAATGTTTTCAAACAATTTTGTAATATCAGTTAGAGTCTGACATGCGTCTTCATTAAATAATGCCCCCAATTCTTCGTCTTTAAACTTTTTAGGTGCGCCAGAGCGTTTTTTATCTCCAATTCAAAATTATTGTTTTTGAAGTGTCGAAACCAGTCTCTGCAAGTCGTTTCCCACAGTGCATGTTCAAGTCTCAACAAGAATCCTGTGTGTTTCAACTGCAGATTTCTTCTGAATAAAATAATGAAATAAAATTTCCCGAAAATACTCTTTTCTTGGCACAAAACTCGTCATGTTTAGCACTCAGAAACAAAACATTGAGTCGAACAAAGGCACACTGATGTTCAAACTTGCCCACAATGCTACCTCGTAAATGCGTTCACACGGGAAATTACCTGCAGGTAGTCCTGACGACAACCAGAACTTAGTATCTTTTAATTTCGCACCCTTTAGTTCATTTCACTCGCACAAGTTGTTTAAAGATATATAAAGATATAAAGAGTTATAAAGATATATTACATTTTATAATGAATAAGATAATTATAAAGAATTTAATTTATTTGTAAGCAAATTCCAAGAATAAATCTTTGCAAGGTATTGCTCTCCGAGCGTGAGTTGTATTAACAGCACCGTCATTTTATCGTACTTCTAGTGGATCACTGTTCCCTCTTACCACTTTCAGCGTTTTCGGTTTCAACAATAGGCTACTCATCCCGATAAGCTCAGTTGGCGTATGTGTGTGTGGGTGCCTGTGGTCTTGGTGCAGGTGTATGTTCATGTGGCGTGAGTCCGTCACGGCCACGAACAAACTCAAAGATACCAGAAAGGCCAGTTTTCGGGTGGCTATAGGTGACAGTAGTAATTCAGCGCATCACGTACTGCGTATGCTATGAAGGTTCAAAACGCCGGAGCCTTCCTCCAATGACGTGTAAGTTTGTAATTAAACAGGAAGTTCAACACACAAAAGTAGGAAAGCCAGATATGAAACGTGATAGTTATGAATTGGAAAATTATCAATAAGCACATTTTGAAGTGATAAGGACAGGTTTTGTGTTTCATTAAATGCTTGGCTAGGCAGCCTAATAAGTAGCTAGGCCTTTGCATTCAACTGTTTTCATATTTCCTATAGTAACCACGAACTTCTCGAACCAGGCAAGTTATGCGGTGAATATCGAGTTCTGTATTGAAGGCAATAACAAGCAATATCGTATCGGTAAAATTATGTTTTTACTACAACACTCTTGCAGCTTAAAGAGAATTGCCTAACATGCGATTTATGTAACGAAGGTCATTGGTTTAACTTTAATGTCTCGTTAAATAATTGCATCATTACAAAGCGTAGTATTATATGCTGTTAAAACATTACTTGCCAGTGTGCGCCTTAAATAGCTTATAAATGAGTGTTTTCCCTTGAAACTGCAATTAGCATTTCTTAATTAAAGACCCTTAGCAGTGTTTTCGCACTCAGCTGACAGAAATAATCAGGCGAAAGACAAAAGTTACATTTTAAGAGAAAACATTGTTTCCGAAGTCCGTGTTTTTTACTCGTCACTTCGTCTCTTAAAATACCAATTCTTCAAAGGATTTTCAATTGGAAACTTTTATAATAAACTTTCTGAATTACTGATTCCATGGTAGTCGATTACTGCTGTAACTTCTTGCCTCATGTTCGGATAACAAATGTAGCGTACAGCAACTTGCGCTAAAGATTTATTTTCTGTACTTGTTCATTTTATTCCTTATAAATCACACAAACGCCTTACTGTTTAAATAAAAAGTTATAAATTAATAATGTGATTGATGTTATGATAAACATTTAATCTTGGATATAAAAACATTTCCCATGCTTTACAACAATGAACATACAACACGACCTAAATGAAAATAACGATAATATATTAGGATTCCAAACTGAATTAAGATTCCTCATGGAATACCTTTTGCAAGTCCCAATTTACACAATTCGCCTATTTTTTATTTGTTGGTTAATTTTTATTTCTGAACAAATAGATTCATTTCTTTTGTATATAACAAACAATGTGCATGTTCATGGTTTATATACTTCGGCAATACAAATTTTTGCATTGAAGTATTTTTTCAAACGAACTTTTGAGTGCTTATTGCGACTCAGTCAATCGGAATATCCAAATAGTTTATTGTCTTAAGAGCTTATCTCCAACGTTTAGACGTTTCCTCCCCGGACACACAGTATTTAAATGTGCCGATAACATAATTAAATGGAGTTGGATTGCCCCAACCTTAATTATTACTTTTACTGCTGTAGCAATATTCTTTCCGTTCTAATTACACTTCATGTAAATCGCGATCGCAAACGAAGTTTTGAATGAGGGCGGACCCAAAGCCGGTCCCACTCAGCGGTTCCGCCTTCCTAGAAACGGAAGAGCTCTCTTAGGGTTGCCACCTCTCCGGTTTTAGACCGGAGACTTCGGTTTTTGAGCTTCATCTCCGGTCTCCGGTTTTTGAAAAATTATCTCCGTTTTTTTTTTTTCAATTTCAATACATTTTCAATTTTTTTACAAAATAAATAAATTTTTCAACTTAAAATTTAAAGCTTTTTCTATTTCATCAGAAATCTGTCCTTTCCTTCTTCATTAGAAAGATAAAGAGCAGAACATGAAAATTAGTCTTGCGATTCTCGTGTAATCGTCATCCGCTGTCTCTTTCTTTCTACGCATATCAGACAGAGACAGCATCTAGCGATTATGCGAGAATCGCAACAGTTTCAAAAATAATCCCTCGGGAATGCTATTCGATATCTTCATTTTGAACAAGATCGAATTTTCGTTCGTTTTTTCTTAGAAAATTATTTATTGGAAACATTAAGATAAAGGTACATTTGTGATTCGTGGGAACTGCACGTCATGTATTACTTGTGCGAAAACTAAGAAACCAAAGATATGTAAATATATTTTAAAGAAATACGAGTAAATAAAAGTCTGCGTCAATTTCTTTTTAGATTTCAGTAATTACCCCCCCCCTCCCGGTCGCAGCGGTCTCCGGTTTTCTGGAATTGGCAAGGTGGCAACCCTAGCTCTCTAGTCAGGGCGAGTCCGGGAGGGCAGCATGTCTCCCAGGATCATGCAAGTCGAATTACTTGGACGTGTCGAAGGAAGCGAACATAGGATTTCAGCGCCGTCTTAACTGCTCTTTCCGCCATTACACGACGAAGGGAGTTCGACGATTTCTAAGAAAGGTTCGCCTTAAGGCGGCCCCACACATTCGGAATTCGCTGAGCAGCGAGCTACCGCTCGCCCAATCCCCAGCAGCTGATTATTCGGCGAATGTTCGCTCCCTTTGATGTGTCCTAAAGGCGGCTCCACACATTCGGCACTCGCCGAGCAGCGAGCTACCGCTTGCCCAATCCCCAATAGCTGATTATTCGGCGAATGTTCGCTCCCTTTGATGTGTCCTAAAGGCGGCTCCACACAATCGGCACTCGCCGAGCAGCGAGCTACCGCTTGCCCAATCCCCAACAGCTGATGTGTTCGGCGAATGTTCGCTGCATTTGATGTCTTAAAGGCAGATCCATACATTTGACATTTGCTGAGCAGCGAGCTAGTGCTCACTCAATCCCAAACAGCTTATGCGTTCGGCGAATGTTCGCTCCCTTTGATGTGTCCTAAAGGCGGCTCCACACATTCGGCACTCGCCGAGCAGAGAGCTAGCCCAATCCCCAATAGCTGAAGTGTTTGGAGAATGTTCGCTCTCTTTGATGTCCTAAAGGCAGATCCATACATTTGACATTTGCCGAGCAGCGAGCTACGGCTCGCCCAATCCGAACAACTGATATGTTCGACGAATGTTCGCTCCCTTTGGTGTGACCTAAAAACCGACACGCGGTGGATAGGCTGACTACTGCGGTGCAACTCGTCCATACTACTCGGGATTCGCCGAATGTCGCATGTGTGCAGTCGCCTTTAGACCAGCCTCGTCACTAATAAGAACAAAGTGTGAAAATTCCAGTGAAATACATAGAGTAGATTTTGCGTCTATGTGTGAAATGCTTAAATAATTTTCCATTGGAATTGAATAGTTGAATTTATCCAATCTCAGTCCTCTTCGACTCCTTTAATTAAAGAAAATGTAATAGAAAATTGTATTTGGTTTGGAACATTGATCGAAACACAAACTCTTTTTGGAATAATTCAAAAATTAACTGCAATGTGTACACGAGCAACGAGTCCACTGCACAATATATACGAGCTTTCAATTACACACAAAACCGGTTTCTACTAATAGAGAAGTATATATAGCCCGCACGGTCCCTCGGCCTCATCGGAAGAATTGGCGCCATCGCGTGCCGCTCCCGCCAGAGCGCGCGCCACGCGCCGCTGACGCCAGCGCGCCCAGCGACTCAATACGAAATAACGACCTCCGTGATTGCGGCGCCACACGCGCCTACTCATTAGGGGATCGGCTGGGGCGGGGCAGAGCGTTGAGCGGAGCGGGGGCGGGGCCATGGCGAGCGGAACGTTGAGCGGAGGAGGGAGGGGCGGGGAGGTGAGGTGGAGGCGACGGCGGAGCGGAGGCGAAAAGATCGCGAGCTCTTCTCGGGGCGGGCGGGGCGAGGGGGAGAGGCGCGGAGGCGACAGGTCTTGGTGCCACGTAACGAACTCTCTAATGAATGGCATCTTAACAAGAAAGACTCCCTCCGAGAGGGTGGGTGGGTTGGGGCGCCGAGGCGTGGGAGTGGAGCAGTGGGCGGAAGTGCCGTTCTCGCTGGTCGGATTGGAAGTGTTTAAGCCGCTGCGGAAGTCAGATGTAGAGCCAAAGGGTCGAACAGAAAAATTAGTAAAGGTTTATGAATGTAAGAAGTCAACAGGTACACTAAATGGAACAGGGAAATGGAATTGTTGAGAAGTGTACAAGGCGTGGCAAAAAAACGTGCAACAACACCACTGATAGTGGCATTGTGGAAAATGTTGGACCTTCTCATAATTTGATGCAAAAGAGCTTTGTCTGAAAAGCGATGTAACATCCAAGAAAGAAAGGAAGAATAGAAGCAGAATTGTTGCAACGTTAATGCAATGAACATTTTATGTCACGTTGAAACGATTGGAATATTAATCCCAGTCCGTTTATTACTCTCAGATACTGTTAACTGACCTTTTCGTTCACTGCAAAAAATAGTTCTTGCCCGACTCCATATTTCTGTTTGCTGTATTGAGACAATTAGTGATGTTACAATAGCACATACATTATATGTAACGTCTATGAACAAGTATATTTCAATATGAACGTGCAAAAGTGTTTCCAATCAACATTGTTTTCTTCGCCCTGAAACTCGAATACAGCTTCATGGAGTTAACTCGTCAAGCCGTATCGCTCAGCGTATTCAGTTTTAGCGACTCTAAAAAAACTAACTATTCCAATTACTTCTATTTTCGAAATTTTCGAAAAGTCAGAGAATTAAACGTAAAAATGAGACTAGGGTCATTTTTAAACGTCCTTTCCCCTATCTGTGAAAACTTTTCAAGAAAAGATTTGAAGTTGTTAATAATATCTTTTTATATAAATTGCATTAACTTCAACCAGAAATTACACGAAAACTCTTTGTTGTTGTTTGTTTGATTTTTCAAAAAAAGTACAAGATATTTTATAAATAACTAGACATTTTAAAAGAGATTTTGTTTAAGACAAAAATCCCTACTTTGTATGTTGTTCTTTGGCAATGTTAATTTTTTCAATTATCGAAAATAGAGAGAGAGTTCTCCAAAAATGGGACATTTTCCCAGTTATTTGATACGTACGAGGAGAAAAATTCAAAGAATAAATTTGGAACCGTCTTCTAGAAAAAAATTGTTTAAAATTTGCCAGCATTTCTGCAAAATTACACGAAAACTATTCATATCTCCGAAAAAGTGTTCATAACGTTATATCAGGATCTGTCATTGAACCACATATTTTGTTAAGAATAAATAATTATCTTCCATAATGTATTTTCTGGAAAACGCCGAGATAATTTTAACTTCGGCAATTTTCGAAATATCAGTGATTACAATGAAAATGAGATGTGCACCATTCTTTGAATTATTCTGTACATGAAGTCTTGTGAATGCAATAAAAAAAAGTGGAGCCATCTTTGAGAAACGTTTCAAAATTCAGTTGGTACTTCATGTAAATAACCCTCTAAAATTAAAATATCTTTTTCAAACTAGCAAGGCCTAATTTTCTTTAAATCGACTGGGAAATATCAATTTTGAACAAAGTCGTCTGAACGAATTAGAAATTGGTGTTAACTAGAGATCGACGGACGGAAAGATATTTTTTCGGTGAACAATTTTTTTTAATCAAGGACACAGAGAAAATGTATTTTGACGAACAATGTATGTTAGAGGACGTAATTTGCTACATATATGAATATGATTTATGTACTTTTTCATTACAGCGCCTGACAATAGATTTTCTGTCGAATAATCGTCGATTTCCGCTGCACGATTCCGCTACTTTCTCTTTACTACTTACGAAGAAAGGAGAGAAAATAAAAACGGCCGAAGCATGTAGCCAGTTTGCTGCAGCATCGGAGTAACAGTAAGCAACGTTTAGTGGCACACTCGATTCGTTTATTCAGAAATCAGTTCCCTCTAATATTTCCACGTGTCTGTCAATCACGTTCGTTCTACTAACATTGTTGGGAGTTTAAGATTATTTTCTAAATATATGTATATATTGTACAGTATAAAGTGCAGCTTGTGGTTTGAAACTATATTGATTGTCTTTGCGGTTTTCATATTTTGCGTTATCTGGCATTGAATTTAGGGCGTTTCGTTTTCATTAGTGTCTAATTCTTGTACAAGAGATCCGAAGACCCCTATTTTGGAACACCATGCACGTAGGTACCTCAGAAATTACATTCCGAAGCAAGGCAGGGGGTAGAGGGTATCTCATTGATCATGTTCGATTTGTGGACGTCTGCAGAAGATGCCAAGGAAAGAAAAAATTGACACATTTGACGGATGACGTCCATTTAAACCACGCCCCCACTTCGCGGGCTTCTATTCCGTAAAGAATTCTGGCTATTCCGTCATCTCAGCGTCTTCTTGCTTCCTACTCTTTCTGTCCCCCCCTCTATTCTCTTTCACGCGTGATTCTAGACATATTTTGAAATTAACATGTTTCGGTCCTATGAATCTTGTTTCCATTTACGTCGATATTCTCGCTTTCTCATTAAATTTCAATCCGTTAAAGTAATAGCCAATATAAGTATTGCTTTTTTGATATTGCCTCTGGAATAACACGCGCAGAGCTCTCAATAATGCACTAGATGTGTCAATATGGATGTCATATCTCTGCAGACTACCACCTTCCTTCTTTTCTATGTTTACTAGTTTTCAGAACACCGAGAATCCTAACTTCAGTTGATTGCTTCCTTCTTTACTCGGACAATCGAAAATTATTAAATAATCTTCTTTCATTATCGTATAGAAGATGATAGTGAAGAAAGGCAAGAAAAGTGTGCGAGAGCAAGGCCTCCAACTGGTAGTCCGTTGGAGAAGTGAAGCTGTGCCCGACAGCAGCGTCCTCACAGTATTCCTAAAAGTACGCAGAATAATATCCTTTATCATTTAAACAATATCTATACTGAAAAGACTGTTATTTGATGTGAACAATACGATAAACAATCACAGTCCCGAGAAATGTGTTTAGTAGAGTTATTACGAAATCAATATTAAAAAAAACTTTTATTACAATAAGCGATTGAAAAATTATGAAAAGAAAAACTTTGAGCCAAATTTCATAACCAATCGACTATTTCAATTATACGCTACTGAATGTACAGTTAAAATACTTTTTACAAATTACAAAACTGATGGAATTTCCTTTTAAATTTATATATTCACCATAGGAAGAGTGACAGACTAACGTTGATTGTCAGTAGTAGACCACGTATTAAACATTTGTGTATTTTATAATACATATTACGAAAAACTGATCCCAGTTTTGTAAAATGTGACTTAAAATTATCAAAACATATAAAATATCTTTTAAAAAAACTGCATACCAAGTTTTTTCCGGCTTCACAGATTCGACTGCGGAGAGACAACCGTATCCACTGACAAGGTTACACCTTTAACCACAACATCATTGCCAGCGGGTTCGCGCTTCGCTTAAAGCATATGCCAATCACCCGTCAAAACGTAATCTGCTAAAAATTGTTAGATATCTAACTCTTACAGAACCATGTTTATAAATGCAAAGAACGTAATAACATTCCGATGGCTGGCGCATTCCAATTCTTTCGTAAAGCAAGGGTGTTTTCACAATGTAGTTTCGGGGTAGTGAGCTTACCATACCATCGCTTATTTGACCTGAAAATTATTCCATTCATACTCACCTCTCTTCATTATCCATTCCTTTTACATCACTAGATCATCATTCATTCATTGCAAAGCAACGACATTCCCCCACTGTGCTCGTAAAGTACGTTGCTAGTTATAGGACGTAAAGGCTTGTTTCCTCGCCTACTCTCTGTAATACGATGCTGCCTACTCTCGTACTACCATCGCAGTGCTTTCCACTACCGAAGCAGCGCCCACTGCGGCCGCGACGTGCGGCGGCGCGCAGCTAGCTCTGCAGCGCGTGATAACGCGGCGCCGTATCGGGCGTCGCGACGCGTCGGGTTAATGTAGCGCGACGCCATTGAGGCGCACGGGCGGCGGCGCCCCCTGGCGGCGGAGGCGTCGCGATGAACCAGGGGAGGGGGTAGCGTGGGCGCGGGGAAGGGGGGTGACGAGCGGAATTGGCGTGCGGGGGTAAACGTGTGAGGGGGAGGGGGTGGCGCGGGGAAGGGGGCGACGAGCGGAATTGGCGTGCGGGGGTAAACGTGTGAGGGGGAGGGGGTGGCGTGGGCGGGGGGAAGGGGGGTGACGAGCGGAATTGGCGTGCGGGGGTAAACGTGTGAGGGGGAAGAGGATAGGATGGGAGAAAGTGGTCGGGGACGATGGTTGGTTGGTTCTCAGTGATTCCGGGCGCGCCAACTACTAAGGTCATTATTCCCGTAAGTGTCGTGTATGTTTTTGCTCGGGAGTTGGCGGTAATCTGCTGGATGACGAGATTCTGCGCCGACCTACGGCCACTAGTGGGGCTTCCCCTCGACAATGTATCTCCCTCTAGTAAGGCACTGCTCCAGCCGGGATAAACTAAGCTGCCGATCAGTCTCCTCACATAAATAGTAGAGTATGGCATGTACGTGTAAGAATGTGTGTAAGGGGTGAGGATAAGAGAACAAAGAGCTAGGAATTATCGCGCGCGGACCGTGGCCCGTTTATTAGAGTACAGCTCCGGCATTCGCCTGGTGTTGATCGGATAAACCACGGAAAACTACATCGTTAGCCGAATTCGTTTACTATCCTCCGCTAAGTCACGGAGGTTAAGCGAATTCGAGACTCGCGGGTTCCTGGTTGGGCGACTGTGTAGGAGCCCCGAGGGATCTAACGGCGACGAGCCCCTAACCGAAGGGATAAAAGGCATTGAGTAACTGTGACGTGACGAGACATGACAAAGATAATAATTACTTCCCCATTGATAACGGAGGATTACTTCACGGAGCGCGCTCAACGCCCAACAAGGATAAAAGAGACGCGTTGCATCAACGACGACGCAACATATCGAGTAAACTACCGATCAGAGCAGCCACCCTCTAGAATTCTCCAAACAGCGACTGAATTTGACTTAACTGTCAAGCTAGTGTCGTAAATCTTGTCTGTCGAAGCTAGGTCCTCCAGATCAGAGACACTGCAGTGATCGTGGGCAAGCGGTTGCGGTTCTGGTGAATGGACGAGGCCGCAGAAACGTGGTCTGTGTGTGTTTTTTAAGGCGGGCGCAGACGGTCAGAGCCGGGTGTGGGCGAGTGTAGGCGGGACTGGACGAGCGTGGTATGCGCGTGGGCGGACTGGTGTTCATACGGGGGTGTGCAGGTGAAGAAGGCAGAGAGGGGAGCGGATGCCTGCAGGCCTTTGTAGGCGGGCGTGAGCGGACATGGGCAGGTGTAGGCAGGCGTGCGCGGGCATGGAAAGCTGGAGTGCAAATGAGTATATGAGTATGCGTGGGTGTACCTAGGAGAGAGAGAGATAATTGAATTGAATTAATGCCTTATTTTACGTGGCGAGACAGGCCATTAGGCTCTTCCGTCTGACCACGCAAATTTCGCTACGCTCCTTTCACCAACTAGCAGAGAAAGGAGGTATTTCTTGGGCGAGAAACAGGCGATTTGAATTTAGCTCATAGGCGTCATTTAGGCTTGAGGATCTTTTACATGCAAGTAAATCTACTAACATGGGACAGCCGGCTTTACTTCCCCTCCGAAGGAAGGCGTACGAAGGATTTTTTCGCCCTGAAAAATCCACGGCTTCGATCGGGTTTGAACCCGCCAACTTGGGTACAACAGTCCGTTACAACCGTTACACCATCGTCGCCGATAGTGGAAGGAAGTGAGCAAAGAAGGTCTGGGGCGACCGGTGGCGGTGTTGGTAGTAGGACGAGAGATAGCTAGGTTGAACTCAGACATTTTGTGAAGTATAATTTTTGCTCCCGACTGCTCCGATCTGTGGTTTACCATATTTTTTCTGATCACCATCCGAATTCCGTAGCACTTTCCTAACAAACGGGCCAACGAAGTGCGCGATCATTCCTTCCTCTTCCTTGTCCTATCCTCATCCTTAACTCACATACACTATTAGAATTTTATAGAGTTTTTTGTGTATTATTACTTCCGTCTCTTAACTTGAATCACAATGATATACAAATACTCTCACCGCATTCATTATAAAAAGCTTCTGAACGATTCAGTCTCCTTGCTGTTCCTCTGATATCTGAACGGTGTTCATTGAGATATTTCGTCGATATAGGGGACTAAAAGCCTATTTTCTAAATCTCACTCTGAAGAAATAAAAAATTACACACTGCAATCTTTCTTGAGCTCCAAAACCTTATCCAAACATTTTAACTATAAATAATTGAATGATAAATAAAATTTATAAAAAAGCGATGTTAACAACTTTTGAAAACTAGACATTTTTGCTCTCGAGTTGTAGAAAACTTATTTGCATCGATAAACGAACTGCAAATATTATTTTCTTGTATTGCTAACAAAATAATAGTTAGCTTACAAAAGGTGAGCTCAAACAAACTTGCGCCTAGAGTAGATATATTTATGTTCAGAAGCAATACAAGGGGTCATCTCAGCATTTGCTCAATGGACGCTTGTCGGGAGATCGATTGGGAGCGTAAAGCTTGCCCCGGCTGTGGCGGTACCCCGGAGTGGGAGATACCTGGTTGGGAAAATTACGTAAGTTGACATACAGATCGACAGTGACCCGCAACGTCCAGCGAGGGAAAAACTCATCCACCTAACATGTACTACACTGTCAAGACAAATGGCCATAACAGTAGACGTGCCTCGAGACATGGTGTCATGAATGAAGCAGGTGTTCGTGGGCGGACGGCGGTGGACAGAGGGTGGGCGGCTGGACGTTGTGGAGATTGAGTAGGTGTAGACGGAGCAAAAATGAGCGGGGTGAGTGGGGGAAGTCGCGAGGGAGCACGAGCGGTTGGGAAAAGGCGGGACTCGCGAGCGGGGTCGTGGGTGGGCACTGGCGTGCGTGGGCGAACGCGCTAGAGAGAGGGCGGGCGGACGTGGTCCCAAGTGGACCAGCACCATCGAGGGCGGTGCTAGCGGGCGAGCGCGTGCATAAGGATAGGCGGGGATCACGAGCGGTTCAATGCACTTCACTACCACACACGCCGGGAGACCGATCGGGAGCTTAGAGCTTGTCCCGGCTGGGGCGGTGCCCCTCTGGTTGGAGATACGTGATTGGGGAATTCCTCTGCTAGCCGATTGTATCTTGAACGAATTCAGTCGCTATCTCGAGGAGAATTCTAGCGGCCGGCTGTTCTGATCGGTAGTCTTCGTGCTTTCTCCGATCAACAATAGGCGAATGCCGGAGCACTACCCTACCAAACGGGCCACAGACCGGGCGCAAGCTTTCCTACCTCTTCCTTGTATTCTCTCTCCTTACACACATGCCGGGAGACAGGGTCGAGAGCTTAGAGGTTGTCCCGGCTGGGGCGGTGCCCCGCTGGTGGGAGATACCTGGTAACGAGTAACTCCTCCTCCCGAGTAAGAAAATATGCACTATACTAGCACAAAGGCCGGGAGACCGGTCGAGAGCTTAGAGCTTGTCCCGGCTGGGGCGGTGCCACGATGGTCGGAGATACCTTGTTGAGGGAAAATTCCCGCTAGGGAGCGTTGGGGGAAAACCCCGGGTAGGTCGTCACCGGATGTCGCCATTCAGCGAGGGAATATCACCGCCACCTCTCGAGGAGAAAACGTGCATTCACATACGGGAATAATGACCGCAGTAGTTGACGCGCCCGCAATTACTAACAACCAACCAACGAACGGATCAAGGCGGGCGCGGGCGAGGGTAGACATTCTCGGGTGGGCGTGGCGCTAGGGCTGGAGTGGCTGAGGTTGGGGCGAGCGAGTAAGCAGGCGGGCATGGGCGTGAACGTCAGCGTGGGCGCTGGCGTGGGCGTGGGCGCGGGCGCGAGCCTGAGCGCCTGTCCTGGGCGCGGGCGTGGGCGTGGGCGTAGGCGTGAGTACGGATGCGAGCGTGAGCGTGGACGCTGGCGTGGGCGTGGGCGCGAGCTTGAGCGCGGGCGTTGGCCTGGGTGCAGGCGTGGGTGCGGGCGTGGACGTGGGCGCGGGCGCGGGCGCGGGTGGGCACGGGTACGGAGGAGCGGGTGGACGGGCAGACGGGGCGGTAGGAAGGGCGCGGGCGAGATGAAGGGCCGAGTGGGAGGGAGGGAGGGCCCGAGCAGCACGTGTACGGCGCGGCTCGGAATGGGCGACGTCCGGGCGTATCTCCACGCGACGACATATCAGCGCCGGAGAGGCTCCGGCCAGCGGTGAATGCGCGGGAAGGTGAGGGAGACACTGAGTGAATGGTGGATGATGGAGGGTGACATGGTGACGTTGGTGGTCAAAGACGTGCATAAATGTTGAACATATAATCTCGAACAAAATTTCAAGGATTTAAACCATCATCATTACGTTATTTTAAATCCAAATTAACTTTAATTTATAATTTTTATTTAATAGTTAAATTATTTTAAGCCAGACCACGCGGTTCGGCGCAATTAATAACAAAAAGAAGACTTAAATATAGATTATCTCACCGAGAATCGTCATGGACGACAGTCGGAAAATATCTCTTTATTTGGTATATCAGCTGACACAGATCTCCTCAACGACAGACGGGCGAGAGAATATGAGAACGTATTGTTGGTGATTATCAGGGAAGCGAATCGTAAGGCCAGTAAGCACCAAACTATCTCTTAATGCTATAGGCCTCTTATGAACGGAACGAGTTAAAATTATAAATGATGATAAAAGTATACAAATTATTTCAATTTATAACATTTAAGAAGTATATTATAATGCAATATAAATATAAAATTTGTTTAAAATAATTTTCGCTGACAGTTAATGCGTAAAGCTTTTTAACTGAACTAAATTATTTTCAAAAGTATAATTCAATTCATTATTTCTTGAATAGGTAGTTGAAAAAATGTTAGATATTAAATACAAAATTTGTTTAAATTACTTTGGGAATATATTTTCGTGCCCGTCTAACGTGTCCACTCTGCTTACGTATTAATTCCCTTGTGTTTACCTGGAAGATTGACGTGGCAGCAGGGAAATTAAAAGAAATTGAAAAGGGGAAAGATTTGCAAAAACGTTAATATACATTCTGTAACAAGTAGCGCAATAGGTTGAAAAAAAGCTGTTAAATGCTTGAAATTGAATTTCTGTTCAATTTTGTTCATAAACATTGTGTTCGCCTCGTTAAGTGGAAACTTTTCCTTTCTTAAACTTCTTCCCATATACGGTTGGTTGCCTCAAATACAAGAAAACATTTAGAAAGGTTTTTGAAAAAAGTTTGAAAATGTCCGGAGGCATTCATGTACAACCAAATTTGAAAGAATATTTTCCAAAATCTCGAAGCTTCGACTCGAGCCACAAGGACATGGGTTTCTTCAATTTGAAAAAAAGTCACTTGTGTGGTTTAGGCGCTAGTGGTGTTCACAGACGGACAGACGGACGTTTTGAAAAGATCAACTTTTTCGGTATCAGGGGACCACAAATCGTGTATTTCCGTTGAAATCTTGAAATCGATTTTCCGCAGCAGTACATAACTTACCTTATACTAAGTATATTACTCCGTTTATAGATACGCACACCGGAAAGTAAAAAGATGATCAAATTAAAAATTAGTAAAGTTGCCAATTTGATTCACTATTCTCGCTTCTTTAGAATTTGTCTACATACTACGATCGGAGGGTTTCTAGAGGAACAGTGAAACTGTTATAATAAAATAATAAAATGAAGCAACTTTATTTCCCTGAAACTCTTTCGCCAATGTCGTACATTTGAGGGATAAAGCAGCCTAAGGCAAGACTGAGTTTCAGTGCCAAGTTTCACTTTCAGTTGTGAATTTCTATTTACAGTACACCACCTAACCTAATGTCACTGAAGTTGACGCTTTACTACGCATTCCTGACTTGTAGCGACAAAAATTTAGACCTCTGGCCTTGCGATTAACATAAACTTTCTTGAGAGAATTTCCCAAGCATTTTTATGCCAAAATCATTTCATCGTCGTTTATACACCTCTATTTACACCGTCCGATTAATATGCAAATTAATCGACTAATTGGAGAATTAACCTTGGGCTGTAATGTAGACCAGAAAATCAATTTATTTTATTTTACTTCATAAATGATTGATTTGTAACTTATGTAAACGAAAATTCTGTTCTAACGTAAAGACAATAAGAACCATTCCGTGTCTAATTTCTAGATTTCTGACAATATCTCGTATTTTTTAAACATTGTAATATGTTATTGCCCTAATATCAGTTAAAGAACATAAAATTAACATCTTGAGCAACTACGGATTTAATACAGAATATACAGTGTAGTTAATAATATGTATGCACCACGGTATAAAGTTATGTATGTACCACGGTCGTTAACTGGTTCTAACGACCTCGTCCGACAAAAAAGCCCTCGAGCCAAAGGCCCTCGGCCATTTTGTCGCCGCTCGAACCCTTTTAACATACTTGGTGCATAAATAACAATTTTTAAGAAATTGACATTACACCATATTTTTGTTTGTACGCGCAAAGAAATTAAAGAAATATGAATACGTTTCAGAAAAATCAAAAGAATACATTTAAATAACGTTTATGTCATGTTACCAGTATATGTAACTCTATACGTATCAACAATTTAAAGGTATAATTTAAGTTGTTTTTGAGAAAATTGTGTTTTTAATTCTGCCCATATTTCATTCAAAATAACGCAAAAACTACTAATATTTTCAAAAATTTTACACAATATTTATAAAATATTTTGTAAGCGATACAGTGTTTTGCAAAAAATGGATAAAAGTAAATGGTAAAACTTTGCAACAAATTTTGTCTCGTGCTTCAAATGATAGCTCATAACTTCACTGCGAATTCTGAATCAATATTTTCTAAACGTCAAAAAAGCTGTTCATTTGTGATTATTGGAAGAAAATGGAAAAATATGTATGTTCCATACAGTAACTGTAGGAAGATGACAAATAATTTTTTTGGAAAATAGAGTATTTCGTGTAAAGTTCAAATCAAAATAAAAAATCAAAATATTCGTTTCAAATTTCCAGAACCACGAGTTCGGCTTCATCGATCTGGGAAAAGCAATTTTGGGAGAACATCGTCTGAATGATCCAAGCGCTATGTTGATTACAGGTCAACAGACTGATAGGCAGATAGACGGGCAAGCAGGCAGGCAAGTCTCTTTGTCGACAGACAGGCAGACGATTAGTCGTAAACCAATGTTTAGGTCACAAATTGTGCAGTGGGACTTGAGAAGGTGTTAGGTAATTTACTACAAGTAGAAACAAGATTTATCCATGTTTTCGATGTCACACTCCACAATCCTCAACAATCGTATTTTTTCTGACGATAAATTAATTCATTACAATACTTTCTGTTTAGTACATAAGTACGTAGTAGGCGAGAACCTAAAACATAAAGCCAAACGAAAGTAAGGATTGCAATTTTACGCTATTATTACACGAACTGTACTAATAAATCTGACACTTAATTCTTGAATCCCATACCTATTCCTTTCCCAGCATGAGTTAAGTTATGAATAAACCAATGGTGCTGAAATAGCACGTACTTTCTCGCCCGTATTTTCACGCAAGATTACGCTCAAATTTTCGAAAAATTATACATGACATTATTTCAAAATATAACTTTACGGAACAGAGTTTATTAAGGAAAAAATCTCCACTTATAATACTTTAGTTGTAGGAATATACTGAAAAAATATTGAACTTTTGCAATTTTCAAGAAATCAGGGTTTTTCAACGTACATGAGGCCGACACCACTAATTTAAACGTTCATCACACTAACCAGCAAAAACATTTAACCAAAAACGATTCATCCGTATTTTTAAAAATTTGGAAAATGCCCCACGGGCTTCATGTAAAATACCCCCCAAAATTAAAATATCGATTTCATTTTTCAAGGAATCGCGACATCAGTCAGATTGAGCGTTAAATATCAATTATGGTGCAAATCGCATGAACGGTTAAGCTGCTAACATTGTTCACAGAGGAGAGACGGACATACGCTTTACCGTCATTCGATTTTTAAATATCAAGAACCCAGAAAATACGGATTCTGGCTACACCACGTCGTAGAAGACTTTGTTCTAAATTTAGCAACTACATTTATCCACTTTTTCGTTGCAAGGGTCCTGTAATAGCAGGTTTTCTGCCAAAAATTCCCCGTTTTTCCACCCATCATTACATAACTTTCTCTCTACTCCGAGAAAGTAAAAATAGTAATTAGCGTTATTGGCTTCTGCTAACAAGACATTGATAGTCCCATGGAATAGAAGCTAGTTACATCGAAATACAAGCTACTTTGTACAATAATATAATAGATAATAAATAATAGTAGTGCCGTGGAAGAACCGGAAAACACCAATCCTTCCGCTTCCAGCGAAACGCGAGCTCAAGAAAACGCGTGCGAATTATACTGTCCGGCCGAGGAGAAATAGGTCACCCACTGGACATGGCGCCGGTGTTTAACGAGCGCGTGCAGTATCAAACGAGCAAACCAGGTTTATTTCGACGCTTTTAAAATCCGCGTCCGGCGCCGCGCGTACACGGTTCGGCTTCTGCGCGTCAGCGGCGCGCCGCGAATTACGGCGAATTCGCGTTTTACGGTCGGATTTCATACGACGATTCTTCGATTAGTCGATCGCAATTTTCGTCTTCAAAGCCGCGCATGCGCGGGCGTGTTAATGACCTAATGAGCTTCGGATGGCCACCTCTGGCGAGCCGCGGGCTTTATGGGTAATACGAGAGGGTCATTTGCTTTGCGAATGGGGGAAGGGAACTCGTGTGCTGTTTCACATTCGCCGCCCAAATGGGGGGAGGGGGGGCTTTTGATGTTGCGGGAGTCAACCACCATATCCAATATTTTAGAGTTCCTGTTTTGCAAAATATTCAGCAATTTTATGTAGAAAATATTTTTTTTTAATTTTGTGAGCTAAATTTAAAATATTCAGTTATTCTTGTTTATCTCCAATATTCTGTTGGTGAACTACATTTCTACAATACTGTGCACTGTTAATAAATCACACTCTCACGCATATTTTCTATTTAAACACAAAATATTTAATAATGAATATAAAAACGCTCCTTCATTTAAAAAAATTGAGCTACTGTGAAAGAATAGGGATATATTTACAGGTATCTCAAATTTCTCTCTTTAGCCTTTGTGACAAAAAATGTTTATCATTTTCCAATTATTTGACTAAAATTAATGTTGGAAGTGCTCCTTGCTTAAACAGTATATTTAGTGACTAAAACTTTAACTTTATAAAGTAATTATCTTCCCACTTTTAAGAATAAAATATTTCTTGTAAAATGAACGCTTTAGTAACATACTGACTCATATTTTGAATTCAATATTTAAATAACATTTAGTATAGTAAATGTATTGATTTGTATAATTTCATTTCAAGACTGTTCACAAAAATATTATTAGTGTTATAAAACTTTGAAGAAGACAAAACACTGTTATAATACTGCGAGATGTTAATATTTATAGAATGTAATATATGAGAAATAGTAGACAATAAGTCGCTGAAGACTTGCGACTTATAATACACATTAAAACTAGGATAAATGTAACTCATTTTACTAGTCTATATCTAAATACTCCTACACGTTATAATTAACAATTTTAGAGATACACCCTTAATTGTTGCAGATACGGGTCTCGCCAACCAGCCGGGGAATATCACCGCTACCTCCCGAGGAAAAAATGCACTACACTTACGGATCTAATGACCTTGGCCGTTGACGTACCCGGAATCGCTACCAACCAACCAATCAACACAATGTTAGTCAGGGGACCGTTTGCTTTGTACTCTTAAAAGAAAGTGCACGTAGAATTCCATAATGTAGAATGCGGTGTCCTGTTGTAGTCAGTCGCGCACCCATCGACATCAGCAAATTTAAAAGAGAACTTGTATGACAGCATTTCGAATAAAACCGGCGCACGCGAGGAATATTCGTTATCGACCGCGCGACGCAGGCGGAGAGCGGGATGTCGAGACCTGTCAACCCAGCCCTCTGCCCAGTGGCCAGGGGTGGCGCCGGGTTTTGCCTCGCTGCGCCGTGCCGCTCGGCAGGCGATCCGCTGCACCTGTTGCATCACCTGTTAGAGCGCCCCCGCCCCGCCACCATCCCAACCCCCGCCCCGCCCACCCACAATCTGTCCGGGACCGGTCGCCTCGATCGCCATCGCGCAAAACACGCTCGAAAGACCTTGAAAGTGAATATCGACCGAGCGACCCTTCGCAACGACAAGTCTCGAATAGTCGAGATCAGAAGCCCAGGGTTTGAAATAGCAACTCTGGAACGAAGATTAAATATTTGCGGTGTAAAATTAATATTTTTTGCTTCGTTGGAAAATTAATTGTACGTTTTCTTAGCTAGGTATAAGATTAGTCCCAGACAAAGGAACAACGAAAGAGATAACGAAAAAACTTCAGTCTGTAATATTCACAAGAAAATATCATTATCTGAAAAGAATGATTTTTTTAATATATCGTATGTCAGATCTGTTCTATACAAAAACCTATTTTACTCTTCCGTGTGTTTAGAAATTGTTTCATTGAGAATTATTGCTGAGTTAAAGTTGCTTTTTCTAATGCGGGTTGCAGTCGTGCTGGTTGTTTGGTCAACTTTTTTATAAAATGAATTAATTTTATTAACCTATTTTTTTATTCAATATGTTCGTTATTTATAAAATGTAATTAAATCGTTAATTCAGATCTAAATAATGCAATACAGAGTTTAGAAAAGTATAGTGTTTAATAAAATGATAAGCATGTGCTTCATAAATTAATGAATTCTAACGATCCTCAACAAGAAACAGCAAAGCAGATGATGACTAATTCGAGAAAGCAAAAAAAAAAAAAAAAAAAAAACTGAAAAGTTTTGTTATTAATGTCAAAAGGAAAAATTAAAGGTAGTAAATTTGCTTCATTTACGCCTGTGTGTGTATGTTTTCCATTGCATTACAAAAATATGAAAAATATGTGAATAAAATGTGACTTCCTCATTAAGGTTTTCCTCATACTGCTAAAGAGGTGGCAAGCGCTAGTAATTACTTTCAACACTCACCAGTTACAGGAAATGCCTTCGAAATTACAGATAATGAATATTTAGCCTCTTACCATTTTAGATGAATGAAAACTTTGGGAAAATTTTAAATACTTCACACAGTTTTTACTTTCTCGTGCACTTAGAACGTAGAAAGTTATTTCATTCTGCCAAAACTCTATATCGAGATTTTGACAAAAATTCACACATAGGGGTTCCTCGAAAATGAAAAGGATCCCCCATCTAACTGTTCGCGACTTGAGAATGTGAAATGGGTCTCTTAATTTTGCGGGATTCTTTATCTTACGACTCAACTACATTTTCAGAATTTTTACAAAGATGGAAGCAGTTTTTTTTGTTGTCCCATTTTTTGTGAAATATTATATAATATTTCAAGCAAGACACGAAAACTAGTCTGTACATCAATGTTTTAATTGAGACTCGCCTTTCTGCTAACATCTTGACAACAAAGAATGTATCATCATTATTATTATTATTATTATTATTATTATTATTATTATTATTATTATTATTATTATTATTGCATAAAAATATCATGTAAAATAATATCGTTAATGTATTCAGTATTGTAAAGATGAATTGCAGACTTATTTTCCATGTCAACATTCAACAAAATTAATATCATGTGTTCGTAGGACAAATTTTAAAGAAATTACCATTTCCAAAAACTAAAAAAGTGGGTAACAACAGACAATGAAAGTGTGATGACGCTACGATTCTAGTGAATCATAAACTATGTCCATTACATTTATCAGTCTGATAATGATCCTCCGATGTCCTCCAAGATTTTTAAAGCAATGTCTTGATCCACTTTCTTTTCGCCTTCAGAGTTCTTTTTTACAGTATTTTCCTCCATCTTCCCACCATCTCCACCACAACAATGTATAATGCCTTCATCTTCACTACTAATACAACCACTTCCATCACGCTTCTACTACCACTACCATACCAATCACCATCAAAACCAACACCCTCACTGCCTCCAGAACTCCAACTTCACCACCAACCACCTCCAACTAAACCACCCCACCTCCAGCATCATCATTACCTCTATTACTACTACTACCGCCACTAACACTTCTAATGCCGATGCCGCCACCCAGCCACCACACTAGTTGCCACCGCCGCCACCGTCACCGGCACTACCAGTACCATTACCATCAACACATCCGGCACCACCAACTTCATCACTCCCATCAGCCCACAACCATCACCTCCATCACTATTAGCACAAGTACAGCTGCCGCCACCACAAGCACCAGAATCACTAGAGCAATTCCTTTGGCTCTTACCGCCGTCATCGCGCCACCTCCATCTCGGCAAACGCTCCCGGCTCCGCCTCTACCCTTGCTGCCGGCACCACCATCTCCACCGTCCCCAATCCCATGCCCACCGCCATCTGAACCTTAACCTCCATCTCCACCACCTTTACCAACACAACCACCACCATTACCACCGGCTGCTCTGATCTCTCCACCACCTCAACCAACAGAACCACCACCATCACCACCCATCATCGCCAGCGTCAAGCAGAACCGGGAGGTCCTAGATTCGAGCCTGGACGATGGCAGGAGTTACGACACTAGCTTGTCAGCTAGGTCGAATTCAGACGCTCGCAGTCTGGAGGCGTTCTACCGGCCGGCTGCTATGATCAGTAGTTTCTCTGATGAACACCAGGCGAATGCCCGAGCAGTACCCTAACAAACGAACCACGGACCACGCGCGATCTTTCCTTCCTCTTCATTGTCCTATCCTCACACCTTACTTACACTAACATGTATTACACTACAAGACATGCCGGTCGAGAGCTCGAAGCTTGTCCCGGCTGGGGCGGTGCCTCACAGGTGGGAGATACCTGGTTGGGGGAACCCCCGCTAGCCGACGGGAGGTCGGCGCCGGATCTCGTCATCCAGCGGGGAAGACCACCGCCACCTTCCGATGGAAAAAACGCACTACACTTATGGAAAATTAGCGGTTGACGTGCCCGGAATCACTAAAAAATCAATCAATTGAATTTGCTTATTTTACGTGGCGAGACTCGGGCCATCAGGCCCGCTCTTCCGTCTGACCACACAAATTTCGCTACGCTCCTTTCATCAACTAGCAGAGAAAGGAGGTATTTCTTGGGCGAGAAACAGGCGATTTGAATTTAGCTCAGAGGCGTCATTCAGGCTTGAGGATCTTTTACATGCAAGTAAATCTACTAACATGGGACAGCCGGCTTTACTTCCCCTCCGAAGGAAGGCGTACAAAGGATTTTTTCGCCCTTAAAAATTCACGACTTCGATCGGGTTTGAAGCCGCGAACTTGGGTACAACAGTTCGGTACGCTAACCGTTACACCATCGCCGCCGCCAATCAACCAGCGACAACTCCACCATCGCCACGCCCCCTCCATTCGCAGCCCTGCCGCCGCCGCGTGCGCGTATTCCGCCGGGGGCGTCTCGGAACTGGGGTTTCGCTCTTTTTAATTCACTAAGAGGCGCGTTGCCGGGGTAATTTCATTTGAAGGGCCTCGTCGTCACTTTTATTTCTGTAATGGAAGCTCGCGCCTCCTCTCCGCATCGCCTACGACTTCCTCCTCCGCTCCTTGCCTTCTTATCAGTGGTCTTCGCGATCGCCTCTGGCGACCTCCTGCCGGCACAACTCACGCAACGAATCACTTCGAGTCCACAGCGTCATATTTCGTTAACAAGTACATATATTTTAACTGCCCAAATTAGGTGGTTATTATTATTATTATTATTATTATTATTATTATTATTATTATTATTATTATATAATTGGCGTATTGACCATTACTGACCACGCGACACGACTAACGTATTTTTTTCCAGGATCAACTTTGCAGCTGTATCCCTCAGTACGACAAGGTTGTTACGCCTTGGAGTGTGAATTATGAGATGATAGGGTGATCATGAAGGGTGAAGGGACAATCACAAATTCGACTATATCTACGCAGAACTGGAACCTGCAGACGGTGCAGACAACGGCTATTTGTTATTCCTTCATGTCTATTGTTGTTTTGATAATTTTCTCCAACTATTCCAGCGAACGGTTTATAAGGGCTGGTAGAAAAGACTCAAGATTGTAGACCTATCACTCCACAAATTTTGCGACTAACATCTTTGTTGTGAGTAACATGTAACATCTTTTGACTTAAATGTCGTACTTATAGTCTTCACAAGGTAAAATCTGACGCAGCAGACGGCGAACAACGTATGAAAAGGGCAAAGAAAGAGAAATTGCGGAGGAATTGAGGATCACGACATGGAATGTGAGGGGGTTGGCGTCTAAAGGGTCGCAGCTGAATAAAACTTGAGCTCGAGAGAAAGCAACAAATTGCCGTAATTTCAGAACATAAAAAAAATTTGAAAGAGGAAACGGAACTTGACGAATACATAGAAATTTACAGTGGTGTACCCTAAAATACGAAGGCAAAACCATGGATACCTGTACTTATTCACAAATTTGGAAATCACGAATTAAAATACAATGTTATTAACAAAAGAATGATCTTCAAGAGTTAAGATTTTTTGAGGTTACCTAAGGAGTGTGTGATCCAATAGAAGGGAAACGAGGAAAGACAATATTTATATAAGAAAAAAAAACAATATTAAAAAAGAACAAATAAAAATGACCATCGTATGTGTCGAGATAAATGCAAGAGTTGGTAATTAACCTCGCATGAAGGTTGCTCATTGCAGCAAACTTTCACCGTTCAAGGTTTTGACCCTGTTACCCTGGTAAAAAGGCTCTGGTCTCTCCATCCCCCCCAGGTAAAAAGGCTTTGTTTGAAGCCATTGCTGTCAAGTCTTCGACGAACTTCCTTTGCCCTCCCTACACTTACGTTATCGCAGCTATACCTGTCAGGGCCATCGGAGTACTCGCTTGCTTGCTTGATAGATTAGTGTTTCCGGGCCATTAAAGTTCTAAGTCCATTATTCCCGTAAGTTTAGTGCCTGTTTTGTAGTAAGGGAGGTGACGACACACACATGCACTACACTACCACACATGTCGGGAGTCGAGTCGGAAGCTTAGAAGTTGTTCCGGCTGGGGCGGTGCCCCGCTGGTGGGAGATACCTGGTTGAGGAAAACCTCGTAAGTCGACGTGTAGGCTGACGCCTGACCTCAACATCCAGCGGCGGAATTTATCGCCAACTCTCGCGATAGAAACAAGCACTACACTTACGAGACTAATAACCTTAGCAGTTGGCGCGCCTGGAAACACTTAGCAGGCAGATAAGGTACATTAAATAACACTGTTCTTACGTCTAAAAGTTGCAGAATATTACTTAAGGTAGATATTTTTTTTATAAATGATGAAAAACTAATACGAATTGAGGGTTAAATATACGTCTCATACATTATATAATTTTCAGCATGCACTCTGTCTGCTAGAAATTGTAAGTCTCAACTTTCCAAACCAAATTTTAACCATATTGATTCTTGTGTTCGAATATAATCTGTGTAACTTCACTCACTTGTACATATGTGAGTGATGAGTGTATGTGAGTGAGTGGACCTACTACTTTCTCGCATACTACACACGTAGTATAGAGGAAGTTATGTAATGCTTATGAGTATGCTTATGAGCCTCTGAGTAAACATCGCTAATGGCTGATCTGAAAGCAAGATTTCTACCGAAATTGCTATTTTCCACCAATCGATTTGCTTAATTTCCCGGCCCCTTAAATTTGAAATTGATATTTCAATCAATGAAAGTTTTACCGGGCGAGACAAATTTGCTTCTAAAATGGTGCATGAAAGGTTTTTGATTCTCAAAAGAACTGAAAATTGCAAAATTTTAAAATTCTTTCGGCTTACATCTTTATGGTTAGGCGGAAGAACAGGCTAAATGGCTGAGGCTCGCCATCACTAAAGACATTTATTTTTTTATTTATTTATTTACATCTTTAATATTGAAGACAGAGATTTATCTTAGACATAAAATTTGCATTTCAAAATGAGACTTCTAAATTGGCCATGTACAATATCCTCAAATATATGAGTAGATTTTTGTTTAATTTGGCTTGAAATAAAAGCAATTTTAAAAACAGGATTGTTTTTGCAGAAACGTTGCAAATTTTTAAAAACGTTTTGTACGGGTTCTGATAAATTGACTAAATAACTCTATTCTATTTTTATACATTCTTCAGATATCTTAAAAATTACACAAATGAATTTTTGATATATCAATTATGTCCTCAATGTTTACATTAAGGGTGTTTTATAGTGTTGCATTAGTGAGTTCATGCGCTGAAAATGAGTTTTGATGAAGCTTCTCAAAAACTGAAATGTTTCCTGTGAAAATGAGCTCAAAGTCAACTATTTTTAGAAATATTATCTCAAGATCATTTCCACATTTTTCAATTTAAATTTGCATATGATATTATTTTTTACCTCTTTATAATATTTTAAAAATAATATTCCAATTCCACTACGAGGAATCAATACTATTGCAGAAAAATTGAGAAGAGGCGAAAAATCGTCTTCTGGCCTCGATAGGTAGCAGCAGAGAAGGGGGTGAGGCAGTTTCGAAAATGTAGTCTAGATTAAATAGATTAGAAAACTAAATAGAGAAAGTTTGCGCCATTCTGTAGCACCAACAGTTTAAAATATCTGGCTAATTGTTGAGTAAAAACACCAACACGAAGAAATGTTTCAGTACACCGCGCATTCCTACTAGGGATGCGACACCGACGTCGATGTTTTCAACACCGATGTATTAACGTCGATGTTTTTTGAACTTCGATGTTTTGTGATCATTTTTTTCGTTTTCCGATGTTTTGTTTCTAAATGAGAAATTCCCATGATGGCAATACTCTAAAAGTTAAAAAAATAAATAATATCTGATGGTATCACTTAGTTCATATGTTGGAACAAAAGGAACGCTGTTTGTACTCTCATCGACCAAACTCTCTCACCCGGGATGAACTCCAAGCCCTTGTATTTTCTCTTTCTTCGTATTCATTTGCACATTGAGATAAGGTACACAAATATGCTGTGTGCGTAGGGTCTGCCCCTTCTTCTCGTTCACTTATTCGGCGAATTTAGTCTTAGAGGATACTAATCCAGTCTAAAAACATGTATGTTGAAAAATGAAGTTTTTTAGTCGATGTATTTTTAACATCGATGTTTTCATTTTGAACATCGATGTTTGCTGAAATCGATGTTTCATTATGTTGTCGCATGATTAATTTTAATTCCTACTGATCTTTCTTTGGAAAGCCTTTAGCAACGCCTCCATCAGCCTCGCATCCCTTAGTACATTATCTTCTCTCACTCTCACTTTCTCACTCTCTCTGTCTCTCTGATTGATTTCAAAAATTTACTGCTTTTTAATATTCACCGTATCACTCACTAAACCCTCCTGTACAGTTGCCTCTACACATCCTACGCAACCCTGTAAAATCCAAGGCCAACCCATTGTACCCACTGTACTCGTATGTCGTGCTCTTGTCTCCTGAAGATATTGGGATTCATGATTAAATTCCTACCGTTCCGAGTTGGATTTGTTGAGAGAGACCAGCGTTGGTGGCTTTTGTTTCTTTCTTTTTTTCATTTTTTCCCAGGACTACGTAATTTTGTACTTCTTTGATTTCATGGAGAAAGTATCATTTATTTTTAGCGTAAAAAATCATTTTTTGTCTATGCGTCAGTTGCTTCTTCGGTCCATCATTTCATCTCTCCGTCTCGCTAGCGCCCGAACCGTTCAGACACTTTCTTTAAAATTGGTATTCTCCGATCGATCTGAAATATTTCAAGTCGATTTGAAATAAACATTTGGAGGGAGTCCTTCACACGAAGCATCAACAACATTTTCATTTTCTTTTCAAAAATTACTCAAAATTTTGTTATTTTATTTAGTGCACGCATATCGTAAAGAATGATTTAAAAATAGTGCAGGTTTCGTTTTCATTAATATCTCCGAATTTCAAAAAATTGTTCATTTTTTTCAGCGACTTCCGAAAACCACAATATTGATGACGGAATTTTTTCGCGATTAAAATCTGCTTTTCCAAAACAATATTGAAATAAGGTCATGTTCAACTTTTTGAGAAAAATAGTATTTTTGTCCTCTGTAATAGCAAAGGGACGTAGAAACTGTGTTATTCCTATTTTGGCAAACTCTTTGTATTTTCAAATATTGCAAAAAATAACATTGCAAAACTATATTGATAATAGAGACTTTTCTTAAATAAAATTTATTTTAAAAAATATACCTTAAAAAAGGTAATATATTTTTTTTAAATACATTGAAAACTTTAAAAAATTAAAACATAGTTTTCGCGTAGTTTCTGCTTGAATTTAATGCGATTAATACAAATCTCAAAACGGCTAAAAAATTATTTGTTCCCTAATTGTTTTCCACTGTTTGAGCATTGAAATGGCTTTGGCCTCATTTTCGTTGAACTCTCTGATTTTTTCGAAAATTGTACAAGTTATAAATAATGCAATAAAGTACGACCTGCTGTAGATTCGCTAGTTTCTACCGTATTAGGTAAACTACCTTGAAAAAGTATCACATCAAGATCATGATACATAAATAACTGAAAAAAGAAAGCTAGAAAATAATTCACAATTGGTGTGATTGACTACGTAGTGTAGTGTTACATACTGATTTAACTTGTTTTCTTATGTACTTAATATTAAAATACAGGCTCATGTATTCAGATGTAGACCTATTTCCGTATGAATTTTTGTACAACTAAGAATGTTGTAAAAATGATATTACCAATGTTTCAGTAAAATAAATACTTAATAACAAGAGGTATTATTATTGTCTTGAATATATCGGAAACTTGATTATACCTATGCATTTGGACAATTAATAAGGAGAGTCGTACCATTGTTTCTTCTTAAAACTTTGCAGTAAATTGCAAATATGTTTTACCTTGTAAAGACCAAATGTTCTACGGTTTTTTGTGAAATGATTAAAGTGTTTTCTTCTCACATGTTACTACGTTAACCGAAGTTGGTGATATCAAAAGATGTAGTACAGTTTTTAGTAGAAATATCGAAGTTCTCCACAGAACTTTCAAATTTCTTCTTATCTTTATGCCTGCTCATATATTTTTGATTGTATTTCCAAATTCCTCTACATAAAACTTTTCAAGACTTCTCTCCGAGCATTTCATTAATTTTCAACAGGTCTCTAATAATGAATATAACAAGATATTGCGATCTACGGAAATAACATTCCTATTTCTTCAGCTTCTGAATTGAAAAAGAGTTTAAATCAAGCTTAATTAAATTGATTATTCTAAGAAACCTCAAAGCTTTAACGCTATTATCGATTGATTTTTCGCTTATTGAAAATCAAACGTCTAGTCGGTGATTTAACTTTCCTCTGTGGTATCAGTTACCTCCGTTCTTGAAAGAAAATTGAAATCCTTGGATTAATCTAGAAAAGGTAGTGTGATGAATACAAAAAGTCTCCGTTCCAGGTATTTCATCAGGAAAACACTGTACCCGTGCATAGAAGTCGTAATGATATGCAGCTTCTACCGTCTTTCAGAATGAAACTTGTTTCTCTTGCAAAGAGATATCCATTAGACACGTACTCTGGCATATGTACTCCCCTCTGCTATAACAACAATTGAACACATATTGGTTGTAACATTTTTTCGCTCTCCCTCTTCCAATCAGCCAAATTTCTCTTATTGCTGTATCACTTTTTTCCGTTTCTTTGCGATTCCTCTCTTCCAATAACCGGCAATACGTCGAACTTTTATTTGAGGACGACGTTTTACATACCCTTCCCGGTTGGAGCGCCCGTGTGTCAATGGCGGCGCTTTGTCAATGACGCGAGTCTGTCAATGATTGTCACGTGACACCACCCCCTCCTACTGAATGAGTGCTGGACCTGGTCGCCCGGCAAATTGGAGTCAAACTCAATGAATGCCCCCGGGGCGTTCATTTCACGGACACCGACCCCATCACATACTCATACTTTCGTGTTTAAACTTTCAAATACGAGGTTCGGCGTTCATTGAAATTTGGTGTTTCGTAAACGCACCACATGCGTAAAATGTACGGAAATGTACGTTTAAAGTAATGGTGCTACAACTGCACTTCCTCTCTCGTATTTGTGGTAACGGTCAACTAATATTAGTGTATTACTTTTTCTATCCTACTAACGCTTCAGCTTTCAATTGGAAAACCCAAACGATATAACAATGAATTAAGCGAAAACTATTAAATCTCTTGCAAAGAAGTGAACTGAAATAATTTTAATACAACTGTTTCTATACAATTAGAGACAAAGATTTTTTTATTTTAACTATGATACTAAATACATTAGTTTACATTTGTATTGTATAATTATAAGAATGTCTTAATGTGCCTTAACAAGTAATGTACTGCAGCTCCCGGGTCAATAACCTCATCTGGAACACTTTTGTCTATTTTCCCTAATCCATTGAGCAAATGCTGAGATGACCCCTAGTATTGCTTCTGAACATAAATATAGCTACTCTAGGCGCAAGTTTGTTTGAGCTCACCTTTTGTAAGCTAACTATTATTTTGTTAGCAATACAAGAAAATAATATTTGCAGTTCGTTTATCGATGCAAATAAGTTTTCTACAACTCGAGAGCAAAAATGTCTAGTTTTCAAAAGTTGTTAACTTCGCTTTTTTAAAAAGTTTATTTATCATTCAATTATTTATAGTTAAATGTTTGGATAAGGTTTTGGAGCTCAAGAAAGATTGCAGTGTGTAATTTTTTATTTCTTCAGAGTGAGATTTAGAAATAGGCTTTTAGTCCCCTATATCGACGAAATATCTCAATGAACACCGGTCAGATATCAGAGGAACAGCAAGGAGACTGAACCGTTCAGAAGCTTTTTATAATGAAAGCGGTGAGAGTATTTGTATATCATTGTGATTCAAGTTAAGAGACGGAAGTAATAATACACAAAAACTCTATAAAAATCTAATTTAAAATAGTTTGTGAGCTACTGTCATACCCTGTTTGCCCCCCTGAAAAAAAACTTAAGTGGTTTTAAAAATTGAGCGATGATGTAAATTATTGCTAATAATGATTAATTGCATAATATTTTAATTGATTAGTTTGAATCAAAGGAGCGTTCAACAAACATTATGTATATACACAAATTTAAACGTTTATGTTCCGTTACATAACATACAAAAACGGAATTGAGTACATGACGCAAATAAAAATGTACTGTCAACCATAATTATTCTTAATATAAGTTGAATATTACAAAAATTTTAATATCTTTTCCTGCATGATACTGTGTCTTTAATAACGCCATTCAGAAAAAAATGTTGCTTTCAACCAATTTTATTTATAGTTCTTGACCTTTATATACCACTGGAGGGTATGATTCACAACCTATCCCCGAAGAAAAGTTGATACAAAATTTTCAAGTGTTCTTCTCGCAGCACTCGCCAAGTTTTTGTTATGAAACTTCGAGAGACTAATAGTGTCCGTTGAGAGAATGAAACTTGAATCTGTTCTGTCGCGAATTTGGTCTACAGTTCGTGGAGCCATGAAAAAGACAGAAGTGTGCTTTCAACAAAGAACGTGTGTTCACCCACATGACCATTTTCTAAAGAGCCTTTAAAGAGGGGCCAAAGAAAACAGTTCTGGAAATACGTTTAAAATATTGTCTTTTGTGTACAGAAGGGGTATGCGAGATTAGAAAATGTGAATAAATGAAGCCCAAACTTGACTGACATCAATGAAAATTATTTATGTTTATAATCAAATGAGTATATTGATTTTTTTTCGCTAACAAGATAAGGATTCCTCAAGAATAGATAATAGACTATGAAGAATTGAATGTAGACTATTCTATAGCATTAATAACGTCGAGGATAGATGAACTTGTTCTTTTATTGACGAAAATATTATAATTATTACTAATTGGCAACACATCAATCTTGCGTTTTGTAAAAACATTCATTATTTTTAAATAAACTTCCAAAGTCAGACCTTTGTCAGAACTAAATAACCTAAAGTTTCCTCACAGATAGAGGAAGTCACAAAGAACAAAAAAGAACTGCGAAAAGTAATCAAATGTTCGAAAATTTGTACTTGCCATTATTTCAAAACATAACATTAAGAGAAAAGAACATATTTCATTAAGAGAAAAAATCTCTATCTTTAATAGAATATCTGTAGGAATACGCCGAAAAAATTGGGAACTTCTGCATTTTTTGAAAAATTAGGGTTTTCAACGAACATTAGATCTGCACCATTCTCTTAAATGTCCTTCAGTCTATCCAACAACAAAAAATGAATCAAAAACGATGGAGCCATTTTTCTGAAAATTTCGAAAATGTCCTAGGGGCTTCATGTAAAGTAACCCCAAAATTAAAGTATCAATTTCAAATTCAAAGAGCCGCGATATCAGTCAAATCGATTGCGGAATATCAATTTTGGAGAAAATCGACTGAACAGATTAACAGCTAGCGTTGTTCACAGACGGACAGTTGGACAGACGGACCGACTGACCGACGGACCGACGGACCGACGGACCGACGGACCGACGGACCGACGGACCGACGGACAGACGGACCGACGGACAGACGGACCGACGGACAGACGGACAGACGGACAGACGGACAGACGGACAGACGGACAGACGGACAGACGGACAGACGGACAGACGGACAGACGGACAGACGCACAGACGGACAGACGGACAGACGGACAACGGACGGACAGACGTTGAATTTTTGAAAAGCAACGTCTGTCCGTCAATTTTTGAAAAGCAAAGACAAAGAATTTTTGAAAAGCAACAATACTTTTAATTTTCTATTCTTTTTTTTTCGCTTAAGGTTCGGTATTCTCACAAAAAAATTTCGATGTTATCAAAAGTATACAACACAGACGTTCGGAGATTACTAGGAACAGGAGTTCCGTAAAGTATGAACATTTCAAGGAGATAAAAAGACAGAAACACGGTGTCACGTCTATTAGCACTGAGAGTCCTGTAATTTTCGATCTTTACCATCACGAACTCATCCATCTTCCTGGATACTTTTGTGCGGTGCCGCGGGGGCGCTTTTGGTCTCTCCCAGGAATCCGGCCTCGAGAAATCACCGAGTGCATGAGGCACAGACGGCGGATAACTGGAAAATAATCCCAGGGCGAACGCAAAGGCAGGGCGGGGCGTCACGAAAGAGACGTAAGCGCTAGGTGCCGGCGGTTCCAAGAAAGCTCAAGGGGGGACAGGATCGCGGTTCTAGTGCCCGGCGAAGGATTGGATGTAGAACCTACCAGATTTTTCAGTTTCCCGACGATTGTCACGTCGCGTTTTGTCAAATCGTAAATTATGCGTAATGTATAAGACATACAGAGGGGACACAGCATGGGCAGATATCGGTAAAATATTACAGAAATCAGATTATAAATGCAGAGGAGACCATCCTTGGAAAATACGATGTAGAAAGCAAAGAACTGATGTAGGCAAGTTCTCCTTTGTGAATCGCACTATAGTAGATTGGAATAAACTACCTGCAGAAGCACTAGAGGCTCTTCCTTCTAATGTAGCCAAATTTAAAAATATGATTCATTCCATCTAGATTATCTCAAATAATACTGACTGAGACATTTATCTTTATTATTATTTTTATTATTATTACTATTATTATTAATATTACTATTACTTTTATTATTATTATATTATTACTGACAAATTTATCATCATTGTTAACACTGTCATTAGCTTTAGGGAAATTTTTAAGTTATTATTATTTCTTATATTGTTATTGTTATAATTATTATCGTCATGTCCCTTATACAGTGAAGTGAAGTGTAGTGTAGTGGAGGGGAAGGGAGTGTAGTGTAGTGAAGGGGAGTGCAGTGTAGTGTAGAGAAGTGTTATGTAAACTAGAAGTGAATTTAGAGTTAGCTAGAAATAAATTGGAACTATGATATTGACCCCTAATTCTAATAGTAAACCTAATTGTAAATGTTGAAATTGTTTTGTAATTCTAATTCTAATTGTTATCATGTTGGCCACCGAGCATTAGCTCAAAGTGAACTTTAATCAATCTATCTAAATCAGGTGAATTGGGGTAATGTTCAGGAATTCCACGCCAACCGAATTCGTCATGTGTCCCTGATTTGATTTTGACTTGCGTTTTATTCCTTACTAAACAGATATTGAGTATCAGTTCGTCTCGACTCGTTATTTTTCTATATTTTAAAGTAATAAATTTTAGTGACTAATATTTATTAACAGACAAAAATTAACACTCAGTTAAGATCACAACACTTTTCTACAACAATGTACTTTTTACATGACTGAAACATCAATGTGAAATGTAATTTAATGTTTTGTGATGTAAAATGTGATAATTTTTTTCTTCCTAAATACTAGTAAAAAATCTCATAATTGGCTATAAACACCCCTTCGCAGCTAGATAAATGGTTTAAAACGAGAGTTTTAATTTCAATTGAGCGAAGGGAACACCACTGCATAACAAAACTGATTTTTTTTCATATCTTCCGTATGGCATGAATAGATAGAAAAAATGAAATACAACACTAATACCGTATGTACAATATGGGGAAAACAACACGGGGTAAATTTTCCAGTGCCTTATCCAAAGAGCTGTCATGATCTGGATTCAGATTCGCTGGAATCGTAATTCGCTGGAATTCGAAAAAAATCGTTTGTGATCCTAATTTTTCTACGGAATCTCCCGTAACCTGTAATAAAATATGTAGATCAGAACATGATGATTTAGTACAAGATTTTTATCTTTCAAACTCAAAGAATCACTGGATAGCATACGCAAACAGTTAAACATTTTGGATACAGGTCTATCTAATTAACAGCTGTCATCATCGTCAAAAAGAATCGGAACAATTTTGCTATCAAAAAGGGGAATTTACTTGCCTGCAGAAATACAACTTGACTGTTGCTTTCAACTTGAAACAATGCAAGTAACAAAGTTATTCATAGTTTTGTCTACGATTAGTATCATGGATTGTATTCAACTTCTTAGTTGTTCCTCAGAATGGTAAGAATTCACCATCCGTTTCTGTTGATTCGACGTTTAGGATAGCATGAATAAGTTACTGCAGCGTATTTCCTACAATCTCAGCTCAAAAATACGTGTGGACACTTTGGTGATTGCGCTTCTTTTACTAATACTTGGAATGAAACGAGTACACACGAAATTTTCTTTACTCAAGACTCATCACTAGGTCTTGAATTTTAGGACAAATGCCTATTTAGTTCCTTTAGAAGGTAGAGGAAAATAATTGCAGATGTTCGCGAATCATGAAAAAATAGATCTACTGCGGGCATTTAATAGTGTCTAAAATGTCCTAAAAGGTTGGTTAATTCCTGTTTGGGTATGTGTTTGCCTAAAATTGCCTAAAACAAGTAATTTTGAAGAATTATCATATTTTCATTACTCATTTTTGAATTTGTTATATCAAAACGCATTTACGAACTTTCCCGAACTTCCCGAAACGCGAGTATTTCCTGATCGACGAATACGTAATCGATTACGCGGCGAAAAGCACCCAACAGACCGAGCATAAGGAACTCTGCAAAGTGGATGTTTAACGCTCGTCTCCGATCAGCACGCACTTTCTAGGCAATTCCCTGTGCAGCTGCGTAGTTGCTAGGTTGAGACATATCGCCGAAGCGCGTCGTCTATGCAACCCAAGCGAGGAAGGTCATAGGTCAGGCGAAAGTCTACTGTCGGGCAGGCGAATCTTACAAAATTGACCGAAGTCGTGAATCTCAAGAAAGTAAAAAGGGTCATTTCGAGTTTTCTTCTGTGTGTGCGGAGGAGAGAGTTTGAATCGAATCTTGTATTTATACTGTGATATTTAACTATGAAAGTGAATTAAATAATTATGAAAGTATATTAAATAATACTCTCATAAAGGTAAAAATTCTTCACTTTCCTCAATAATGAAAATGCCTAAATGAATCGTTTTGCGATCAGTTTTGGGAGTCAGAAACATAACTTATCTTGTCTAATGCTTTTTATATGCCTTATTTAATCATTTTGTAACGTATTTTGGGTGCCTAAAAGGTCACTTTTTATGCCTAAAGGTGCCTAATTTCATAATGTTGTTACCCATTTTAGGTGCCTACATCATTAGTCTTTTGTAACGAAACTTCCGAGGTTTACACATTACTATTGGAAAAGGACTTCGGCCACCTACAAGAACCTCGAGCTAAGAGAAGAGAAATTGATTTAATATCCGTAATATTAGAATCTAATAAGATATTGGCAACGCCCTTGTATTGCATCTTAAGACAAATGAAGTTTTTCAGTTTTTGTTAAGACAATAAATCACACTGATCTTTCACCCTTCCCCACTCTCTCTTTCTCTCCCCTTGTCTCTTCCTCTCTCTCCCTCTCCCTCTCCCTATCTCCCTCTCACTCTCCCTCTCTCCCTCTCCCTCTTTCTCACTCTCTCTCACTCTCTCTTTCCAAGTGTCTCAGAATAAATCTTACAAATTCTAGGGCATGTAGAAGGCTGAAAATTAATCACTTTTTGCCTATGAGCATTTATTGGAAAATTGCATAAAATGAAGTTATACGCATTTGCAAAAGTGAGATTTGCCTGTATTTTTAAGCAATTTCTTATCAACAACTTGCAGCAGCTCACGTTCTGTTGCCGTCAAGAATATTTTATGTTCTTGCCAACATCTGTGCGTGTGGAGTTGCCTAAACATTGGAGGAAATATCACGTATATAAATGCATATCATTCCGATAAACCGAATACAATTTTTTACTATTTGTTAATTGGCAAAACATCATCATATTAGATCCCTTTGCATTGTTTCTAACATTTATTGAGACATCCTGTAAATACATATATTTCACTAACATACAATATCAATAAACGTCATCAAAGTATGTTTTCCATACGAATTATTATTTTATATATATTTCTGTAGCAATACATTTGAACGTTTTACTAACTATATTTTTTGGGATAGATGAATCCAAAATCACTAATTAATTCATTGTCATGACTCATTACATGACATGAAATAATGTATAAAAATATACTTTTTTCAACTAATTTACATGCAACAAATTTAACTAAGAATTGGCCGAAGAATTAGTGAGGGTTCGTGTGATGGTACATTTATATGCAACTATTGTTGTGATAAATGTTTTCGTCTTGACAGCATTTTACGACAGCTGCAAAACATCATAAAATATTAACGCCCTTTTACTGGCGATAAATTTTGCAAGGCGCTGCATGAGACAGAAGGCGAATGTGGGTCGACCTTTTCCACGTAATCGCCTGCTACATCTGAGTGGCACGCGATGCTTTATCTCAGTGGCAGCGTCGATGCTTCTGCAGTCTCAATTCCTCGGGTTCGAGCCCCGACGCGGGCGGATTTTCGGCAGTCGCTAGAGAACTTGAATTGAATTGAATTGAATTGAATTGAATTGAATCGAATCGAATCGAATCGAATCGAATCGAATCGAATCGAATCGAATCGAATCGAATCGAATCGAATCGAATCGAATCGAATCGAATCGAATCGAATCGAATCGAATCGAATCGAATCGAATCGAATCGAATCGAATCGAATCGAATCGAATCGAATCGAATCGAATCGAATCGAATCGAATCGAATCGAATCGAATCGAATCGAATCGAATCGAATCGAATCGAATCGAATCGAATCGAATCGAATCGAATCGAATCGAATCGAATCGAATCGAATCGAATCGAATCGAATCGAATCGAATCGAATCGAATCGAATCGAATCGAATCGAATCGAATCGAATCGAATCGAATCGAATCGAATCGAATCGAATCGAATCGAATCGAATCGAATCGAATCGAATCGAATCGAATCGAATCGAATCGAATCGAATCGAATCGAATCGAATCGAATCGAATCGAATCGAATCGAATCGAATCGAATCGAATCGAATCGAATCGAATCGAATCGAATCGAATCGAATCGAATCGAATCGAATCGAATCGAATCGAATCGAATCGAATCGAATCGAATCGAATCGAATCGAATCGAATCGAATCGAATCGAATCGAATCGAATCGAATCGAATCGAATCGAATCGAATTGAATTGGCCTTATTTTACGTGGCGAGACTCGGGCCATGAGGCCTGCTCTTCCGTCTGCCCACGCAAATTTCGCTACGCTCCTTTCACCAACTAGCAGAAAGGAGGTATTTCTTGGGCGAGAAACAGGCGATTTTGAATTTAGCTCAGAGGCGTCATTTAGGCTTGAGGATCTTTTACATGCAAGTAAATCTACTAACATGGGACAGCCGACTTTACTTCCCCTCTGAAGGAAGGCGTACGAAGAATTTTTTCGCCCCGCGCTTCGATCGGGTTTGAACCCGCCAACTTGGGTACAACAGTCCGAAACTCTAACCGTTACACCATCGCCGCCGTGTGCTACTCTGATGTGCTACTCTGAGCTGTATAATTTCATGGTTTCTCCAACCAATACCAGGTGAATGCCGGAGCGGTATCCCAACACACAAGCTTAATTTTCTTGCTCATTCATGCTCCCTTCTCTCGCTTTACTAACACACACTTGCATGCGGTACAGTGCCACAGATGTCGAAAGACTAGAAGCGAGCTTGGAACGTGTCCCAAATGTCAGTGTGCCCGACAGGGGAAGATACCTGAAAGGGAAAAAACTGATCGTCTTGTAGGACATTGCTGTATCTCAGGTTTTATCGGGGAAGTGGCACTGCTACCTCTAGGGTTACAACATGGACTACAGTCACGGGACTAATAACCTCAGTAGTTAATGTGCACGGAATCAATACCTGCTCATTCATTATTAGCTGAGGCAGCATTTGACCATACCTTTCGTTAAATCTAAAAATTCATCAATGCCTTAGTAAGTGTCGTACTCCTAGTGTAGGCACAACTTCCCAGCAATTCATGTTGTATCGGGAGACACAAGTCCCCGGGGTGGGCACCTGAACTTTTCGCTTTTATCCGCACCCCCGCCGCCGCTCATGTACGACAACTGGCGGATATCCGGGTCGGGCCGGATCCCAGTTTGCCCTCACGGCAACCTTCCCATTCAATGTCTGGGTGGGGCCACCCTGCTAGCTCAAGGCTCCTAGCTTTCCAGGCTAGTACCGGAGTCAATAGCATCGCATGACGTCACACCACTCACATGGGCGGCGGCGATGGTGTAACGGTTAGCGTTTCGATCTGTTGTACCCGAGTTGGCGGGTTCAAACCCGATCGAAGCCGTGGATTTTTCAGGGCGAAAAAATCCTTCGTACGCCTTCCTTCGGAGGGGAAGTAAAGCCGGCTGTCCCATGTTAGTAGATTTACTTGCATGTAAAAGACCCTCAAGCCTAAATGACGCCTCTGAGCTAAATTCAAATCGCCTGTTTCTCGCCCAAGAAATACCTCCTTTCTCTGCTAGTTGGTGAAAGGAGCATAGCGAAATTTACGTGGTCAGACGGAAGAGCAGGCCTAATGGCCTGAGTCTCGCCACGTAAAATAAGGCATCAATTCAATTCAATTCAATTCACATGCGCCGGATCCCCCTCTATGCCCAGAATTTTGGACCACTGCCACGACGAAGCCGAGAGAACCTAACAGGAGGCCCCCCGAACTAAGGTCCGGGCACCGTCCCCTATCCTCACTGCCTACACCATTCGGCTACCGACGTGAGTAGCGCGAAGAACGTGGGCAACCTGACGGTAGGAAATTTGTCTCTGGACATATATGTGGATTGCAGAGCATTCCTAAGAACCTCCTTCACCCAATCCTGCACAAAGATCGGCACGTCAGGGGCCCAACGGGTGGGTTACCGGGTTCAACCGGCAACCAGTAGCTTGATCATTGCCTACTCACTGCCCCCACCTTGAAGCTAACGGCGTGAGTTGCGCCTGATACTCAGAGTCCGGGTGGTCGTCTACAATTCTCCACCAGAGACCAGGGCTACCTACGCAGACATGATTACCCCTGCGGGGTAACTTAAATTTCGCTCGGTGCTGCGAGAGTCAGAAGTCTGTACATTTCTATGACGCGCGTGTTCGGGATATTCGTCTATTCCCACACCCGCCGACTTCGTGAACAGTCTCGTGGCTGTCATTTGTCGCAGTGGCGAGTACTTCGCGAAGATAAGACGCGCCGATTGAAATAGGAATCGCACGAGTTTTCCTCAAGTGACTACGCAAGACATCTGCTATGCTTCTTTGTAAATGTATTGGTATAAAATGAAGCAATTTATTTTTCTTTGAGTGGGGACTCAGTTGAGATATTTCATTCTTATTATTGTCAAATTTATGAGCTTATAATATACAATTTGTACATTTTGAATTTTGTAAGATGCAGGTCGGAGCAGTTCTCTTAGGTAATCCGTTCTCAACCCAGTTGCTCATTCCCGTGCCACTAAATGCAGAGAAAGAGATACGCTATTTCAAGAGTAGGGATTTTCCGAAATCATTATTTCAAGGACCAGTCGCTGCTTTCTGATATATTTATTTGGAGTTTTCCTTCCGGATGCATATATTACTGGGGTAGTTAGCTTGGTAATTCTAGAAAATTTCGTAACCCTGGATGTAGTACTCGCTCTGAGATCTGAACGTGAGATCTTCTCATCAACATCTGTTTGCGGACATTCCGCCCAAGAGGTGTCACCGGGAGAGGTAACTCAGGTCGACAACTGATGTCACTGCAGACCCTCTGACCGGGAGGTCCTACTACGTTCGAGTCCCAACGGTGGCAGGATTTTCGACACTAGCTTATCAGCTGGGCGAGTCCAGTCGCTGTCTGGAGGATAATTCTAGCGGCCCGCTTCTCTGATCGGTAGTTTTCCGTGGTTTCTCAACTCAACATCAGACGAATGCCGGAGCAATACCCTAACAAACGGGCAACGGACCGCTCGCCATCTTGCCTACCTCTTCTTTGTCCTATCGTCACCATTACACACACACAATTACACTAACATGCCCTTCACTACCACACATGCCGGGAGATCGGTCGGGAGCTTAGAGCTTGTCCCTGCTGGGGCGGTGACCCACTGGTGGGAGATTTCTGGGAAAACCCAGTTAGCCGATGCTAGGTCGGCGCCGGATCTCACCATCCAGGGGGGGAGACCACCGACACATCCCGAAAAGCATGCACTACACTTACGGGAGTAAAAATCATAGTAGTTTTATTAAGTAACCGATGACATAAGGTCATGGTTACACAATGAGTATTTTAATTAATTCGGGGACGTCCTTCTTAACGGGGATCGTGGCGTCAGAAACGTGCTTCCCACTGTTGAAAATGTTCACTTTATAAGGCAGGAGGTGTAACAATGACCTAATTTCATCGGCCACTTAAAAGGAATCGCAGTAGATGCGGCCTGTTTTGGGAGCCGGCGCCCGCCGCCAGGGCAGGGCGTGGGCGCGCGTGGGGCGGAGGGCGGTCGGGGTCGCGTGCGAGGGCTGGATGCGCCGTTTGAAGCGGCGGGCGCGCGGGTTATCCCGAAGCCATTAGCGCAGGGGCCCCGAGGCGCTTCGGGGAATCGAGAAGCGAGGGGGGGGGGGAGGGGGCGGCGGGCGACTTTCGATGCGCGCCCTCAGTGGCGGTCCGCTTCACGGAAAACGCATTCCATCGCCACCGCCGCCGCCACCGCCCTCGCCGCCGCCACCGCCACCGCCGCCGCCGCCGCCGCCGCCGCCGCCGCCGCCGCCGCCGCCGCCGCCTCCAACTTCTCCTCTGCCTCCGCCTCCGCCACTGCCACCGCCACTGCTCTGCCGTGACTCAAGGGCAACCCGCGCTACGTGCAGCGAAAGCTCAGCGCCAACTCCGCTGCCCCTGCATCATCTGCGACAGGGAATTTCTTGCGGTAGGATCCAGACTCTGAGGGACGTTAAATGGACACTAGTTTTGACATTATATCATCCATACCTGCAGGTGGAGAAATTTCCAAACTTGAATGTAGGATGGTACTGGAACTCATGAATCAGCGAGAGAGGAACACGGCCATCCCCTGCGATATAACATGCATCACACTTACGGGACTAAAAGCCTAAGGAGTTGTCACCTGGAATCAGTTTTCACTCTGAGCACTCGATTCATCCCAACTCCCAGCTTGACTTTCTGAATACAGAGTGTAGAGCATAACTTTGTACCGCCGACTTCACTATTTTATTTCCACTTGTCAGAGATGTTTAAGCCGGCCGCATATGTTGAAAGCTGTTAATCTTCCCACCACCGATATTAATACACTCAAAACTCTGCATCGTGTCTTCAATTGTTATCATTTCTCCATAACTCCTGTATACAGATTTCTTATAATGAATGTTACAAACTTCTAGTAATGTGAACATGTAGGAGTAAATTTCATATAAGGAACATTGCACATGTGACATTATTTCCTGATGAACAGACAACCCCTATATACAAGTGTTCGGCAGGTTCGTGAAATCTCCTTCAAAACCCCCAAACGTGACCTGCCTCACATTTGTGATTAAGGAGTTGCCTAAGAATAAGAGACAAATGACTTATGTGTTTCTCCGTTATATAAAATTACCCACACCATATCCATTGACAGAGAGGGACCATTTTTGACTCATCTGTTACATGTATTTAGCTTTTTTAACTTTTATTCTGAGACATTGTGTATTTCTTGTGAGAGGATATTAAATTGCGGCGGCCTTACATGTTCCTTGGACATTTCAGCTCCCATATAAACTAGGGGCGATGCTTATAGTGACGTGATATACCCTTGAACCCTCATGCAGGAATTAAAACGCTGCTTCCAGCTTTATTGAAACGGCGCGTGGTTCGGTAGTAGGCTCGCAGAACAAAATTGGGTATACTCGTTGGAAAAGACCGGGCTGATCTTCACGATTTGTGTATCCTTGGTTCTTTCATTTTTCACAAAGTATTTCACACTTTGTATATAGTATTGAGAAAGTATTGTAAGGCTGCAGAAAAAACCTACTGTTTTTGAAACACACGTATTGTGAGCCCCTAATACCGAAAAAGTGGATAACGTATGTTTCTATGTGTAGTAAATTACTACCTCGAATACGTTGTGTAGTCAGAAATCACGTCGCAGGGAACCTTGGTACAAAAATACCGCATATGACAGTCCGTCTGTGAACAACGCTAGTGAATAAACCGAAAGAAGGATTGTAATCGTGCAAACGTGAAACATTGCGTAAAGCAGCACGGAACGATACCAGTGCCCCTAAACTTTAACCCTGTAGTTTTATTCCTGGTTCTAAACGAGAGTTGGCAGATTGTGTTCCTAGGAGCTCTATCTTCTGCCACTAACGGTCGTGCTAAATCGAAGGAAGTTACTCTCACTCGAGAACAATAATTCTGCCCAACGCAATGATGTGAAGGGAAATATATCGGTTTCTAAAACCCAAATTCTCCAAATCTCGGCAGAGGTGATGTACTTTCATGTGCTAAATGACGGTGACACGAATGCCTCTTGGAAAATATCTCTTGGTAGTTTTGCCAGAAATCATTTGCCTATTTTTAATTAATGATGTTTTAGTGAAGTAAATAGGTGCGCATCATGCGGGAATATTTAAAAGAAACATCTCACAAAGATGGTATTTCTGTTAAATATTTTTTTGTTTATTTGTTGTTCTTAACTTCTCAATACTATACGTATGTAAAATAAATATTAACAATCTGATACTGATTCAATAATAATCTGTACCGATTCAATTAATCTTTCCCAATAGGACATTATCGCTCACCTTCCTATTTCAACTACCTAGCCTGTTACACAACCTCGCGTAATCGGAACCTTTATCCCGCTGAATCTCCCTGACCCTAAAGGCATTTGTATTCCGTATCTCTCGTCTAAGGGCCAAGCCTGAGACCACCATCTCTCGACTTTCGAGATATCGCTTCCCTACACCTGGATTTGAATGTGCACCCATTGAGACGGTGCCCAGGCGAAACCCTACTGGAGAGGGGTGCAGTCTGCATAACGTTTCATTGAACTCTGGGAGTCCCGTAAAGCCCCACGCCCCTATTATTATTACTATTATTATTATTATTATTATTATTATTATTATTATTATTATTATTGTAATTAGAAACATTTCGTTACTTTGATTTTGATTCTATTCTTCTTGTTCTTCTTCTTCTTCTTCTTCTTCAATTTTGTAAGTTTATTTTCAAAATTAGAAGTTACAGGCAGGTGAAGGTGCTTATTGCGTCACGTGGTCGCCAAGTTGTGAGAAAACCGAATTACGGCAGCGATACTAAGTGAACCGTTGGGAACAATGTCTTCTACAATTACATTACAAAAACTAGAGATTTACCTCTTAATAAAATGTACTGTCCAAAATTAGATCTTTAAATGATGAAATGTACCATTTTGTTCAAAATAAGTGTGGTTGTGTAAAGGTGAATCCAATCTTGTAGATTACTACTATCTAAGTTGTCTCAGGAGAGCAATTGATATCAATGCAATGCGGGGATGTTCTAGGGTTCCATCCTCGATAGTAGCAGGAATTTCGATACTGGCTAGATACGTAGGTGGTCGAATTCAGCTGCTGTCTGTAGGAGAGTCCTAGCGGCTGGTCTTTCTGATCGGTGTTTTCGGTGGTTTCTCTGATCAACACCAGGCGAATGCCGGAGCAGTATCTTAACAAACGGGCACCGAACTATTTCTTGTTCTATCCTCAGAGACTTACACTCATATACACTTCACTACAATCAGGCGGGATCTTCGAACTTGTCCCGGCTGGGGCGGTGCCACCCTGGTGGGAGATACCTGGTTAAAGGAAAAACCTCGCTAGTCGACGATGGGTCAGCGCCGGATCGCACTATACAGCGGGGCAAGACCACCGCCACCTCCCGAGAGGGAAAACACTACACTTACGGGACTAATGGCTTTAGCAGATGATGCGCCCGAAATCACGAATAATCAATCAATCAACCATCGCACGCGATACGTAGCCCGTTTATTAGGACTCTGCTCAAACATTAACGTGGTGTTATTCAGAGAAGTCACGAAAAAACTACCGACCAAAGCAGGTGGCTGTGAGAATTCTCTTACAGTGATTGAATTCCACCCAGCTATGTAGCTAGTGTCGAAAAACCCACCTGCCGAGCCACTGTCGGGACTCAAACCCTAGGACCTCCCGGTCATCAATGCAGCACTGAATTTAATTGAATTGAATTGTAGCCTTATTTTACGTGGCGAGACTCAGGCCATCAGGCCTGCTCTTCCGTCTGACCACGCAAATTTCGCTACGCTCCTTTCACCAACTAGCAGAGAAAGGAGGTATTTCTTGGGCGATTTTGAATTTAGCTCAGAGGCGTCATTTAGGCTTGAGGATCTTTTACATGCAAGTAAATCTACTAACATGGGACAGCCGGCTTTACTTCCCCTTCGAAGGAAGGCGTACGAAGGATTTTTTCGCCCTGAAAAATCCACGGCTTTGAACCCGCCAACTTGGGTACAACAGTCCGAAACGCTAACCCTTACACCATCGCCGCCGCCAGCATTAGCAACCAGATTGCCGCTGAGCCATCGCGGTGGGCACATCGCACCGGGACTTCTCCCGGGAAAAAGCGGCCCCCTTCCCGGGAACGCGCCAACCCCTCTCATGGCCAGCAGTCGTTCGGTCGCTCGCGCGGCGTCCCGGTTCGTGCGAGAAATCACGAGCGGCGCAGCGGCCGTTACGCAGAAAGCTGTGCGCGACGGTGGCGCTCCACGGGGAAGTGGCGGCCGGCGGAAGCGCGCGAGGAAAACGCCTCGCTCCTATGCAGCACGCGGGCACGCGCGTTCCGCGAAGTCGATGTTATCGGGAGGTCGCCCGCGCGAAGCCACATTCTTCTAGCGTTAAAAAACTGCGACTTTGAGGAAATGTTTGGAGGACTTTGCGATGTCTTTTTTCGATATAATGTTTCCTTTCCGAGAAATTAATTATCTCTAAACACACAGTTTAAGCAAAATATGTGTAATTTGTGCTTAGTGTTAATTGAGGAAGCTAAACACACACAACTGTAGGAAATTGCCATAGCAGTCAAGGAAAATATTTCTGCAAAGCTGTAACTGAAGTTTTGCATAATACAAGAGAGACATGGTTTATTGAAATTAAATAAAAACTAATAAAGTAAGATTTTATAATCTAAGGAGAACAGAATAGTGTTCCCAATGCGTCTGCCCTTTCCCCTCACAAATTTCACAGAGAACAGTTTCTTATCAGATATACAAGTAAAAATGTTGAAAATAATTATTACACTTTGAATTCTGATGCATTATTCAGTACATTCTGTACATGATACATAGTTATGTACATTATTCACTAATATTTCTTCACTTCCAAAAGAAATAAACCACCTCAACACTCATAAAGAATCCCCTTGGCGATACATGGAATTCATAATGGTCGGAGAATTGGGATTAACACCAGACAAAGATGACTATTGTGAAACAATCTTTGAGTCCCCGAAAATTCACGTTTCAATCACACCTGAACCTCGCTCACGCTCCCTGCCAGACGCATGCAGTTGTTTTAACTATTGATAACTCGCAGTTCCAAGCAGGTGTTTATCTACCCTCTCAACAACGGGGTAATGCATCGGTAATCTAAACTATCAAGCCAGCCATTTGTCCTTCACTGATCCCACGAAGCAGTGAATGCACCCTAACCCTGCGCTTCGAAAGCTGAGAATGCGGGCCTCTTAATGTCTACCGCAGCGCCAAGTCTTACGTTCCTCGGGCGTCGCCGCGTCAGAAGAGGTACTTTCGAGAATGAATTTCATAAAATGGGAACGGGGCGTCCATCTCATTGCTCCAGCACGCAGACTGAAGTTCTTAAGGGGCATGATTTCTCCATTGCGTGAAGCTAGACTTATTGGAGATATTCTGTGTACGGAGATTTTAAACCTAAACAACATTTGCAGTTCACCGGCGCGTATTTTCAAAGAAGCTATCGCACGCCCAGCACTCGCCGTACTGGACAGCTCGGTTGACATGCAATTTTACCCGCTCGCGCAGTACCGTTCCAAATGCTAATTTGTTGGGTTTTTTTATGCGATGAGATATAACCGTAAATTAAGAGAATGAGGTTGCTCTAATTCTCCTTCCAATACTTTCAGCTTTGTTGAGTTGTCACAAATACACGAAAACGTTTGAGTGCATATTGTGATTGAGTGAATAAAAATATTAAAATCAATGTTAAATATTTAAAATAGAAAAAATGTAATTCTATAAAAACTTAATTATGTAATACATAAGAGGCTAATTTTAATGAAATGTATTTTTTTCTTTTTACATGAAAACCATGTCTTATAGCTTATTTTATGTTGTGATAAGAAGAAATGACCGATTTTTTGCCTTTTTACCCATGACATTTTTTCCTCTTTTTCTTCGATTTTGATTAATGTCACTTTTTTATCTTTTTCAGTCGTTTTAAAGCATTTATTCGAATTTCATTGATTTTTATTATCATGTTAATGGTTCTGGATTCAAATTATATGTACGAAATGCAGCAAACGCTCTCCACAAATTCAGGGGAGTAAGCTATTCGATCTCTTCGCTTACAAATTGTAATGTCAGCCGTTCAATGTGATGCATGATTCCTGTGCCACTATAGATTAACTTCGCGTTAATTAAAGACAGATTTCCTGGCAAAGAAAAGTCAAAACCAAAAGTTTGCAAGCAGAGTTCGCTTGAGCGAAAGGAAGTCTCGATAACATCAGTAATATATCAAACAGCTTTAGTTGTTCATGCATACATTTTTACGTCATTTTTCTTTGCTTTTGTGGCATTTTAAAAAGATTTTAAGAGCATGTTTTTGATCATTTTTGGCGATGTATTAGATCGTTAAATTCAGCCCCTGAGTATTAAATAATACAATGCACGAGGACCCCGAGGTTCCATTGTCCGTAATATTCTTCAATCGTGTCTCGTCATCGCCAACGTGATCCAGCAGCGTGGGCATAAAAGAAGCTCCCTTGCGTAGGTAAGAAAGCAGGATGAACCGTGGGCGGTAACAATTCATGTCAAATGGGAAATTGGCGTTCGCACGTCCGGGGGGACAACGCAGCAGGCGAGATCGAATTTATTTTCCGTCGATTGGTTGATTGGTTGTTAGTGATTCCGGGCGCGTCAACTACCGAGGTCATTAGTCCCGTAAGTGTAGTGCATGTTTGCCCTTTCGGGAGGTGGCGGTGATCTCCTCCCGCTGTATGGCGAGATCCGCCACCAACCTACCGTCGACTAGCGGGGTTTTCTCCAACCAGGTATCTCCCGCCAGCTAGGCACCGCCCCAGCCGGGACATGCTTTAAACTCCCGACCGGTCACCCGGCATGTGCGGTTATGTAGTGCATGCTAGTGTAAGGGTATGTAAGGAGTGAGAATAGGACAAGAAAGGCGCAGGAAAGATCGCGTGCGGACTGTGGCCCGTTTGTTAGGGCACTTCTGCGCCATTCGCCTGGTGTTGTCTGTGAAGAAGTCACGGAAAACTACCGATCAGAGCAGCCGGCCTCTAGAATTCTCCCCCAGACAGCGACTGATCGAAAAGTGCGAAATCTTGCCAGATTCGAACCTAAGACCTTTCGGTCAGAGGCACTGCAGTGACATCAGTTGACGCACCGAGCCACCTAGTCCGGTGTTTTCCGTCGACACGCGGCGTGTTGGCGAAAGAGACACGTTCCGTCCACTTACCGATCTCCAAGATTTCTAAACATCCAGCGAAGGCAAAATTATTTTTTTAAATATAAGTCTGTTTTATTGTTTTCACTTATTTGTACATAATATTTCAATAATTCAAATATTTTAAAATATGTATTAAATTAATATATTAAAACTCCTTATTAGTAAAATAATTTCAAATTTATTTTCCATATTTATAGCATAAAAATGTTTAAATATTTATTTGGAAGACTATTATCTGAGGCTCTTTTGAGGTCAAACCCCTAAGGCACCTAGCTTGTTTGCCTAAGCATACGTGTGCCTTTGATGAACCTATCAATTAGTTAAATAATTAGTGAAAACTGATTGGACATTTCAATACATAATAATAATACATTTAAATACATTTCTAGAGACGAAGAGCGAATATATGAGAGGTCGCCAATAAACACACACAGAATCGTAATTAAAATTTGAAAAATAAAAGAATATGGGATTTCATTTTACCTCATACAAAATACATAAAATTGAGAACAAAATATATTTTCCACCATAAGAAAATTAAATATATAAATACAGAATTCTTCAAAATACGAAATCTCTCGTATCAAAGAAAATGTTTGTGGCTTATCTCATTACAAGCCTCAAGCATTTCAAATATAGTTCGTGCAACAGTGTTAAGTTCAACAAAAGTTTTTCTTCTTGGTTTGTCACTTTTGGATTTTATCTTACGTTTTACAGAAATTCTATTTGTTGATGATCTGTTGAATTAGGCGGGCGTAAATTCTCTGGTAATTGCCATTATTTCGTTGTCTCATTTTCCGCCAGTAGTGACAGGAGAATGCATTTAGTGTAGAAATAACAAGAAATGGAAGAACCAATAGGGATAGATATTATAACCTTTAACAAGGCCGTTCTAATTCATTGGCCGTAGTATCAGAAAAAAATGTCACGGGGCAGGTCATCACATTCAGGTGTTCAGTCGTTTCCCTTCAGAGATAATGAGGCTATCACAGTTCGGCGGAGCTCCATCTGAAAAGCTTCAGCGCCGCAAATGCGGGTGGCGGGATGAGTGACACCATTCTCAGAACTTCTTTTGTCTCCAAGACCTTGACCCCGATTTCATTTGAAAGGAAAGGGAGAGAGAGAGAGGGCATTTGGCAAGCGGGTGGTAGAAGTGTTTCCATCTCTCTCTCTCCCTCTCTCTCTCCCTCTCTCTCTCCCTCTCTCTTTCCCTCTCTCTCCCTCTCTCTTTCCCTCTCTCTCTCCCTCTCTCTCCCTCTCTCTTTCCCTGTCTCTTTCCCTCTCTCTCTCGAATGCTCACTCTCTCGCATGCTCACTCTCTTGCACGCTCACTCACTCGCACGCTTTCTCGCTCGCCTCCTCCCTCGCTCGCCCTCTCTCTCTCGCTCGCTCTCGTTCTCTCTCCCTCTCTCCCTCTCTCTCACTCTCTCCCTCTCTCTCACTCTCTCCCTCTCTCTCACTCTCTCCCTCTCTCTCCCTCTCTCTCCCTATCTCTCCCTCTCTCTCCCTCTCTCTCCCCCTCTCTCTCTCCCTCTCTCTCTCCCTCTCTCTCTTCCTCTCTCCCTCTCTCTCTTTCTCTCTTTCTCTCTCTCTCTCTCCAGTTACTTTCTTCTTCCTGCAACCCAATTCGAGTTTTGATCTGTCATTCCCATTCTCGCCGAAAGAAGAGACAAACCTAATGAAGCAATAAAGTGCAATTCCGAATATATTTTGAATTATGATATAAATTGTATGGATAAAAATTGAGTCTTTGGGTCGTATAATCTAATAAACAACTTTTTGAACTGATTGAAATAGAGCCCGTGAGACTTAAGATTTTTGTCAAAATATCGGTTCAAATTCGGGAAATAAAAGTTAATTCCCACGCAATCGTCGGTATTCTAAAAAATATGTTTAGAATTTAACACGTTATCAATGAAAGAAGTCAAATATATGCTTATTACTAACAGTACTAGCTTAGTAGAAGTTGCCGCAACTTACTGAATAATTCTACACAAGGCGTGGTAAAACCCCGAAGTCTTCGGACTCCCCAGACTTCATATCCCGGAAATAATACACAGATTTAACAAAGGCGAGCATAAGCATGCGAGAGTGTGAAATAGGGGAGAGACAAACTACATATCTGCCTCCCCCTGCCTTCTGTGTTTTCCTTATTTACTCGGAAACAATACGTTTTTGTTAAAATAAAGTCACCTCTGGAAATATAATAAATATTATGAAATATGGACAACAAAAATGCCATGTGAGCATGGTGTATTTGTTTTGTAAAATATATTGTGTTAAAGTAGCAATGGGGTCGAGAATGCTCACTACAGTCGCCGCAATGAAGGAGTGGAAGGGTACAATGAGCACACAGAACCCCCAACAAAATCAGTGACCCTTCGTACTATAAAAATTTTCAATATCAGTCATACCGTAAACATTTCTCCTTATTGCGCGATTGAGACTAAATTATGAAGTATTTTGATGATTTTTTTATCCCAAGTACACATTTTGATCTCGATTACATTGAGATTTATTGTTTCATTTTCTAAATCTGTATTTACAAATAATACATATTTTATTTTATTCGCGCCCTCGAAAGTTACAGTAAGTAGGAAAAGCAAAAAAAAGGAAGCATTCTTGACAAATGGATCAGTTTTTGTTACATTTATGGAATTTAATAACATGTTTATCTCTCCGCATTATAAAATCTGCTCTTCCACTGTAGGTCGAGGGATGTGCGCAGCGCTCACTTTCGAGTTTCGCTACCCATTGGGTAAAGTTAAAGTGCCGTGTCTTCCTTCTAGTTATTACGTAGTATTAATAATGGAAAGAACTTGATTTTATGACCGGTGCAGACATTCATTGCGGAATAGTGTAATTTATGTGAAATCAGCAAAATAAGTGGGACGCGCTTACTCACGTTTTCTTTTTTTTTTTTTGTTTAGAAATTCTTTAACCTACCTCTAAAACAAAGTTTAGCACTAAGCTTTTAAAATTTAATTCTGCCCTCTATTCTAACTTGAATTTAACAAACTAAACAGGGAGAGGTGGCTTATGGAATACAGAAATGATGACCACTCTTTAATCGCTGTGCCGATGCAGAAATAAAGTTTATAGTTGTAAAACAAACATGGTTTTGCTTTCTAACTGCGATCTTCCATCACACATTAAAGTTTGATGGCACAGGCATCAACTGATGTCACTGCAGTGCCTCTGACCGGGAGGTACAGATGTTTGAGTCCTGACGGTGGCAGGATTTTCGACCCTAGGTAGTCAGCTCGGTTGAATTGTCACTGCCTGGAGGAGAATTCCATCGGCCGGCTGCTCTGATCGGTAGTTTTCCGTTGTTTTTTTCGATCAACACCAGGCGAATACCAAAACAGTACTCTAACAAACGGGCATGAACCGCGCGCGATCTTTCCTTCCCATTCCTTGTCCTTTCCTCACCCCTTGCACACACCTACACTTACATGCACTACACTACCACACACGCCGGAAGACCTATCGAGGGCATAGAGCTTGTCTAGGATGGGGCGGTGCGTCACTGGCGAGAAATAACAAGAACCACCACCACCACCACCTCTCAAAAAATGAACTCTACTCACGTAAATAATGATTTTAGCAATTGAGGCGTCCGGAATCACTAGAAATTAATCACTCAATAAACGAACCGCTCAGAAACACAAATTGGTAGGTGGCTGATAGGGGCAACTGATGAAGAGGGAATGAGAGGAGTTGATAAGGCCTTTCACTCTTTTGAAATGTTTATGGGCCCTCGCCGCCCCCGCCGCCCTCGCCGCCCTCGCCGCCCTCGCCGCCCTCGCCGCCCTCGTCACCCTCGCCGCCCTCGCTGCCCTCGCCGCCCTCGCCGCCCTCGCCGCCCTCACCGCCCTCGCCGCCCTCGCCGCCCTCGTCACCCTCGCCGCCCTCGCTGCCCTCGCCACTCATAGAACTACTGCGAAACACGCACTGCCATGATGCAGCCCGCATTACCGGTGAGTACTGCGGATTGCATTCTACGTGGATGATGCTTTCGGTGTTGTGTGCATTTTGAAAAGGATACCCAGTACGCAAGAAATTACATTCAGAAGTGTTTATAACTACGTCATGTGTGTGATAGGAGCACAGCTATGAGAGAAAAATCAGACCAAAACTTTGTTAGAACAAAAGTAAAATCATATTCATGGACTATCTCTCATTTCAACATACGAGGTGCTGGCAGACTATTATTTTCAAGAACTTTTATGTTCATTGAAAATAGTAAATAGTAGAAACAGCACCACATATTAATTTAATGAATCTTCATAGAATGTAAAAGATATTCGCTACAACACACAATATTTAACAGAGTTAAAAATTGTCAGAGTACAGAGTACAGAGTGGTTGCAAGGAGTTAACAAACAACATTCGATGAAAAGCAAAATCTATGACGAGCTAGTTTTTCATAGAGTTTGTAAGGAACGATGATCACAAATAGTATGTACATAAAATAATCACAAATACTGTTTTCATATTTCATTGCATAGAGTATAAAATGCAAGTAGTACAGTGCATTTCAAAGTCATGTAGGTTGCGGAAAATAAAATATTTAAAAAATTTTAAGAATTAAAATTTTGAATCAGTGGAGTTTCGAAGTTTTATGACCTTAGGTTTCTCCTGTGAATATAAGTATTTTCCCTATAAGAATAGGAAATATTTGAAAGAATTTAATGTTGCTTCCTATTCCAATCTCAATATTTATAATTAATTTCATATTTACAATATACAAAGAGATGTAATTTTAATGTGACAATTGTTTTGATTAATTCACTAATCAGTGGATACTTTTCTATTATTTTTTTCTAGAATTTCAATAATATGAAGAAAATACTTGTTTGAAGTCGAGTACTAAATTAAATTTCTCTGAGAAAAAAATAATACGCAAATATTGATGTTCATCTAAGAAAATATTACAGGTACTTCAAAGCGAGGAACTCGGTTATTATTATGACGATGAATTATTTACGCTTCATAAACGCGGAGAGAATAATATTATTATATTTGCTGACCCGTATTATTTAAAATTAACAATGATACGTTCAAAGGGATGTATCTAATTAAAATTCTAAATTCAAAATTGTACAATTTAAACGATTAATTTAAAAGTAATGTATGTTTTACTATATTTTTATAAATATATTTTTTAATTATTAATATTGAACATTTACTGAGTGTACAAATATCGTTTACGTAGATAACAAATCCTACATCAAAATAACATTACATAAAATATAATTTTTCAAATGTCCTAAAATTCAATGGTTTGATTTAAAGCATTCGGATGCAAAATATTCTCTTAATTCTTTTAAAACCGAATGTTTACTACTCTGGATGTGTCACGCAGTACCGACAGATGAAAAGATTTTTATCTGAAACTCGGTTAAAATGTCAGGGGTAAGATCTAGTTGTGTCTTTACGAATGTCATGAAGATATTCTTATTTTATTTTTTGAGGGTACTTTACTTGATGCACCAATGATATTTCTGAAAATTTTTCTGAAAAATGGCGGATCACTTGACTTGCAATTTGTTCCTCGTGTAGGGAAAAGTGCAGTCATAAGTATGGTAAAGTTTTCATTTGGGGAACCACATCCTGATGTATAAGTCTAGTTAGAGCCTGAATAAGATAAGTATTTCCGATCAACATTATATAAATGTATTGAATGTGATAATATTAGTGCTTTCTTGCGTTAATACTGGATATAAATATCTAAATACGTTAAACTTCTTATGAGAGTCAATAAGAAAATTAATACTAAATACAATTACTACTTCTGATTTTTATTGTTAAGTCAAACTATTTTGGCAAGAACATTTTTCAATTGAAAAGAGTTCTTGAAATTTCTCGGACGTTATTGAAATTATAAATATAACATGAATTCTCATTTGTGTATATTTAATGAGATTGACAGTTTTTTAAAAACAATTACAAATATACTTTAAAGAAAGAAACAGTGAATGACTGACTGACTAAATAACATACCAACGCGGAGTCAAAGCTACTCAACTTAGAAACGCAAAATTTGGAATTTATGTTCTTGTTACGATATATGTGCCCACTGAGGAGTTTTAAAAATTAATTCTCTATCGGGTTGGAAAAAGGGTTTTGTAATCGGAAGGTGGTCGGGAGTATGCAGCGATTTACAGCTGCCCGCAGCATGGACCATTATAACGAACATCGCGGATGTACACGGAGTGGAGCGAGACAGCGCGGGTTTGGGCGGGGCGGGGCGGGCTTGGGCGGGGCGGAGCGGGGAGGAGCGGGGAGGAGTGGGGGGGATTGGAGGGAGGGGGCGGGGAGGGGAGGGCAGGAAGGGGTAAACGTATATTACGGATATTACCAAGAAAAGTCATATCACGTCACAGTTTTTAAATACAGCGTGTCGTTATACAGCATCATATCGTATTTTACTATTAATGCAAATACATATAAATTACACCTGCAAAATATACGGAATCAATACGCATAAAATATATTTAAAAGTAAAACATTTGTACAGTTAATCTACGCCACTTTTATGAGATATCAACAGTATTAGGCTTTCGTGTTTTTTCCCTTCTGTATTCGAAGATTGCCGTCTTTACTTTCGCGTCTGGTAATCGCTTTCAATTACGAGTGAATCTTAGTTGTCTAAGTCACGTGCACCCTAACATTTTCTACTGTGCATCAGTCATAGAAAGAAGTTTGTATTTTAGCCCCTTGCCTTATCGCTAGTAAACAGGTACACAACTGTTGGGGTGGCAGATTCTGAGTCGGTGTAATATGGAACTGTAGCCGCAGTGCGCGTGAAGTTCGTGTCTGGTTTGCGCGTGCCCCAAATACAATAATACATTTATTACAGATCTGTGAGTATTATACGATGAAATTCGCCACATGATCGGCTGAACTGAATTAGTTGGATAAAATGCAATCGTCATTTTATATCGAAAGTGTGCGAATAAACCCGATAACATCTGTTACGTTTGTGAAAGATTTACACTGAAACTTCAAAGGAAAAAAATATATTAAATTACAAAACTTGTGTATCCTTTATATTTTGGCTAGCATGTTTGTTAGAGATTATTGCTGGTTTCTTGTCAGAGAGAGTAGGCAGGAATACACGAGCTAAAAATTGAACTTTTAGCACTCTGTGTAAAAGTAACTTCTCTTATTAGTGATTGTCTAAAAAGTGAATTTCTTTCTTAAAAAGGGATTGCGAGAAATAAATATCCGGTCAACGTCAGGATTCTTCATGGGTGGAAGATGATCACTTTTGCTTTCAACAAATATGTGGTGCGAAATCTCATACACGTACTGCCATGTGTGACATTTTTCTCACATTCTTACGCAACCCAACGTGCTCTGATGTTTGGAAGGTGTACGAAATCTCTTAGAGTGAGTCAGAACGTGCACCGTCCGACGATTACACGCGGAGTTGCCTATAAATCAGAGACAAATGACACATGTATAACTTCTATATAAGAGCTTTTACGAATACAGCTTCTCAGGGAAATTGCTCATTCAGTAATCCTACTGTTCCTATTGTTCTGTTTTGGATTTATCAATATGCCATATTTATCTCACACATGGTTTTACTACATAGTACTTTCCATACTTTCTAAATAGGTAGATTTCAGCCAGTAGGATTTGATTATTGTTGAGTTTTAACAATCTCTTTTTATTGATATCATTTCTAAATCCAATTTTAAGACAATCACTTTTCTTGAGACAGTAAAATAATTTTTTAACAGTGATAATAAAATGTTTTTAAAACAAATTGTATTCATTTATTCCATTTTAAGAAAATGTTTACAATTACTGTTAAAAAAGTAGTTAACTGTCTCAAAAAAATTGATTGTCTTAAAATTGAATTTGGAAACTTTATCAGTAAAACGTATGACAGACAATCATAATTTGAGTAAAAAAAAGTTGAGCAATCTATCCTTAAAGCAATGAAATTACAATAGAGAAACTAGGATACATGGACTTCTTGTACGTATGTGATTCATTAGCCGTTGTTACGGCAAATGGCTTATTTCTCTTGTGCACTGTTTGATAATTAACTGTAACACATCAGTGAGATGCACTATAAATCGTAGATTCTACATGGAATGTATTACGAAAATGGTAGAGATAAACATTTCAGTTCTAATCCGACAGTTGTCGAACCGACAACGTGATTAACGATATTAATAATTAAACATATGCCATACTGATCGAAACCAGATATTTACCTGGTGTTGGGTGAAGACAAATTGGGAATTAAACTATTATCATAATCGGTGGCTATTAATTCTCGGATATCAGTAAAAACAAAATTCATTATACCATCAAACTCAACCGTCTGTGTACTTTGTTAGAAATCACAGTTATATTTAATCTGACTGTTATAATTTTCTATTACATTTTAAATATCAAATACTTTCAAATTCCATCATTATTACCGAGTTGATTATGATTTTCAGGAAATTAAAGGGATTATTAATGTGTATACTTTATTTATATATCATTTTACTGATTTAAAAGTGAATATTAAATGTTTGTGTAGCAGAAAGTCTTTTCATTTCTTTAAACATTCGTCAAGTTTCTAATTTAAAATTTATGATTTGTTTTCGTGGACTTTGTTTTGCTTTTGTGCAAAAATCATAGAAGCCAAATGTCACTCAAATGTTTGCTATTTTTCGCGATAAATAAATAAATAAATAAATAAATAAATAAATAAATAAATAATCTTTCTGAAAAATGTTTTCGACATTTTTACGGGACCGTTTGGAAGGTAAACCTGTGGCAACGAGTGAATGTTAAATAAATACAAATTATGAGTTACCTTGTGATAAAAACGAATAATGTTACAAATTTACACACTGTGTCTAAAACTCACACCGGATTTCAAATATGCAAAGTACAAATTATATATCATATTTTTTTTAAACTACAGATATCCAAACGAGTGAGGAAAGAAAATATACACTATGATATTTATAATTCATTTTTATCAATGTATACTTGACATTCATTAAGTAATGCAATAATAAAATTATATTTTCATTGTCCGGAGATTTGCATTTAAACGCCTTTAATGCCGAGAACAGTTCATGAAATCATCAAAAAACGTTGTGAACAGTATGGCGAAGGGGAAGTGAAATTTTAAGATGTTTATAAGTAGTACAGATCTCTTAAGAAAATCGTGTGGGTAAATTTTGTACAACAAATAAACAAACTATTCAATTTTGTCAGTTCGCTTGTGAAATTATCATGTAGAAAAGGTGAAATAAATATCTTTAGGCATTGGATGTGTTACAATCTCTTATTTTTCAAAATTACTTGTTGAATGTCGAAACACTCTAATTATTATTGATTTTGAATATTATATATAAATAATGAATATAGTTCCTTTACGGATGTTTTGTAAGTGTAAGAAATCTCTTTATCTACTTAAGAATGTGATTTACGAAACACAAGTGCATAATAAGTTGCCTGCTAATCAACGGCAAATGTCACTTTTGGAAATTGGTTATATGATTTTTCCAATCACATGTAGAATGGCAAAAAGTGATGATCTTCGACACTTTACAAGCTCTAGAAATTTGTAATATTTGTTCTGAAGCACCTGTGTATGACATTGGTCTAAAATGTTTCAGTGTAAAAATGAGATTCGGCTGGGCAAACGTCATGCGATGTGTACTTATGTCTACGAGCGAAGTGGTCAATAGTGCAATTTGGGCGAACACGTGTCACAAAAACGTTGCAGCGTCGGGTCACGTGGGGGCCAAAGTTGAAGGCCCAACCCTCACCTGCCACGTTGGTGCAATGCTGGGGCGCGGGCGGCAGGCGACCTAGCAACCCAGCAGCCAATGGCGGTAATTAGTAAATGAAACCGGCCCGCAATTGTTTTATCGCCCTATCGTTGGCCTCGCGCCAAATGGGTGCCAGCCCCGCTCCGAACAGAGCGTAGATGTTAGGACGGTGTGCCGACGTAGGCGGTAGTCCGTGGAAAAGCAGACAATGCAGAGAAGTGGGTGAGAAGAAGGTGAGAGTAATGCAAACAGAGAAGGAATAAATGGTGAGATAATGGTTATAGGGCGATTTTTTCAACTATGCAAATTAGACGCATTCACTTTGGCATTATCACTGCATTTTGTGTCTTTCTCGGCGTGCCGCTAGATGTCGCATGGTCGAGACTGCATTAACCACTACTTGATACGGTCGCAACTTCTAGCGGTATGACCGAAAAAAGATGTGAAATGCAATGACGTAATGCCAATGTTAAGACGGGGCTCAGGTGCATAGTTAACAAAACACACTATAGGGAGATGATCGAGGGTAAGCTGGGTTTAAAGAAGACAAGAGCAATGAAGACAGAGAGGGCAGGAAGAGTGGCGAGGGCGGTGAGGGCGGTGAGGGCGGCGAGGGCGGCGAGGGCGGCGAGGGCAGCGAGGGCGGCGAGGGCGGCGAGGGCGGCGAGGGCAGCGAGGGCGGCGAGGGTGACGAGGGCGGCGAGGGCGGCGAGGGCGGCGAGGGCGGCGAAAAAGACAAGAGCGATGAAGACAGAGAGGGCAGGAAGAGTGGCGAGGGTGGCGAGGGCGGCGAGGGCGGCGAGGGCGGCGAGGGCGGCGAGGGCGGCGAGGGCGGCGAGGGCGGCGAGGGCGGCGAGGGCGGCGAGGGCGGCGATGGCGGCGAGGGCGGCGAGGGCGGCGAGGGCGGCGAGGGCGGCGAGGGCGGCGAGGGATCACATCTTCCTAAGTTCAGAGATAGATTTAAAGTTCATTTAGAATGTACCCAGGGTATCGAGATTCGTCCTCTGTCCACTTAAAGAACTTTTATGATTTAAAAATCGCGGTAGTCCTATTTAAATGACCTGTATTTGACTTCTATTCATACCCATCTAAAACATATTTATCGTTTTGTCGTTCAAAGTAGATCATTTTTCTGAGAACGCTTGAAATATCATGTAAGGGAAACTTTTCACATATGTGTTAATATGATTTATCATATTGTTAGAAGAAATCTTCGTTTAACTTCAAAGCGTGAATTAGGAAGTGTAGAAAAAGTAGAATTGGAAATAAGAATCTCGAAGGTTTAAAAAACTGACTCCGTTAATTATTTAGGCACACAGGATGCAAAAGTCACCGAGCTTAGAGATAGATAACGGGAGTGAGGAGCTTTAGTGTCTTGCAAATATCGGGAAACTGTTTGGTTTAGGTGCATGCTCTTTGTGAAAACAAAGAAGAGAAAATTTTCTACAAAATCGATACTTTTTTACTTCGTTAACAGTTTTGAAGATGGAAAGTAAATACGCAAATATTTTTATATTAAGTCCTTAGGGTATTAGGATTATGTCACCGTAAACAACCTTCATATGGCTTGTCTTCGAAGACGTACAGAATAAAATTCTGAAGTTTTTAAATTTCGTTTGAATGTTGATCTGAGAGCTCTCTGTTTTGTACATCTTCTCACCTTTCCGATCTTTCCGTTTCTTCACTTTTAGTCCATTAGTAGGCTTAATTGTACAGCACTTCATATATGACAAACGTTGATAGTATTTTACATACCTAGAGGGTAACTAATGATGTATCACATTCTGCCAGTGAAGAGTTTTAATCATGTATTAGTGAGTGATTTTACCATACGAATCCAATTTGAACTTGCAAACTTAAACTTCAATTTTAAAGATAATCTTCATCAGCAATATGTAAATGCATTTCCGAAATATCCTCTAATGATTACCTATCGATACATTGACTAATCGATAATTTACCTATTAAGAAGAAAACGCTAGGATAAAACATGCATTCGGGAAACTAAAACTGGCAGGTGAGCGAAGAGATGGAATTAGATCAAAAATCGAATAATATTTTTTCATGCAAAACTTTCAAAAAGAAAAATCAAAATTCAAGACAATCTTTATAATTTTCAAAATAACAAATAAATATTATCGGTGAAACAAATTCACAAAGAAATATAATTTCAAGCAAGCTAATAAATTCGACAATGTTCAATTTATATAATGTGTAAATGCTGAAAGTTCTTTTTATAATCTGTTAAATGATGCTTTTGAATGATTCTATAAAGAAAACAGGTCTCTAATGATGAATAATATTTTAATAATAATTTTAACATCATTGCCTCGTTTGAAAGCGATTAAGGTCTCTTTTGTTGCTAACGTAACACAAGTATTTTTGTAAGTCGTATTAAACTAGTGTATCATTTCCGGACAGGGTTCGGCCATTCTGTAGTGATAGGTAAAGTGTTAACAAAGAAACTGCTTAGATTTGCAGTGTGCAGAAAATGAAACAAAAATAAAAGTAATTGACAAAAATAAAATAAAACCAAAAATATAACTTAGTTATAAATCTTTCTCGATTAACTAAATGCGTTTAATTAAGATTACATCAAATGTCTTCGGAAAATTCTGCTTAATTAAATGAATGCTACCCTCATTTCTGAGCGTGGGTGAGTTCGGAGGCTTACTTCTTTGTATCCTCCTCTTTCGTCGAAGGTGATCACAGTGGTGATAGTTCCTCTTCTTCACCTATATTCCATTGATGAAACGGTGATCTTAAACCTAGATTACAAAGACATCGTCTATCAGACGACGCAACTAGCGCCGAAAGCTTTTTACCCCCTTCCCCTCGCTGCACGTTTCTGAAACTCTAGGTCCCTTCATTGCGTGACTAGCCAGTGAAATGCGCGTGACTTTGTACGCGTGCCTATTCCCGGTGTACACCAACGCCGCGTCGTCCAGTAGACTAAGCCATTGTACTTTGTACGTCAGTATTTTGTCGCTGTATTGCCAAATATTGTGAATAATGAATACGAAAATGAATAATGAATACCTTGTCTTGTAGCGTTTAATTTTTTTATGAACATGTAGTTATTATAATGGTACGTCGGCGATCATAACAAAGGTCGTATGACGTGATACTACTGCGGACGCTTCTCAAACGCCACGTGTGGATAGCACCAAGCAAATGTGTGCCGTAGTCAAGTTATTTAGGTGTATCTATAAAAACTTTTAAAATGTATTTTGTAACTCCATATCCATACATGTTCAATCCATTAAATTCAGTGTTTCATCGTGAAAATCTGTTTTCTTTATTTTTACCCAAAGGAGTATGTCAAAGTACGCCCTTTTAATAACGCTTGGTACAGATCGCCTTTGTAATCTAGGGATAGGGAAGTGAATGATGCGATGTGAATGTCTATGAACTAGACGACTGTTCGCATGATACACTTGCAGGAATAGAAAGCCACGCCCAGAGAATGAAAACTTTCATGAATTACATAGGTAGCTTCCAGCTCCACCCGCTTGATCAAAATCCAATTCATTGAGCCACCTCTGCCATTCATATTTCGATGAAAGAAATGCCGATTTGAATTGACCAACAATAATTCTAATCCCCCCTTTCTTGGCAAGGGAAGAAACGATGTGAGTAATTTGTCCTAAAAATGACAAATCCTCTAATATTCACAATTGTTCCAATATTCTCTGTGATTTCATCATTTTATAGATAGGTAATTCTCGGAATAATGGAAGATCCAACTTTGGCATCTACGTTAGTGTGCTCTTTGCCTTCAAACTACGGTCACTTTGTCTTTGTAACAGTGTGTGGGCGCCAACGTCAATGTTACCGGATGTGTCAGGCTCAGTTTGAAAACGCTTTTGATGGTCTGTGGAGTAATTATTCATTAGTGAATGAAGGGTAAAGGTTAAAATTAGTGAATGCAAGCCAGAATTCACAACATAAAACAAGGGCATGTACCGCCTCAAAGGTTATAGTTAGTATGCTGTGAGGTTGTAAACATCAAATTCTTCTGTTTGGAATGATAATCAAGAAAATCTTATGAATAATCTTCTCTCATGTGGATGCAAGTAGTACTAAGAATATTTTTCTTCATCAATTAATATACTCCGGATTTGTAGTTTGTCCTATCAAGCTCTGAATGTTCTTTCATTGTATAATTTAAAATGCTGTGTGCTACAAAACAATTATTTCAAATTTCAGACAAGTTAGTAAACAGTTTGATAAGATACAACTTCAAAATCATATTGTAATTGTTTCACAAGGATAACTTGCCCAGAACATTTTATTGTAAATATATTTTTATTACTATTATTATTAAAATGCAAAACAATTCACTGCGCAACATGAAATAAAACTTGAAAATATTCTCGAAAACACAGGAAAACTTTTACCCTTCAATGTACTCCTACGGGCTGACAGGTAAATGTTTCACTTGAAAAATAATGATATTTTTTTATGGAAGTATGATTCAAGAGCAATTTTCCATCTCTTAAGAAACACAATACATTATTCAAATTTCTGCCGGAAAATGCTTTCAGGGGATAAAAATGAGCCTTTCCATTATTTATGTATTCTCAGTTGGTAACATAAAATGTTGAAACTAACCTGAATGCAATATAACATTTTCAAAACAGAAACAATACTTTCTTTCGGTAGAGTACTTCAGGGATCTGAGAAAATGAGTTCATCCCATTCCGATGATAATTTTTAATTGCGTCACTATTATTAATTTGTAACACTTTGGGTAACTAATTATTTATTCATCATCGAAGCAAGAGGCAAATCGTCTAGTGAAAAAGAAAAATGTCATATACACTATATTAGTATAAATAAAAGACGTGTTTACCAACATGTTTATTCATAACAGGGGAAGTTTTCAAAGGCTTAGTTATTATCACCAAAACAACCGTGGAAGTGAAGAATATATCTACATAGTCGTCATCAGTAGTCATATTCTGTGTGATGTCGAGTATTCTGAGTAGACCCAAAAGATGTCAAGATGACGGTTAAGCCATCAAAAGCTTCTCAATTTGTTTCTAAGAATGTTAGTACATACAACACCTTTTATTTATACTATTCAAACGCCAACAAATGTCCCTATTAAATTGATTCAAAATAAATTAAACACTATTTTCATTAGAATTATGTATGTAGTTGTGCTCATAACAGGTTAAAACATAATGGCATCTGCCTTATAGCTGTTAGACACTTTTTTCTTATTCAAAAGAATCCTGTCGATCTGTGAACAATATGAAATATTTTGCTATATTTCAGATTCTTACGTAGCACAACTTTTTATATAACATCTATTTAATTGATTTTTTAAAGGTTAAGTGTCAAACTTGGAAGTCAAAGTCATACATTCATGTAAAATAACAGGTTTTGTTCCATCAATATCTATCATTTTAGGATACTTTTATTCATATATTCGTTCATATATTTTTCTTTTTGCCTTCATAAAGTAATAAATATAGAATAATATTTGAAATAGCCACACTTAATTTTTTTTAACTGTACATTCAGTGATTTCGTTACCTTTAATTTTAAAAAGCCTTTCCCCCTAACATTTTCTATATTACAAAATTTTCGGACACAGATAATGACGTGTAATCGAGAATCTAAATGTTTCTATAATTTATATCATGGAAGTTTTAATTATAAATAATCAAGGTATTGCCTTCAAAATGTCTGCTTAGCAAATTTTTCTCTCTTTTGAGTAAATTATTTTGAAAAGTATTTTAATTTAATTATTATCAGTGAACTAGCAAAAAAACGTATCCTTAGAGTTGTATTGTATCGTATCTGTAGAGTAAATGCTCTCGTATGAAAATCGATGTACGTAATGAAAGTTCAATAAATGAAATCAAACTGTGTCGAAAAATGAATGTGTTTGTGAATTTATAAACTGAAAAATATGGGAGCACACTAAATAATCCTTTCTCTATTACAGGGTTTACTGAGCGTAGCAGTATTTGTAGATTAACACATATAATCAGCTTTTCATAACGTAAATTGAAAAAACATTTTCTTCGAAAATGCGATTGTGAAAAAGCATTTGATTTATGAACATACCTGTACTTGCCATTATATTTTATTACCAGTACTTAGAAAGTGTTAGTGGTCTACAATTTTGGGATAGAATGAGTGATATAATGAAAGTAACATCCTGAGATAGCGGTCTTATAGATGCTGAATCTAAATTTAACTCCCAATTTTAAAATTTATGATACTTAAACCTTAAGAAAAAAATTCAACTTCTCTTCTCTTGACAATCGATATCAAATTAATAAAATATTAACAAAGACGAATATGAATGGAGTAATATATGAGAGGAAATATATTTTCTTAATGTCGATGCTTGATAAAACATACGCGTACACTTAGATGCCAAATGAAAAAAAGTATGAGGGCATATTTCAATAATGTGAATATCATAATCATTGAATCACTAAAAACCAAGACCTTGCATTTAAAGCATGAAATTCGTTAGGTTCATAAAGCATGACATTTGCTAGGTACAGCAATTAGAAAATGAGTGTCTTATGAGACAAATAGAAGTTCTGTGCATTGCTCGGAAAAGTATGCTGTAAATGAGGACACAATATTTAAAACTGGTCTCTATATTCGCGAATTCATATCAAAGACATTTCTTGTACGTGTGCTATTTTCCTCGAGAAAACTCTTCATTATTTTGAGTTCTATAATATAAAACTCTACATTAAAGAATTCTATATTGTTCTATATTAAAGAAAAAGTTCGATAAATTCGTCACTCATTATAACGAAATGAGTATCGCTTTTACATCACATGGTGTAAAGCGAATGGCGCAAACGCGATACGAGTTTTATTATGAAGTTACACCAAACAATATTATAGATAAGTTATACCAAAAATCTTGCAGAATTTGGTCTACGACGGCCTCAGAGTGAATTTTATTCATTTTATAATATATTAATCAATAGCTAAAAACTGAATTTGTTTGCTTCCACAATAAAGAGTTTCGTTAGTTTTTTTGAGTTGGTGTTAGTATGAAGCACCGTAAAAATTGTAGGTTAACGTTTATGGTAAATGTCCGTGTCTTATTAAATACGTTTGTATTACACATTGTGTAACCATTAAGAGTTAATAATTATAACAAATACTTGTGGTTATATTTAAAATTATATTTTTTCTCTCATTCCTAGCTAAAATGTATGTAAAGAGTATTAATCGATAAAAGCACGCGTTTCTTTATGAGTATATAATATCACCGGGATGGAAGTAATATTCAATTGATAACGCACCGTCGTAGATTAAATTATGAGTAACTTCTCGGAAATCACAATGTAATGGAAAGGATCATAGTGTTTGACTCGAATTACAGAAATCAACGTTATCACTGAAAAGTTTCAAATGATTTAACTTAATTAATTATGGTTAAGGGAAACGCGTCGATCGGGAGAGCAAAGGAAGTAGTGCCGAGATCGCTAAGGCGAGATCGTCGTGGCGATCTCAAATCGAAGGATCACGGGTTCGAATCCCGCCTCGGGCATGGATGTATTTGTGATCGCCCCTTCACCCTTTATCATCATCATCCTATTACTTCATTAGAGAAGGATTAATAATTCCCTGCGCGAGCATCAGGCCCTTGCCCTTAATTGGATGTGCAGTTGGCTTTAAAAAAGGGAAATGCAAAATGTAATTTTAAACAGTTTCACAAAGATCAAATTATTCTGGACGTGTTAGATAATCTTTAAACAGTAATATTTTTAAGGCTAAATTTGTGACAATTTGTGACTAGTCATTATTTCAGAAATTAATAACTTAAATATTCGACGTCTCACAATAAGATTTATAAAATTATCGATATTATAAATACGTTTATCAAATTCAAAATCAGAGGAAATGCTAATAAAAATTCAAAGCAAAAACTTGATTACAGAACTCTAACAAAATCAGTGACCAACTCTCCTGCACTTTCTAGATGGTTAATTGCAATGAGGAAAGTTTAATCAACGGCAAACAATTAAGTACGAGATTTTGTACGGAAAGACTATCACAGAATGACGAAACAACCTTAAAATAATCACGTTTCACCAAAGTTATCCTAAAGACAAGAAGATACAATGAATCCGATCTGAGAAACATTAATCATGGAATCAATGGAAAATTTCACTGATAATCGAAACCAATAAAATAAAGTTTTGCGATTCTTAATAAAATATGCATGTAACTTAAAAAAAATAGTATGTCCGAACGACAAGTTACGCCACACGCGAGAACGGAACCAGCTATCCTAAAAACACAAGAAGATAAAATGATTCCGATCTGAGAAACATTAATCGTGGAAACAATGGAAAATTTCACTGTTAATCAAAACGAATAAAATAAAGTTTTCCTGTTCTTAACAACAAAAATGCATGCAACTGTAAAAAAATAGCATGTCCGAACGACAAGTTGCGCCACACGCGAGAACGAAGCCAGCAGCTGAAAAGACAAAAGCAGATCGAGCCGTCGGGGAGCGGCGCGCGCCGCCGCCGTCGCCGCTCGGAGCGGAGGTTACCTGAAGGAGAAGGTGCAGCGCCGTCCGCTCGTGTCGCTTGCCCACCAGCCCCAGCGCAGCACTGGCGCGCCGCCCGCCGCGCGCCCTTATATGCGCGCGCGCGCCGCCCTCGCCCTGCCCCGCCCCGCCCACGTCCGCGACGCCGCCGCGCTCGCCGCCGCCACCGCGCCCCGCTCGCCCCTCCCTGGTATACAACGATTTTCTTAAGAATGGGATAAAGTGACAGTTCGCAAAACAAGTGAACATCACGTGTACTTCAGAGAAGTAAACACGTGCACCGTCACGAGTACGCATCTCACATTCAAGACTCGATTTTAAAACAAACATAATACTTGTCACATAAAAACTAAAACTAAATTCAATGTAATTTTTATAAAAAGAAAGAATTTTTACAGAAGAGCACAAAGCTTATACTTCGTAATTTCAATTATTTCTCGTGGCGCACTACATTTTCGGACGAGGACATCACAGCCAGGGAGCGTCGTAACTATTTACAAGTTAGCCAACTGCAAACGAACGAATGGAGGAAGGAGAGTCTAATAAGTTCAAGGGCACAACGACCACAGAATCGTCAGTTGTGTTGGCAGCACTAGCTGTCAAATCATCCCATTCTAAAGCAAATCGGACAATACCATCGCGCGCGTCCGAGTATCCGACGTCGGCGCCTAAGCTCTCCCCCGGGTGGTAGGGTGGGTGGTTGATTGGACCGTTGTTGCGAGCTTTCACTCACAACCACACGGAGACACGGTGTCCCCGACACCCCCGTCCCCGGCACCGCCATACTGGGAGAGGTGGCTAAGGGTATCAGCTGGTGTCACTGCAGTGCCTCTGACCGGGAGGTCCTATTTCGGAGTCCCGACACTGCCATGCTTGTCAGCTAGGTCGAATTCAGTCGCTGTCTGGAGGAGAATTCTAGCGGTTGGCTGCTGTGATCGGTAGTTTTCCGTCGGTTCTCCGATTTTCACCAAGCGAATGCCGGAGCAGTGCCCTAACGAACGAGCCACGGCGCGCACGCCATCATTCCTTCACCTTCCTCGTCGAATCCTCACCCCTACTTACGCAAAGTTACACTACCACACATGCCGGGAGACCGGTTGGGAATATAGAGCTTGTTCTGGCTGGGGCGGTTCCCCGCTGGTGAAAGATACTTTTTGTGGGAAACCTCGCTAGCCGACGGTAGGTCGGCGCCAGATTTCATCCAGCGAAAGATTATCGCTACCTGCAGAGGAAAAAATCATGCACTACACTTACGTGACTAATGACCTTAGTAGTTGACGGGCCCGGAATCACAATCAACCAACGAACAGACACCGCCGTCCCCGACACTGTCGTCCCCGACACTGCCGTCCCCGACACTGCCCTCCCCGACACTGCCCTCCCCGACACTGCCGTCCCCGACACTGCCCTCCCCGACACTGCCCTCCCCGACACTGCCCTCCCCGACACTGCCCTCCCCGACACTGCCCTCCCCGACACTGCCCTCCCCGACACTGCCCTCCCCGACACTGCCCTCCCCGACACTGCCCTCCCCGACACTGCCCTCCCCGACACTGCCCTCCCCGACACTGCCCTCCCCGACACTGCCCTCCCCGACACTGCCCTCCCCGACACTGCCCTCCCCGACACTGCCCTCCCCGACACTGCCCTCCCCGACACTGCCCTCCCCGACACTGCCCTCCCCGACACTGCCCTCCCCGACACTGCCCTCCCCGACACTGCCCTCCCCGACACTGCCCTCCCCGACACTGCCCTCCCCGACACTGCCCTCCCCGACACTGCCCTCCCCGACACTGCCCTCCCCGACACTGCCCTCCCCGACACTGCCCTCCCCGACACTGCCCTCCCCGACACTGCCCTCCCCGACACTGCCCTCCCCGACACTGCCCTCCCCGACTCTGCCCTCCCCGACACTGCCCTCCCCGACACTGCCCTCCCCGACACTGCCCTCCCCGACACTGCCCTCCCCGACACTGCCCTCCCCGACACTGCCCTCCCCGACACTGTCCTCCCCGACACTGCTCTCCCCGACACTGCCCTCCCCGACACTGCCCTCCCCGACACTGCCCTCTCCGACACTGCCCTCCCCGACACTTCCCTCCCCGACACTGTCCTCCCCGACACTGTCGTCCGTGATAACACAGTTCCCGAGAACACGTCCCCGACGCAATTACCCCCCCCCCATAACAGGACGACACCTCCACACCTCCTCCCCGATACCATCGCCCTCCAAATCGCTTCCGATATCGGTACCCCCAAGAAGTTCTTGATACCACAGATGTGGTTCCATCAGTGTCCGACCTGACCAAGAGAATACCCAACAACAGGATAGATAGTATTATCGTTTAATGTTGTAATGATAAAGGTTTGCAAATGTCATCTTCTCAGTGTCGAGAAGAGAGGTGCTTGCATGAGATGCGGTGTTTGATATCTCAAGCTTTTTTTTTTTTCTTCACAAGCCAAGAACAATTATGTTATATAGTGACACAATATTCTTCTTGTAAGCACAACTTGAGATTAGTGAGGCCAGAAAATTATGAAACACACCTCGTACCATCGTCATTACTGTGCCCTCAACATACCTCCACGCTTCCGACCTCAATGTTGCCTTCGCCCCAGTGCCGAAGCTAGAACACTTGGCCGTATGTAAATTGTGGAACAAATAATCCCTTCATCTTTTCTCGCGAAATTTACTTTGTAATTCTACACGTAAATTGCGGGCCAATTAACCCTGGTAAGGAAAAGTACTGATTGTGCAATAAAGCGCGTTAGGGGAGCCGTCGCCACCGCCGCCGCGTTGCTGTTCAACTTTTCCTTATTTCTTACGGAAAATGCTTCAAACTCGCTTCTATATCGAAATGAAAAGCAAAGAAAGCACTAGAAGAGTGTCCATATTTCAAGTTCAGCGTTATGAGCCGACAAAATGTAAGAATATAAAATGGAAATAAAGGCAGAATTAATTCATTCAACGAATGATTCAATTGAATGAAAACCAGCTTTAAGCAAACCACATTTCTAATGAAATATGTCAGTCTTAAGCCTGAAAAATACTAATTTTAATACTAATGGCTATGAAAATGTTCTTCGAATATAAAGTGTCACCTTCCTCTTCACCTGGAAGCGGATGAGGTAGCCTTCCTCCGAAAAATTTTCGCATACATTTACATACTCCGGAAAATCGTACCCGCTCCGAACACAATTGAAAATGTGAAAGTTGTAACAATCAACTACATGAGTTATTTTATTTTAACAAATTCCTCTCCACACATTCGGCATTCGCCGAGCAGCGAGCTACTGCTCGCCCAATCCCGAGCAGCTGATGTGTTCGGCGAATGTTCGCTCCCTTTGATATGTCCTAAAGACCGACACGCGGTGGGTAGGGCGAACACTGAATGTTCGGCGCTTGGCGAATCGCAAGCAATCCGTCCACACTACTCGCGATTCGCCGAATACCGAATGTGTAGAGCTCTCTTAATGACCAACACGCGGTGAATAGGGCGCACACTGAATGTTCGGCGCTCGGCGAATCGCAAGCAACGCGTCCACACCACTCGGGATTCACCGAATACCAAATGTGTAGAGCTCTCTAAATAACCGACACGCGGTGAATAGGGCAAACACCGAACGTTCGGCGCTCGGCGAATCGCAAGCAACCAGTCCACACCACTCGGGATTAACCGAATACCAAATGTGTAGAGCTCTCTTAATGACCGACACGCGGTGAATAGGGCAAACACCGAACGTTCGGCGCTCGGCGAATCGCAAGCAACGCGTCCTCACCACTCGGGATTCGCCGAATACCGAATGTGTAGAGCTCTCTTAAAGACCGACACGCGGTGAATAGGGCGAACACTGAATGTTCGGCGCTTGGCGAATCGCAAGCAATCCGTCCACACTACTCGCGATTCGCCGAATACCGAATGTGTAGAGCTCTCTTAAAGACCGACACGCAGTGAATAGGGCGAACACCGAACGTTCGGCGCTCGGCGAATCGCAAGCAATCCATCCACACCACTCGGGATTTGGCGAGCGGTTGCTCGGGATTCGCCGAATGCTGCATGTGTGGAGCTGCCTTAACCTCACGCTCGCGAGACGCATCCGCCAGCCGCGCCCCGCTGTTGCCTTCTCGGTGCCTGCGGCCGCGAACAAGTGCCCCAGCTGCCAACGCATCCTCGCCCGTCTGCGAGCTCCTGGCTTCAGCTGCCACTCACACCGCTAGCTGTGCCACTCGCAGCCCCAATTAGCGAAACACACAAGGAGGTGCGGTTTGTTCGCGTTTATGTCCTAAGTAGTATTACTTCTAAATGCGTCTCGACTACACCCTTAATCCTACTGATTTTATCTTCATTGTTGCTTCATTGTCATTGTCTTCGCCGAGCTATGTTGTTATTCTGTATTTCTCTAATATCCAGGCCATTTGCTTTACTTCCACCATAAAGTTTTGTTTTAGTCATCTACTCTACACTTTCCTCGTTTTTATCTGACAATTTCCTTATAATTTCTCCGAACTCTAATTCTTTCCACACGTTTTACTCTCTGGATGGTCTTTTTTTTCGCCTTGTTTTACTTGAATTCCTTTGGCTCCGGATCTTTCAGTTCCTGCCATAAGTATTTCCACTTGATACATTTTCATATGAAGTGTTTCCATATGATATAAATACTCCAGCTGCCAACGCATCCTCGCCCGTCTGCGAGCTCCTGGCTTCAGCTGCCACTCACACCGCTAGCTGTGTCACTCGCAGCCCCAATGAGCGAAACACACAAGGAGGTGCGGTTTGTTCGCGTTTATGTCCTAAGTAGTATTACTTCTAAATGCGTCTCGACTACACCCTTAATCCTACTGATTTTATCTTCATTGTTGCTTCATTGTCATTGTCTTCGCCGAGCTATGTTGTTATTCTGTATTTCTCTAATATCCAGGCCATTTGCTTTACTTCCACCATAAAGTTTTGTTTTAGTCATCTACTCTACACTTTCCTCGTTTTTATCTGACAATTTCCTTATAATTTCTCCGAACTCTAATTCTTTCCACACGTTTTACTCTCTGGATGGTCTTTTTTTTTATTTTCCGCCTTGTTTTACTTGAATTCCTTTGGCTCCGGATCTTTCAGTTCCTACCATAAGTATTTCCACTCGATATATTTTCATATGAAGTATTTCCATATGATACAATTGCGTCCGCTTCCACCAGAGGTGTTGCTGTCGCTGACTGACGTCTTCCGAATCCGCCGTTCCGCCCTCCCCGCGTGGAGGTGCTAGGCGTGGGCCGACCGGGCGATCTCCTGGGGCCCCGCAAGGCAAGGAGCCCGAAGACGGGAATGGAGGGAAACAAATTAGAAAAAATTGAAAAAGAAGTTTGAACTCGAGAAAATAGGTGTCATTTTAGAAGCCGCGGTACAGTAGAATGATTCATAAAATTTTCAATTAACTTTTTACCTTAAATTGTTGATTACAGTCATTATTTGTATCTGACATTTATTGCTGCTAAGAACATTTGTCCCGTAAGGGTAGGTAATGTTATATCACAGGAAGTGATGGAGTTCATCACCCACTAAAACTTGAGATGCTGCGCCGACTAACACGTCAGCGTTCCGACTCCAGGAATCTCCACCAGGGAGCATCACAGCAGCCGGGACAAGCTCTAACCTCCCGACTAGGGTCTCTGATGTGTGGCAGAGCTCTGTATGTGTGTATTGGTGTGTAAGGGGGGGAGGGCAGTACAAGTATGTGGAAGGATATGTGCGATTTGCACACCTTGCTCCGGCGTATTCGCCTGGTAATGATCGGAGAAACTATGGAAAGCTACCGAAGAGAACAGCCAGCCGCCAGATTTCTCTTCCAGACAATGATTAAACCCTACTTAGTAAGCCAATGTCGAAAATCCGTCATGTTCGGTATTCGAACCCTAGTACTTCCAGGACAGAGTCGCTGCAGTGGTAACAGTTTGTTGTCGTAAGGCAACTCAGCTGGGCATGTCTCTTAGGCACAGTTACTCCTTCCCGCTTCCGCTCCTTCTCCCTCACCCTGCCCATCTCTGTACATCTCCTTCCCTTGCAGTTCCATCTCATGCCTCTACCTAGCTCTGAACTCGTTCCACCGCAGCTTCTCTTCTCCTCACTCCACCCGGCTCGGCTTCCCTCCGGCCATCACATCGGTTCCACCCTGCCCTACCTCGCACTGCCCCGCCTTACTCTGCCCGGTTCTCACTGTCATGCCCCGCCCCGGCCCACTCACATCCACTCGCCCCGCCTCGCAAGTGCCTTCTCCGATTCTCTCCGCTCCGCCTAGACAACATCCGCCCTGAACCCGCTCCGCCTTGTTCTTCCACGCTCAGCCATGCGCCACTCCGATATGCGACGCACTATCACACTCCACAGCGCTCATTCTCACCCCTTTGGTCCCGTAAGTGCATTGCATGTTTTGTCACGGGCGGCGACGGCGGCGGCGTTGATATTGTTGTTGTTGTTGTTGTTGTTGTTGTTGGTGGTGGTGGTGGTTGTGGTCTTTCTCTGCAAGTGCCTTCTCCGCCTAGACAACATCCGCCCTGAACCCGCTCCGTCTTGTTCGTCCACGCTCAGCCATGCGCCACTCCGATATGCGACGCACTATCACACTCCACAGCGCTCATTCTCACCCCTTTGGTCCCGTAAGTGCATTGCATGTTTTGTCACGGGCGGCGGCGGCGTTGATATTGTTGTTGTTGTTGTTGGTGGTGGTGGTGGTGGTGGTGGTGGTTGTGGTCTTTCTCTGCTGGATGGCGAGATCTGGTACCGACTTACCCTCGTCAAGCGGGGTTTTCCCGCTAGGGAGGTGCTCGCTTTTCGGAAATACCTGGTCAGGGGAAACAGGTATTTCCCAAAAGCGTGGCACCTCCCCAGCCGAATGTTGCTAGATCACCGGTCTCCCGACATGTGTGTTAGTGTCGTGCATGCCAGTGTTTTGTAAGTAAGGGGAGAGGATAGGACAAGGAAGAGGAAGGAAAGATCGCGTGTGGTTCGTGACCCGTTTGTTAGGGTACTGCTCCGGCTTTTGCCTGGTGCGGATCAGCGAAACCACGGAAAAGTACCGATCTGAGCGGCCGGCCACTAGTCTTCTCCTCCAGACAGCGGCTGACTTCGAGCCATCTAACGAGTATTTACTAGGTTGTCCGGGTGACGCCGCGTCCATGGCGAAGGTGCCGGGCGTATTGCCCTGAGGAAGGTCTCAGAATGGCGACCGAAACGTCGGCACCTTCGCCATGGACGCGGCGTCACCCGGACAGCCTAGTAAATACTGACTCCGGCCGCGGAAGCCTACGCTCTCATCTAACGAGTGTCAAAAAGTCTGGCACGGACGGGATTCGAATCCTCTCTCCTTGAGGCTCAGTTATCCTCACTTCTTCCGGCTACTTCCCATCCACTTCAAAACTTCCTTAACTCCCCACAACGCCCGTCTGGGCCACAAACCTCCACCGCCTGGTCCACTCACACTCCGACTTCCTTCCTCCTCGCTCCCGCTCTATTACATTTCGCCTGGCTCCCATCCACCCCTCCTTCTGGCCTGCGCCCGCTCCAAGTTCCGTCCCGTTCCGATTATTCCTCGTCTCCGCCCCGTTCTTCCAGCGACCACCCCGCCCCTCTCCCTCCTCCTCCGTCGCGTGCTGCCCCGCCGCCACCGCAGCACCCAGCTCGCCCTCGCCCACGCCTACGCAACGCGGCCGCCGGCTTTCCGCCTCCGCGGCCGGGAACTCCGCTTATTGCGTCCTGTTTTCATATTCAGACATTAGCGGCCCGCGCTCCGCTTTACGACTCGCTGCTCCTGGAAGCGAAGGCGATTGGGGCGAATCCCGCGGCCTCAGAGGGAAGTTCGGGGTTGACTGACCGCGCACCACGCGCCCCGCTCCATTCAGCCCCTCTTTGCCATTCACCCTGCGACGACCCTGCCCAATGTTGTAGATTCTTGACTGTTTAACGTTTCCGGTGCCAAGGCCATTAATCCCGAAAGTTACACAAAACTATCCATTACAGCAGCCGGCGGCGGCCTGAATTTTTCTCCAGACCGCGGCTGAATTCACTCTAACTACACAGCTAGACTGGATAATCCACCAACGTGGGAACTGGAACCATCAGACCTCCTGGTCAAAGACGTCACGAATAGCTGCACTAAAGCGTCTGAGAAGGATATAATATTGATATAATTGATATAATTAAATATTGTGTGTACTAGTATTAAATATTTTCTGCACTTGTATAAACGGCGCTGTAAACTACATATATTGCATAATTTCTCCCGCAAGTAGTTTATAAATAATTTTGTTTTAGCTTTACAATGTTACGTGTATTAATAAATGTTTAGTATTCCTCTCGTTTCGTAGGACTTTAAGAATTGTAGTTATAGTATCCTAATCTCTTCCATAAAAATTTCATAATTAGAAGTAGTTTTGTTAAATGATATAATTTGTTGTTTTTCTTGATTGAATATAGTTCGTCTTTGTACTTTTATTAAATTTTTAAGTTAAATAAATGTATTATATTAAGAAACTGATCGTTTTGCAAAATTCGCAATGAAAATCTCCGCCTACAATGTAGATTAAAAAAACAAATGATGATTTTTTATAATTGAAGAATTCCTATGAACATGCATTTTGCTCGAAATCCTGAGATGGTAAGTAGTAAGTATTTTGAAAGAATGGTGAATGAAATACTAAAAGTATTTTAAACTAAATTATTTCATTGAATTCAGTCAAGAATTTATTTCTATAGCGTTTCCCGTTGTATTTGTGACTTCCCTTTTGTTTCATATCAATTTTATACATTCAGATAATTTTAGTGATTTCCATTAAAACTTCTGCCTTTGATCTTCATTCCCAATGACATATTTTACTCAGAATTTCCAAAGTTTATAGACATTTTTCGAATCTTATCCACTACATTACATTTATTTACATTTTATTTCAATAGAATTCTCTAAAATTCATAACAAATAGCCAACAGATAATTAATTTGACTCTACAGTAGATGCAAAATATGTGTCTTATTTGGTATTATTCCATGTTACTTGTAAATAACGTGATTCACTAATAACAATACATAGGTAATTTGTGATTTTAATTTATTAAACAGATTGTAAAATGTATACGCACAACTATAAAATATACACACATTAACTATAAGCGTTTATAATGTAAGAATATCACAATTTTTTCACGTATTTTCTCTAAAATTTTCTGTACATCTATTTACCAAATAAGCTTTTTTTATTGACATCTGTTTACCAAATTAGAGTTATTGTATATTTATTTTCCAAATAAATTTAATTTGACATATTTATCCTCAGTTATTTTTGTAGTCATCACTCGATGTACAAACTTTGCAATATTTCTGAAATAAAATTGCACACATTTTGAAACATCACAAACGCATCACGAAAACCGTCGAAAATATACGTCACTGGATACGCGAAGAATAATTGCATTTTGGACGCTGCTTCAGATTAACTACCCTCTTTTTTTCCTTTTTAGGAGACTACGTGAACGGCAAAATAATTAGTGTGTAGAATATTATGCAAATAGCATGGTCGTTTTCGATTTACAACGTTGATCCAACAACGTGCCAGCAAATGGAGAGCTATTGGAATTTAACGGTAGAGAAGTGGGTCGGGTAACGATATGCCAAGCATATATTGTTCTATAAAAAATTCTGCTTGGCCATACGTTTTTCTGGGAGCGAAAAGATGCAAATTTTCTCTTATTTTTGCCTTTACTTATCTCTTCTTAATCTCGCACTCTTCATTTTTCTCTACCCTTTTCCTCCCCATCTATTCCTCTCCCCTTTCTCCCATTATGCTTTCCTCACCTCTCTTCTTTCTCATTTTCCTCATCGCTTCGTACATACACGCGTGAGCCCATGCAATCCTATCTTCAATATAGCATGTTATTTGGACATTGGAGTGCTAGATCCGTCTTCACACCTATCTGTGTTATTCTCTGATCTTAAAAGAGACAGGACCTTTATATCATTAGGATAGGGACTGCGTGTCCAATATCGCAGCAGTTCTCAAAAAATGAAAAAAACAAATCTCTTTTACTTTTCATTCTTCTCTTCGATTGTTACACTATCCGCTGCGTCACTAGATACGCAATCTATATACTTATGTTGATGTTTCTAAACAAATCGGTTTTGTTCTTCAATATTTTCTTCTGCATAACTACACAATTATAAACTGAGTTCAGTATTAACAACAAAAATAATATTACCAATTATGGTCAAGTAATAGATGGTAAATTTGAATCGTACCTTTCGTTGGATCTTTGTTAAAAGTATCTTACTGGCATGAAGTGACATTTTTTACTTCCATTATATACTATTGTTTTCCATTTCAAACAATACTTATGTCATTGAAAATGAAAGAAAATGAATGAGAGAATATAAAAGCGGCAAAATTCCTAAGACTCATTTTTTGTTCAATCTTCACAAAAAAAGTCCATTTAAATTTATTAAACTCTAAATTAAGTTAATTATGCTACGTTGTCAGAAGTATTTCAAATTCAGTGAGCTTGAATACAACTCGTAGAATATACATGTACATTTCTGATTAAAAACGCAAAATATTAGAGAAAACATTCCATGGTTCCCAGACTTTTAAATTAAGGAAAGAATTGTGCAATTAATACGCAAATCCCGTCATGATGATACATGCAAGCTTCTCTTTGTTGAGATTGATTTTTTTCCTTTTCTTTTACGAATCAGTTTTCTTATCAAAACTTGTTAATCCAATGCTGGGAACATATTTATTATCCACAATAGATGAATAATATTAAAACACACAGCTTGGGAATCATATTCAACAGGTGTCACACTCAATAACTCAAAAAATCCACATATAATACATGTACGTTATTTTACATCTCCAATGACATTAAACGATTACAACTGATAGACCAATTTAAATACCAATTACAATATTTTCTTCTGCATAACTATACAATTATATACTGAGACAACGAAAATAATATTACTAATTATGAATGCATTAGTTACCATTTTCTCTGTATTAATCTAAAATAATAAATACGTCTGCATCAATTATTGCACTTCAGCTTCTCGGTCAATCACCACCATCTCGATCACGTTTTCGACTCCTTGACCCATCGAGTAATAGCCAATACCTCTGGCTTTGTTTCTGGGCAGTAAGTAGTCTCACACAATCTGCGCACGTTTTTTGGCTCTGTGAAGTTCTTGTGCAGAACTTGTTATTTTGACAGCAGTTCAATCAAATAAGCAGTACCGAGTTCTTGCGGTAGTGAGTCGGTTCCTCCACGTGAATCACGATAAAGAATAAATGTCAAAATCAGTAGCTCTTTTGGTGATGCAAATAGTTTCAATTACATGGAATATTGTTCTCAAATTTTGGAAAAACTCTCGCTGCAACCTTTATTTATAATTATACGTGTATTGTTAAAGATAAAAGAAATAAATGGACAAAATAAAAAAAAGGTCTGCTATTTATATAGATGTGAAAGTAGCAGAAGAGTGGGTGATAAAATTAGATGAAATAACACGCGCAATAAAAGAAAAAATTAACATAAAACTAGTGGTGCTAAAACAGCATGTACTTTCTCTTAAGCTAATTAAGCGAAAAGTACTCAAATTTTAGAAAAGTTATACGAAACATTATTTCAAAATCTATCTCTAAGGAACAAATTGCGTTTAGGGAAAAATCTACGTCTTTAATATTTTAGTTGTATGAAAACTCCGAAAAAATTTTGAACTTTTCCAATATTCGAGAAATCAGGGTTTTTAACGAATACAATAGCTTCATTATTCACTTAAACGTCTTTACACTATCCAACAACAAAATTTAATTTAAAAAATGGAGCTATTTTTTTGAAAATTTGGAAACTTCCACAGGGTCTTCATGTAAATGAAACCAAGTACATGGAATAGAAACATCGTTTCAAATTCAAGGGACCGCGATACCAGCCGGATCAATTCGAGAATATCAGTTTTGTAGAAAATTGGCTGAACGGTTCAGCCGCTAGCGGTGTTCATAGACGGACAGACATTTTACCGTCAATCTATTTTTGAATTGAATTGAATTTGCCTTATTTTACGTGGCGAGACTCGGGCCATCAGGCCCGCTCTTCCGTCTGACCACGCAAATTTCGCTACGCTCCTTTCACCAACTAGCAGAGAAAGGAGGCATTTCTTGGGCGAGAAACAGGAGATTTGAATTTAGCTCAGAGGCGTCATTTAGGCTTGAGGATCTTTTACATGCAAGTAAATCTACTAACATGGGACAGCCGGCTTTACTTCCCCTCCGAAGGAAGGCGTACGAAGGATTTTGTCGCCCTTAAAAATCCACGGCTTCGATCGGGTTTCAACCCGCGAACTTGGGTACAACAGTTCGGTACGCTAACCGTTACACCATCGCCGCCGCTTTTCACTATTAATGAGCCACAAAACATGGATTCTGGCTACGCCATGTGCTAAAATTTTTTTTTTCAAATTTAGCAACTGCATTTATCCGGTTTTTCGTCACCAGGACCCTATAACCCGAGTTTTCTGCCGAAAATTCGCCGTTTTTTCGCGCAGCATTACATAGCTTTCTCTTTTTTTTAATTTATTTTTCTGCCTGTTCGGCATACTATGCCTTTAGGGGTTTTAATTTACCATTTATTATTACACATAATTTTTTGGCCTTTCGGCTGACAGTATTTGAGGAGGACCACACGGTTACCTCGTAAACAAAGTCTGCAGAGCAATAATTCAAAAGATGTTTATTGAATTTTCTTTTTTTTAATTAATGTATTTATTTGATTTTATTTTATTATTTTTTTCTTCTTTTTTAGCTTTCTCTCTACTCCGAAGCGAAAAAGTAAAAAGGCAGCAAGAATGCGTACAACGAAAACGCTCTTGAAGCGTAGAGAGTAGCGTCCTTTCCTCCGTAGTACGTCTGCACTGCAATAGAAGGACGCCCGGAATATTAAACAATTTTATGGTCCATTTTACTCTTCTAAGAAACTGAGGTAGTAGGGCAGAAAATGTGGCAAGGAGCTTCTGTGAAGTAAACTTGTACTTCCAGCTATGCAATGACGTAGTTGAATAATTGAAGTAAACGAGTTCAAAATCTTAAATTCTGTATAGTTATAAAATAATACCATTATTTTTTAAATAATAATCGATTATATATTTAAAAAACTAACGGTTTTCGTTTAGAAATTAATTTGTGTTTTCTACTCAAACAAATTTCAAGGTATTTGCTTTAAATGAAAGGTAGTGGGTTCTAGATGTTTTATTACTATTAACACGTTTTATACTACAAATTGTAATAGAATGATAAAATTAGTAGAATGAAATCTTACCTGCCGGCATTTATCATTACATTTCCAAGACCAGTGTGTAGTAGTGTAGTTGGTATTCGCCGTCTTGTGTGCCGTGTTTTGTAATGGACCTATCAAAATGAGTCGACGTTTTGTGAGGTTATAGTTAGAGGAGGGAAGATAGCTTGAATTCGAAGATTGACTCTTTGTAAATGCAAAGTTTATTGAGTGCACATAAAAGTGATGTTTTGCAACCGTTTTACACACGTGCCCACTTACAACAAAATACGCGTGTTTATAATTACACGAGATGCATTTCGGTTTCTATACCTTCTATAAAACCACTTGGCAAGATTTCCTACGAGGCTGCCTTTGTCAACGTCGGTTGACAAGGTGCTCTTATTACTCGCGCAACTTTTCTTGAACGATGGATTGAAGAAATGCGGGTAGAGTGGGGGTATTAGTTAAGAAATCGGCCACTAGATTTTATGAAGCAATGCCAATCTCTAGAGAATCAGTCACCCCTTCGTAACGTTCTTAATCATTTGCGTTCTAACTTTATCAGGAGTTCGAGGTATCTCCTGTAATAGATCTTTACCTTCTTTGGTTATTTCTTTAGATTTTTGGAGAAAATAACAGAAGTTCTCATCTTCAAAAGAAAATTGTTTCTATTTCCCGCCAGTGAAGATGTGTTTGGAATGTTGTCATTAGTGCTCGCTACGAGCTTTTGCTTTCATCTGTTTCTTTTGCCAGAGAGGGGGAAGCAAGGTCATCGTTCAAGAAAAGTTGCGCGAGTATTACCAACTTTCTATTTATTCTGGACTTCGTAGAACATCAAAAATTTAATTCGTACAAATTGTCAAAATATTATGGAATATTGCTTAAAATTATGTGGTACTTTGAGTTATACAACTTTTACTCATTAACGTATTGTTCACTCATGAGAAAAGCCTTTAATACCATTTTCGTATCATTAATAGCCATTAAACAATTCACTAATCTACATTTCTAAAATGGGGACTAGTTTATTGGTCAGTTTCAACTGATGTGTTTATATTTTAACCCTGCGGCACTCGCGCTAATGAACGTTGTTCAAGTACATCTCTCAGATGCATCATCTTCATTTTAACTGATTTTGTTTCACAAACTACTTCGGGGTATTTAGGTCCAAACACGCATTTAAACATTTCCTGACATCGAAATATTAAAACTTTAATAAACTACAATGTTTATCAACGGAAAACAAGATACATGTTAGAAAGCTTTATCTGTACTGCACCTTCTGGTCTGCGGTATGCTGCGAGGAGCACGGTTTGTTTGAGACGATTCTAATGACCACAGCATAAACCTATGTCATAACCATGAAGCTACGATATCTGAGAACTACAACAAAAGGTACTGAGAAGAATTTTGTTCTCGAGGAGCACGGTTTGTTTGAGACGATTCTAATGACCACAGCATAAACCTATTGTCATAACCACGAAGCTACGATATCTGAGAACTACAACAAAAGGTACTGAGAAGAATTTTGTTCTCGAGGAGCACGGTTTGTTTGAGACGATTCTAATGACCACAGCATAAACCTATTGTCATAACCACGAAGCTACGATATCTGAGAACTACAACAAAAGGTACTGAGAAGAATTTTGTTCTCGAGGAGCACGGTTTGTTTGAGACGATTCTAATGACCACAGCATAAACCTATTGTCATAACCATGAAGCTACGATATCTGAGAACTACAACAAAAGTTACTGAGAATAATTTTGTTCTGAGTTTTTTTAACATTTTAACAACTTTGAATAACATTTTATTAACTCGAAATCTGTGTGTTTGATGCCTCTTTCTTCAAGTAATAATAGTTCGATGCAAAATAAATTTGATGATATAGGTTTATTTGATAATTTATTTCGCTGGCATGCAACGTTCACTTTCCTCAAACTTTCAGCTTTACATGCATTGTCCCACGAAACTTTGCGAGTCTTAATTTAGGGTGGGAAGCCTTCTCGTGAATTTTTGTTTGAAATTCCTGGAATTTTCAAGTTGTTTTGCTCTCCCACGAATTGAATGCCCCGAGAAATTTCCATTATTCAAGCAGCATCTGAATAATGGAAACGAAATAAGTCATGTTCAACGCCTACCCAGGCTGAACGCAAATTTATATTACTTGAAAGAAATGTGGATCTCATAAATTACAAAAAATTTAACTAGTGGTGCTACAGACTATCTTACTATTTTCCTAATCCCTTCGGCGTCTAAATAACAAGGGCCTCTCGCGGTCCCTGCGGTGTGGCAATGGGCACTATCGCGCACCTAGAACATCTCATAGACCCATCTCCATCCTGAACCTTTGCATATTGGCCTGTGGTATTACTCGGGCAACTTCTCTTGAACGATGGATTGACGATTTCGGGTGGAGTGGGGATATTAGTTGCAAAGTCGGCCACTAGAGTATGTTAAGTAATGCCAACGTCTGTGAAATGAAAGTCAAAACTGCATCTTGTGCTTAACTTTTTCGGAAGTTTTAGGTGACTCCCTTGAATGACCTGGACTTGACTCAGCCATTTCTTTCGATATTGACAATAAACCTGAACAGGGGTTCTGCACTATGAAAGCAACTGGCTTTGACTAGCTTCTGTTTCGCGCCAACGAAGTTTTAATGCTTGAAAGGTTGTCATCAGTGCCCGCTGCGAGCTTTTGCCTTCAACTGTTTGTTGCACAAGGGAGGGGGATCAAGGTCATCGTTCAAGAAAAGTTGCGCGAGTAATACCACCTCGGTGCTTGAGTTCTTTACGCACATTTTCTTGAGCCCCGGAATACGAACCCGTACTCCATTACTAGGGGGCGAATTTGATGACCTAAATCATTGCCAAAAATGATCAATACAATGCTCTTAAAATGCTTTAAAAATTCCCTAAAAACAAAGCAAAATTACGAAAAAAATTTATCAAAACCACTTCAAATGACCAACTCAAGCTATTGGGTACTGGTGTAATCGACGCATCTTTCTATTGTTCAAGTGAACTCAGCCTGCAAAGTCAGGGTTTGGACTGTTTTTTTTTTTTTTTTTTTTTAAGAAAATCTCTGTCTTTATTTATCGCGAAATCGGCAGAACTGACAATGGCACCGATAGGGGTTACAGGAACCTTAGACTACATAGAACTCACAACGGCTGACATTACAATATATAAGCGAAGAAATCGAAAAGGCTACTCAGGAATTCTGTGGTAAACATTTGTTGCAACTCGTAAATATTGCTTGAAGCGAATACCATTAAAATGACATTAAAGTCCATGAAATCAGCAAAAAATGAATTAAAAATGACGTAAAAAGGTAATAAATGACTTATTAGTAGAAATCGACGAAAATGCAAACAAAAAATTGGTAATTTCGTTTTGTCTTAACATAAAATGAATTTATCTACAAAACGGCATTATTCTAAAGTGAAAAGGAAAAAATTAAATCTCATTAAAATCCGCCACCTATCCATTATCAACATTAGCTGCATTGAGAATAAACGATAGCAAAACGTGTTACTGACAAAATCTGATAAACAGAAATGTTTGCTCCTGTGTAATAGAAATTATTTTGCATCGAAAAACGAGATACGTATTTTATACAATATTCTTATCTTCAAAATAACCAACCACCTACCTCGCGATTTTAGCGTAATCAAAGCCGAAGAAAACGTGTTCGGATAATACCATTTTTCTTGGTGGGGAACGTAGTTCCACAGTTACGTACTCGTAGATTGTACACACAGTTAAGTGTCAGTCCACAAATTTAGATGTAATTCGGAAGAGGGATTTGGAAAATCTTCATAGGAAATTATTTGAAGCCTTTGTAAAATTAAATCGAATAATGAATAAAAAAAGTATGCAATATGAATCGTGACATACTATATTTTAACTAATATTTTTTAATTAGCTTTGTAATTAGAATTAATTTTCTTTTTAATTAGAATTGTACTACTTATAGTAATTATTAAGAAGCAGATTCCTAAAATTTCGCATATTTTTGTCCGTTGTTTTCAGGACATACCTAAGTGAAATTTCTTTACGTTTGGTTAGTATTGATATGTAGACTAACAACCCCGCCAACCTGGGTCCCCGTTGGGAAGCCAGGCTCTGCCTGTCACAAGCCAGGACGTAAAGGAGAGAGAGCGAAGAAACATCTCTTTAAAAACCTAGGCCCAGCTGGCCCGGCTGGTACACCTTGTAAGGGCCCCTTGCCAGGGTTGCGGCCAAGACTTCAACGGCAGCGAAGGTGAAAGAGGATTCCTTATCACCAGCTCCACTGACGCAAGATTCCCTACAGAGAGCAATTCTGTGGGGAAGACAGTCCCTAAGTCCGGAAAGACAATGTGTCTAAGTGAACGTCACTCTAAAATCAAATGAGGCCTGTTTAGAGGCCGTAAGTTGGCAGCCCCAACACTAAACTCACTCAGTGATCGGACCAGTTATCCATCCTGAGGACAATTCCTGGAGGAGAATTCGAGCGGCCGGCTGCTCTGGTTGCAGTAGTTTTCCGTTGATTCTCCGATCTACACCAGTCGATCTACCCTAACAAACGGGCCACGGACCGTGCGCGATCTTTCCTTCCTCTTTCTTGTCCTATCGTCACCTCTTACTTACACACACTTATACTTATATGCACTACACTACCACATATGCCGGAGGACTAGTCGGCAAATGAGAGCTTGTCCCCGCTGGTGGGAGGTACGCGGTGAAGGAAACCCTGATAGCCGACGGAAGGTCGACGTCTTGCTATCCATTGGGGGAAGATTATTGCCACGTCCCGTAATACAATAGGGAGTTTTAGCGCCACGCGTAAGGTAGCGGCGTTATGCACTAACAGTCACGTGACAGACCTTGAAGTCATAACGTCTTACCTTAGGCCTAAGGTACGACCTTATACCTTCATAAATAGTGCACGCCTGTAGGAGTCTCTACGGGCACCTTACAAGCGGCAAAATGGCCGCCTAAAAACAGGAAAAGTTGTTTTTTCCAACTCTAATAAACCAATGCTCGTATGTAAGGCAGTTACAATTATTCCTTACGAACTCCACAACGCTGGCAAAAATTAACGGGATATGTTGGAGAGGTGACAGGAAAGAAATTCGCGAAAAAGAAGTTCAAATCATGTCTTCGGGATAGGTTACGTCTTATGCTCATAACGAACGCTGTTTTAAGGTACTTCCTATATTTTCAAGAAAAGCAGATTCAAAATCTAAAACTACATGCACAATGTGTATTTGCTGGTCTGTTGACTCGTAACGTGTTTTAAATGTCTCACCACTAGCCTACACTTTTTCATATATTATGCAATTTCTCTGTGCAACGCTTGAAATGCTTCCTTTGTTATAATGCATAACGCAATGTCACAATTGCTAAAACTCTTATGAACGTTGTTCATTACGACCTTATGAAGGCGTTAGTCACGTGATCAATAGAGTTTAAGGATATCTCCTTACGCATGGCGCTAAAACTCCCTAATATGCACTACTTACGGAACCAATGATCTTCGCGTTCGGTATCACTAATCGATGGCATCTGGTATCACTAAGTTATCGCGTCCGGAATCACTAGACACAATTAATTAACACTTCCAAGAATGGACGATTTGATTAATTGATTTGCGTCTTGTGATGAAAAACAGAAACAACTCGGATATAATTTGGCACATTCTGCTGCAAGGGTCATCCATTGCAGATATCTGTCATTTAGATGTGGTGTGTTCTATCACCCCAAATATTTTTCATATCTTTTAAGGTTTATAAATGTTTTTTTCATTCGATATGTGACGTAGATGCGTATTCCAAACTTTAAAAAGAAGAAGAAGAGGAGGAGGAGGAAGAAGAAGAAGAGGAGGAGGAGGAAGAAGAAGAAGAGGAGAAGGAGGAGGAAGAAGAAGAGGAAGAAAAAGAGAAAAAAGAGGAAAAGAAGAAAAAGAAGAAGAAGAAAAAGGACGAGAGAAATTCAAATGAACATTGCGTACCAAGTATACGTTCTTGTCAGTTAAAGTAACGTACGACCTCGAATAGGAAACGATATCGTAAAACAAACTAAAAATGTCAATTGCATCATTATTATAAATCTTTACGCGAAATTGGAATATTAAAGAGAAACGGTACTGTAATTTCTAAAGCAAACCGTAATACGAATATTTATTCTCAAAACAATCCTTGCCAGGTGATGTACACAAGAGCTTCTGGAAGTGTGCAATTTCGCCCATAATGAAACCCAGGGGTCGGAGTCCCATGGTACAACACTTACCGCTCATTATCCCACTACATTCTGCCGTTTCCTCTTCAAACTGCCCATGATTCTGATCTCATTCCGCGATATTGTCACAATCGATATTTCCAACCCACAATGCGGAAATTGACACTGAATTTGAGTAATTTCATTCCTATTTGCACCACTAATATCGGTTATTGCGTATTTAGGATTCCTGTATTTCATTTTGGACATGTCAATAAACTGAACTTTTTTTTGATGAGACAAAACTTTCACTGCACTTTGACCTTGTTTATTGAAACGTTTTGCGTAATCCTATAAAAGGTTAAATATCCTGCCTCTCCCGCGGCATTATTAATTAGTGGAATTGCCTCCCCAGTATTTCCTTGACGTCGAAGCCTTCTCATTTGACAAAGTGTTGTAGTAGTAGTAGTAGTAGTAGTAGTAGTAGTAGTAGTAGTAGTAGTAGTAGTAGTAGTAGTAGTAGTAGTAGTAGTAGTAGTAGTAGTAGTAGTAGTAGTAGTAGTAGTACAAGTTATGTGTGTTATTTTGAAAATCTCTATTAATAAAAAAATGAAATGTTCATTAATTAAAATAAAGATATTTTTATTGAATTAAGGACCCACAGATAACATATGTAACATTAGAAAGGTAAACTATTTATAAAAAATCATTCATGCTTAAAATGAAACATTTTAGTTCAATGAATACAAAAATAATCCCTAAGACACTATGGAAGAGTGTTGTTATATTTCTACATCAGGGCCTGGCCGTTTCACGTTTAGTTCCAGAACAATGCTATTTTGTCTTATAAAACATTGATTTACGAAGTACGAAACATTCACGCGAGGCCAGAAAGTTGTGTACAGTACAAATGTACCGACAAGTATTTTTCCAAAAATCGTTCATAATTGACTGTGGAATACAACTTCTAAAATATTTCAAATCGCATCCCTTCTTCTAGTTTTGTTCTGTGTCCAAAAAACACGCACAATTTTAAAATAAGTACTATCTGCAACAAATTGCCATTAACGGCGTAGGCTTTTTCCATGGTAGCATTACATTAATAGTTGAGAAGAATAAATACAAAAGTTGATTGCGTTTTTTTCATGTTTTAGACATAATTCCACTTCTAGAAAAAACTGGGGGGGGGAGGAGTGCACGCTACACCCTCCTCAGCGGACAGTGGAGAAGTCAGTAGCTCAGAAACCAATCTCAACGAAACCATTCCCCAAATTAAAGGCTAATTGCAAGCTATATTCCCTATTTGTAGGCTCTTTTGAATTTCCCCAAATCGTGGTCGCTGCAAGCTCTAAGACTACAGCGTCCACCTGGAAAATTCGTCACAAAACCAGCTTTTACAAAAATGGCTCTTTTCTTCTTTTTTAACAAATCTGTCAAAATCCGGCGCCGACATACGTCGTCTTGCGGGGACTTATCCCACCAACGTGGCAGCCGGAACACGCTCTGTGATCCCGATCGGTCTCTCGACAAGTGTGGTGATGCAGTGCATGCGAGTGTGTGTGTGTGGGGGGGTGGAGTGTATGGTGTGTGTGTGTGTGTGTGGTGTGTGTGTGGTGTGCGTGTGTGGTGTGTGTGTGTGTGTGGTGTGGTGTGTGTGTGGTGTGTGTGGTGTGTGTGTGGTGTGGTGTGTGTGTGGTGTGGTGTGTGTGTGGTGTTGTGTGTGGTGTGTGTGTGGTTTGTGTGTGTGGGGTATGTGGTGTGTGTGTATGTGGTGTGTGTGTGGTTTGTGTGTGGGTGTGGGGTGTGTGTGGTGTGGTGTGTGTGGTGTGTGTGGGGTGTGTGTGTGGTGTGTGTGTGTGGTGTGGTGTGTGTGTGGTGTGTGTGTGTGGTGTGGTGTGTGTGTGGTGTGTGTGTGTGGTGTGGTGTGTGTGTGGTGTGGTGTGTGTGGTGTGTGTGGTGTAGCGTGTGTGTGGTGTGTGTGTGTGTGTGGTGTAGTGTGTGTGTGTGGTGTGTGTGTGGTGTGTGCGTGTGTGTGTGTGTGTGTGTGTGGTGTTGTGTGGTGTGGTGTGGTGTGTGTGTGTGGTGTGTGTGGTGTGTGTGGTGTGTGTGTGTGTGTGGTTTGTGTGTGTGGGGTATGTGGTGTGTGGTTTGTGTGTGGGGTGTGTGGTGGGGTGTGGGCGTGAGCGTGGGCGTGTGTAAGTAAGGCTAGACAAGGAATAGGAAGATCGCGCGTGGTCCGTTTGTTAGGGTACTGCTCCGGCATTCGTTTGGTGTTTATCGGAGAAACCATAGAAAACTACGATCGGAGTGGTCGGTAGCTAGAATTCTCCTCCGGATATTGGCTGAATTTGATCTAGCTCCCTCGTGAGTGTCGACAATCGAGACAGTACAGTGTCATCAGTTGATACCCTGAGCCACCTTTGCAGGTTTATTGATTATTAAAATTATAGGTTTATACACATATTAACTTAAATATTTATTAATAACTAAATTAATTAAATAGTCTATTATAATTAAAATAAATTATTGAATTAAATAAAGGAGAAATTTAAAGATCAGAAATTTAATAGCTAGTAACACACATAATAACAGAAACGCAACTACTCCCATCTATTTCTGTCTCTTCAAATGTCCCCATTCAACACCTTCACTACTGATGCCTGATACTGAGTGCATAAGTCCTCTTTGGATAAATAAATAATTTGTTTCAAAAATCCTTAAACATTTAATTCATTTTACATACAAATAATTTCTAATTTATTTTTTATGTTTTCAAAATGTATAATAACACAAAGCATCACATTTAGTGTCAGTTATTTCCTTAAAATGAATATCACTCAACGTATTTTCATATTACACTATTTTTCTTTTTGAAATAAAAAAAAAATCTAGAAAAGTGCTCAGAGGTCTTGACCAATGAATGCAATGTCATTTACCAGTGAAATAATTGTTTGAGTGATCTTAAAGAAAAAACAAGGAAAATTGTTCACTTTATATAATAAAAGGCTACTCTTAAAGTTCTAGAAAAGATCCTCTTTTCCAGTTGTAATGATTCACTTTCATTCAACTTTTTTTTTCCCATGATATTTTAGGTGCAAACTTGAAACATTTATTTTACATTGTTTTTTGGACTGTAGCATAAATTACCCCAAGAAGACATTGTTCACTCTGCCATGATGAGTCATCACATTTCACTAGTTTTAGAAGTTTCATAACAACCATTTTCAGAATCAGGAACATCAAATATTTTTCTCGCTGGTATAAATATATTTGTTTTGGCAAGTCAATTCATATACATCACTTGATATTAACTATTAAATAACACTGTTCTTTGATCCAAATGATGATTAGTTTATAGAAAGCCCGGCTACTAATGTTAAAAATGAAAATATTTACAGAGTCGAAACATAATTCACCACAAACATGAGTTGTCAGATTTGTTCAGATCAAAAATTATTTTTTGTGCTGAAAAATAATAATTTGGCCACAAGAATCAAATGGCTTTCTAACAACCTTATATTAACGGTTTGTAACAAGACTAGCAACCCAGAAACAGGCGATGTAATCTAAAACAAACGTTTTGAACACTTTAGTGTTCAAAGTTAAGCTTATACAGCATGTGCGTATCATACTTTTCTCCCAATTTGTCACATACGGTTTTTAGTGTTTTTTGATAAAAATATATCAAAATTAAATTAAATCACTTTGTAAGAGGTATAACAGTCACCCCTATTTTTTAATGAGGGTTTGCTGGTGTCCAATATTTAAGTGAAATGTCCATTCATATAGCTTAAATAATAGTCTACAATTTTGACTTAAGATATGCTATTTTAATAATGAAAATAGTATTCACTTAATAAAAAATATATTTGCAATATAGTGTGTGTATGTTAATTTTTTTATTTATTTATTTTTTTTGCTCTTTGTTGTTTTTATATCACGTAAAGAATATTTAATAGTAAATTCATTGATGCTTTGTTATATTAATTTGTCATGTACCTAATTGAAAAATGTAACATTGTGTTGTTTTATGATTAGCCCTGAGGATGGTGTAATACAAAGCATTGGCAAATTTATGGCATTCACTTTATTTATCTGACCAATATCTCATGAACAATATATTGGTGTTATCAAATGTATGATCAGCTCATACATAAAGCTGTATAAAAGTTCTTAAATATTTTATTCCACTCTTTTCACAGATTGCCTTTGGCTAAAGTCCATAGCAGTGACTTCACCATGAAATGTATGAAACAACATGAAAATGAGTGAACTGATTGTACTCAACAACATACTGCAAGGATTCTAATTTTTTTTCATTCAATGAAATAATTTCACTAACAAAAGAAAAAAATCAGAAATATTCATTTATTTATTTAGGGCCTCTGAAAAAGAAAAGAAAAAGGAAAAACAAGCGTAGTCTTAATAGTTCCTTCACTCTAATTACAGTCTGTTTGTGTTCTCAAATACACACTTTCCTGCTGACATGTACTGTTGTTGAAATATCAGTTGTATTTCCGAATCTTCATGTTTCTTCAATACATATATATTCTTTGTGGACAATTCAATATTCTTTGTGGACAATATTCAGCCCTTCTTTATGATTGAACATAAACAACATCTTACATTACATAAACTTTTCAATCATCCATCAAACTATAAATTATTCTCTGTTCACTAAGACGTTCACTCTTTATCTGGTTGTTGATTTTAATTTTTGGTGTATCTTGTTTGTTAGTATGGTGTTCGCCAACATTTAACTTTAGTACAAGCCATGTACATGAATGTCTTCTTGATGTTGAAACTCTCTGACATGTTGACACATTACAATGATTTTCTTCACCAAAATTGTTGTCATTTTATAAAATAAAATTATCAAAAAATTTATTTTTACATAATATTTACAAATAACCTACAGTGTTGTCAGACATACCAGAATCCTTCTGGTAATTCTGGTATTATTTACCAGAATTTTAATGAAGATACCTTGTACCAGGATGAAGTCATTCTGGGATGTTTAAATGACAGGATTTTAAGTCTACGGTAATTGACAATGTACGATTTAAGATTTGTATAGTAACTTTTTATTCAATAATTTAAAACAAATTTACATAGAATACATAACATATTCAATTATTATTACAAATTAATAATATGCTTTTCAATAATTTGCTTTTGCCAATATCATTTATGATATTGGGAAAAGCATTGCTTTAAAACATTAAGGGGTGGTCTGTTTCTTGTCTACACTGAAGAAGAAAAGGACAGAACTTCTCACTCTTACATTTTGTTTGAACTTCCAATGTGAGTTAAAAACATAATAGTGTTATATGAACAATTTCAGAATTTAAATCAATTGTCATTGGTACCAGAAATTTTAGTAAAAATACCAGGAGTTTTGAAAGTTGGTACTGGGATATACATTTAATCATCTGGCAATGCTGATGCCCTAATATACGTACAAATTTAACTTCTCATTTTATGATAAGGAGTATCTCATTAAGTACAAACATTTAAAATGACATTGTTATAATTTCATATGAGACAACAAAAATTCAAAAGAACTTTTAAAAATTACAATAATAATTAAAATCATGTTCAATGTTTATTGAAAGTGCAACTAAATAAAATTCTTCATAACTATTCCAAAACATTCTTTATACAATCTCTTTATATCATTGCCTATCTTTAGTGTTCCCCAGGATCAAAATTATGTATTGCTTAAGAATTTATAAAATTCTCCTCTACATGTCCATTTCTGCTATTTCTGTTAAAATCTCCACCATTTTCTCTCATTTCCCTTCCATTATCTCCTGGTGGACCTTTATATCTTTTACAATGCAGGGCATTCATATTAATGTCATCATTACTATTATTAATAATAGACTGGTTAAATTTTCCTAGAATAGTAAATAATTCATCTATAGTTTTAACTGACCTACTATTTAGGATATTTTTGAAAACAAAGGTTAATTGTCTCATGATAATTATAGTAATCTTAGGTTTGATCACCAATTCTCTACATAAGTTAAGTCACGCAACTTTCCCAATAGCAAAATCTCTCATAGTTTCATTCCTTTTCTTTTGATATCTTTGAGATATTAGTTTCATTTTCAGACTAAATTTTTGATCCTCATTCCAATAATGATTTAAAAACTAGGTTTTCCATTCTTCATAGGAATTTGGAACATTGATGGCATAATCTAGCTTTTCCACATAACATGTTGTATAAACATAACATGTTGTATAAAAAAAAATTGATCTTTGACAAAGTCTGGCACATTATTTACAATAAAATTATTTTCAACTGGCAATAAAAATGTATATGGAATCTCCCTAATATCTCCTTCAAAAAATAAATTTATCGAAGTTTACCAATTACTGGTACACTTTGTATTCACTGACAAATTTTAAAATTTTTGTTCCTATTCTTTAAATTTTGTTTCTAAGTTCTTTTTGTCAATCAAATTTCCTAGCTGTTCCTAATATAAGTTAATGCTTTCAAGTCATTTTTAGTAACCTCCCTTATTTGCCATTAAATTTCCACAACTCTTTCAAGTAAACAACTACTATCAGATTCTTATATATTCAAGTTTTGCAAACTCTTTCACTAATTAAATTGACATTTATAACAATTGCTTCCTTCAAAATTTCAATATCCACTTTACGGTTTTTCTGAATATATTTTATTTCCTACTTCATACGGCCTAGTTTATCATATATCACAATTTCAAATTTGGAAAGTTTTTGGTCTAACTTTTTACTTAAATTTTGCTTATTTATTTCCATCTGATGCAGTTTCTAATTTTACTTGTGAAACTTTGTATCAGCCTTTTTGTCTACTTTATCTAGCATTTCATTCACTTGCAATAATAATCGAAACATATCTTCATTATGACCACAATTATTATGAGTAAATGTTTGAACACTACATTATGAACATTTATGTTATTATTCCCCAGTTGTACTTCATCCTGTAAATTTCTCTCTAGACTTAAAATCTCCTCAACATAATGACTCACCTCCTCAATATTACTCTCCATACCTTTTGAATCCCAGTCAGAATGTGCTTCCACAAGTTCATTCACATTTTCTCCTGTCCATGGTTCTACTTCTGATCTCCATTTTGAAATTGTTTTTAATTTAATTTAATATAGTAAGTTTACCAACAATTTATTCAAATTAAAATTCTTCTAAAATTGAACGGAAAAGGCTTCAAAATTGAGCAAAATTTTGAGAAGAATTGAGGAAAAACAAACCTAATCTTAATAGCTCCTTGAATCTATTTACTGTCTGTTTGTGTTCTCAAATATACATTTTCCTGCTCACATATCACACGTTATGGAATTAAATGAGTAAACCTGTCCATATCAAATCAGGAATTAATTGATATTTTTTCACATCTTTCTTCTTATTTGAAATGTAGTTCAGATTGTAATGTCACATAATTCATTATAAGTTCTAGCAATGGTGCCTCATTTTGATTGTTTCAGCTAATTTATATGAAACTTTGTTTCCATACTCATACATACACACAATTCATTGTTGCACCATCACTAGGGTCCTTTGTTTTCCTTTCACCCATTTCACCTCTTTCCTCATTTCAAAATAGAAATTCTTTTACATTCACTGATGACATGCAATTTATTGTGTGTGAGAATGTCCATTCATATCAAATAATTTCCTCATGCCTCTCTAGAATATACAATTCCAAGAAGTGGAACCTGTACAACTTAACAAGTAGGGAAGGGAAAAATACTTGAAAAAATTTTGCACTGTTTCCCTCGAATTGACATGGAAATATTCAAAACATCTCAAGTCTGGGAGTCTGGGCAAATTCTTTCTAAAACCTCACACTGGCAAAATCTTTCTTTTAACCGATCAATTTCAATAATAGAAATCAATCACTTTTCCCTCCAACAAAATGTTAATGACCCCTTAATTGTTATGGACATCACAAATAAGAGAAGAAATCACAAGAGAGTGATTATGGACATGACACATTTCAAATAATATAAGAATAGAGAAATGACTGAGGGTCATGTATTATGAATGAAAATGCTATTAAAATTATGTAAAAATTCAAATTTAGCATGTCTTATTTTGAATGAAAATAATTACTCATTTTAGATAGTTAAAAAGATGATTTTATTATAAGGTTTGTTGCATTTTGTATGGTAATCAACATCTGTGCATATAGAGCTAATAAAAAATAATATAAAACCAAGTATTTCTCAATTTTTTCTAAAGACAGACATGCCACATTTTGAATAATTATTATTGCCCTTCAATTTTGCTGGAAATAATATAATAAAGATCAGGGAAAATTAGCAGTGTTAATGGAGACATTTAAAAATTCTTTTATTAAGTAACCACTTTAGCGTATGTAATTGCATGTAGAAATATAGATCTGTTTCAATTATTAAATTTAAAAATTTGTTGTGAACTTGTTTTTTAATTACTAAAACCACACTAGTAAATGATAATACCAGTGATGGATAATAAGTATTTTCCATAGAACATAGTATTCCCCTTGTAAAATATTAAAGTATTCAGTGCAATGAAATGAATTTCCTACGTACTTAATATCGTTATGAATGAATGTCAGTGTATAATCTTTAAAACAAACTTTATACTTATAGATTCATCAAAAAATGAATTTATAGCATCTCTTTAATTCGAGATAATGGTAAAATTAGACCATCACCAAGTAATATAATTTTTTCTTATAATTTTCTCATACATTTAAAACATATTAGATAAATGGCTGTAGGGTGTCCAGTTTTATTTAATACTAAATGTATTTTATATATTATTAAGACTTATTTAATGAAATGCACTATTTCCTTGCTTAACAATTTATTACTAGGAGGAACACAACTACCAAAAGATCTATAAACATTAAAGTAATCATTATGATGCCCCAAATTCTTTTCCACAAATAATCAGTATCAGTGACATCATCTCTACCACCATTATCAACAACAAAAATAGTTAAGGTTTAGATCTGTGTGAGTACTTTCAATTCAGTAATATTTCCTTAGTCACTAGGAGGTATCTGATCTTCCTTATTATTTTTCCAATATAATAATCTCTATTGAAATCCTGTATCTTAATGAAAGTGAAGGAAAGCTTCAGAAAGTAGCAATAGTTTACTTTGCTAGCAGATTCAGGTGGATAATGTTTCTGTTTCTGGCTTTGGTGAAAAATTTCTGTTTTAATAAATGCTAATGTAAATAGAGCATGTGTAACGTAAAATAAATCTGTTTTCCAAAAATTGATTTGTTGTGTGCAACTAGACTCCATCCAAGACAATGTCCAGCTCTCAGTGATAGTTTGGAAAACTAAATATTACATTTTTGTTAGCACTGGTGCTCAGTAGCTGTAGACAATTATTAGTTAATTTGGGGATAATAATGTTCTGATTTATTTGATTTATTTAGTCAAAAAACAGTAAAAACTGTATGTGATATATGGAGGAGAGGATCATCTGCGCAAGTTTTCTTGAGTTCCAGAATCCCTTTCTATCATTTTAACTACAAATAGTTGAAAAATGAGAAAAAAATAAAAATAAAAAATAAAATTTAAAATATTCAGAGAAAAATTAATGTATGTTTATTAGTCAGAACATTCTCTTGCCAATGCTTACAATATGGTTCCAATTAATTGTTTTTTGTTTTTTTTTAAATAATGTCTGAGATTCATTCTAATTCAGCCCAGTGACTTTAGTGCATGTTTAGGAATCATTACATAATGTGAGACATATATAAATGTATTCAGAGAAAATAAATTTTATTTTCAATGAAAATGAACATCAAAATGTGTTTACACTAGTCAGAAGCGAAATACTATGAAACAAAACCAAGCATTTTATTTGGAAAAAAGTTACAGAAAATACCACGGGTTCTCGTAAGGCCCCCAAACACATATGTTAAGAATCATTACATGATGGAAGGTATATATAAATGTATTCAATAAAAATGAAAATGAAATAAGATAAAAAATTCATTGAGCCACAACTAAATACATTCAGCTCATGAATTTCCATGAAATTTCCAAGAGACTGGGGTGGTCAATGACCCCATGGTCTCAGAGGGTTAAATGAGATGAAGAAAATATGGATTTAAGGGAATTCGCATTATTAATATATGGTACTGCTTTGCATGGGAATTTCTTTTTAATACAAGTATTTTAGGATTTTATTCCTAACTCTTTGCTTGGGAATTAGTGAAAGGTTAAAGAAAAATAATGTATTTAAGTGTTGTTGAAAAGAGTACTTTGTTTGGATTTCTAGATCTTTGTGTAATTGAGAATTGTACACAAACTTGACTTGGTAATTTTTTTAAGTATTTAATTTTGCAACTTGTAAAGAATTTTGATATTATAGTGAAACCCCTATTTTATACCACTATAGGGACTGCAAAATCGATTTTACACACAAAATTCTCAAAATAATTTATTCTCACAATCATTTCTTCACCCAGTCTAAAATTGGCATTTGCTTTTGGTTTTCGAGCTGTTTTACAGCTTAGAGTTTGTTTTCAATGTCACTGCATGAAACCAACACACTTTCTTCTATGTTGAATTGCTGAAAATATTTTCGAGCAGTATCGAGTCCTTGAAGAGCTTCCATGAAGGTAACCTTTCCCTCCTCATCTTCTTCATCAACGACTTCAATCATTTCCTTCCCTTAAAAAGGAGATTCTTGATCTAGGATGTGGTCAACAGACTGAACCTGACAAATCGTTAGATCGTTGTCCACAGTCACATAATCTTGAAAGTCATGGTCATGGTCACTTGCCTTCAATGAAAGCCAGTCATGCTTTTCTTATGGTGTTAAAATGGGAAGATCAATATTTTCCATTTCAACTTCAAGTTGAAATCCACATTTTTTAAGCGACTTTGTATTGTTTCAGGAGATATTTGTCTCCAAGCTTTAGCGACAAAATGCGATGCTTGAAGCATGTTCAATTTCATTTTTGAAGCTTCTTGAAGCATCCTTCTATTTATCATTGCAACAGCTTTTCTTACAAATTGCTTCCTATAATAGCACTGAATGGTTGATAACAATATTAAATGACTAATGTGATACCGTCCATATGCTTTGCCCCAATCAACGCACTCGCATTGCTCGCACAGTTTATGGAAACTTTTTCCTGCACACGAGGTGATGAAAGCCATGCACCGCGAAACGTTTCATTACATGTAATTCATAATTATGTTCTGTCCACTGCCGGTTCGTCTTTGCTTCAGAGGCCTTTCCTCGATCTTTCTCCTAATACTTCTTCTGAGGCCTTTGCTGGATATAGCAAAAAGGTCAATTTCAAATCGTCTAAAAGTGAGGTTTCTCTTGCGTACACAAGCCTCGATGGTGTTTATTTCGAGACAGCACTCTCTTTAGGTACGTGGCTTTATTTTTTTCTAGTTCACTCATTTGTTTCTTTGTTAAATGTGGCCGTATTATGGCTACGCCATACGTAGCCACCGGTAGAAGTAAAGCGCCAGATTCATGGCTGTTTCCAGTGACTTTTAGCCAGATACTTTGTGCTTTTTATGCTGCGAGTTGCAGTCTTCGTTTCAAGTGGATTTGAAAACATTTTCCTATCATCTGTAGGGTCATTCCTAGATAGCTTGGTGTCTAGTTTCTAGACACGTGAATTGGATGGGCGGGTCGAGCAAAGTGGACTGGTTGTGAAGTAATGAGGCTTCGACCCCTTCCCAAACATTCCTAGCAATAGCTTCAGTTAAATTTAATTAAAAGTTCGAAGGACCACCCAGACTCCTGTAATGAAAAGACAGGTTATAATCACCCTTGCAGGTCTGGGACTGCAAGGATGGGAGTGGGAAAAGAATGCTTGTTACCATAAAAGTTGTAAATTAAATCATGTAAACATATATTCTATTTAAAACAACAAAGTACATCTTAAATCATGAGGGGGAGAAGGAAACAAAGGGTTGTAGCACACAAAATCACAATATGAATATACAATTTTGCCCATGACATGGGACCATATCAGTGCGGTAGCACAGAACTTGTTTCTCTTGCATCTTGCTGAAGTTGGCATGACTGCGGGCGGGCAGCTAACCCTTGCCCGCTAAGGCACTTGCAGTTCAGGAGATTGTGGGTGCCGTAAGTGAGCACCAGCGAGAACACAAAGCACCAGTTAGACACATGATGTCGGCGATGCAGTTTGTAAAAATAATTAGTCACAAATGCCATACAAGCATGATCACAAAGTATAGTTAAATCACGTGGCAAACAGCACAGTTTGCAGAATGGTTAATTGCAGACGCCACATGGACGTGAATATAAAATTAGCTGAACACGTGGCGAGTAACACAGTTTGTAAATTAGTTAATTATATGCAGCACATAAACGTGAACACGTGGCAAGCAGTACAGTTTGTGGAATAGTTAATTGTATGCGCCACATAAACGTGAACACGTGGCAAGCAGTACAGTTTGTAGAATAGTTAATTGTATGCGCCACATAAACGTGAACACGTGGCAAGCAGTACAGTTTGTAGAATAGTTAATTGAGATTGCCACGCAAGCATGAACACAGAATATAGTTGAATGTGGCAAGTAATTAGGGCGCAATAGTCACCAGTAGCAGCATCGAATGTAGACGGCAAGAATGGCCGCAAGGTTGAGCGGCGGGACAGCATGCCCGCCAGCCATGTTGAAGAAGCAGAAAATTGCTCAGCAGGAGGAGCAATTATTTACATGCAGAGCGGAATAGCACTCGCTCCACACGGAGTCCAGGCGGTCAAGGTAGTGGCGCTGTATATGCAGAGAACGGCATGGCACGTCCGTCTCGCACAGCTCCGCAGGCGGCACCGCATGTGAGAGCGCAGAGCAGCGAGGCGACCGCCGAGCTCCGACTCCCGACCAGGACTGAGTTTTCCGTTGCACGCCGCTCGCGAGCTGGCGCCGCGCAATGTTGCGCCATATATTGCAACTGGGGAGTTCTGGGAAGATAGTAACACACACACACAGGCGCGCGAGCGTCGGCGGCGAGGCAGCGGTTGCCGCCACGTGCCGTGCGCAACGGAGTTCGTTATTGCGAGTGGAAAATTCTGGGAATTTTTAAGTGTGCAGCTGCGCTCGGCAGTTGAGCAACGTTGTCGCGTGAGCGGATTACCAAGAAATGAGGCTCTGACGCACGTGGCAATCTGAAAGCTTAGTTAGCGTAATTCTGAGGAGTTGCACCATTGTGCAAGAACTTCTAAAAATGTACGTCTTTGAATAAATATAATTATAAAATAAAAAACAGCTTGCTCTGACATGAATCTTAGCTAGTATTCCACCTTTCCTGAACACCGTGACTTCAGTTTTGTTTGTATTGAGGTGCAATTCATTCTCATTCGTCCATATAAATAGTTGGTCAGTGGCTTTCTGCAATTCTCTCTGCTCTCAGCTGTAATGGCAATGTCGTCGGCGCATATAAACACATCTGTCGTGTCAGTTTTCTTAATTTCCCTTACTACATCGTAGAGCATTGCATTAACGCACACATTGGGTCTCCTTGCGGTACTCCGATGCTTTGCTCTATTGGTTCTGTGATGTCAATGCTGTTTTGGATGGGGATCGTTTTTTTTTTGTTTTTTTTTTATGAGGTTCATCTGGAAATTGCCCATCACTAGCCTTATGATCCAGGTATTTCCTGCTATCTTGGTAAGTTTACTTAGCAGTTTTCGCCTGTTCACTGTATCAAATGCTTTGGGCAAATCTATAAAGACCACGTATAGCTTGCCCCGATTTCTCTCAAGATGGTCGTGCCCTCTTTTCAGCAGGAACTCGACTGCCATTACCGTTGATTTATTTGGCCTGAATCGGAATTGTTCATCTGGTAGCGTCTTGTCAACTTTTGACTAGTCTTTGTGTGAGCAGTTTGCTCAGTATCTTGTAGGCATTGGATTTCAGGACTATTCCTCTACAGGAGTCAGGTGAGCTTGTGTCGCCTTTCCCTTTATATAATAGCGTCAGGGTAGCTGTTCTCCATTCGTCCGGGATACTCCCCATTGCGAGACATTTATTAAATATATCCGTCTACACTGGCAATAGTATTGGCATAGACTGTTTCATATTTTCGTTGTAGGTAAAGTGCATCTGGACCAGCGGCTTTGTTGTTTTTCGTGGACTTTGTTGCTCATTTCACTTCCTCGAGAGTGAATGGTACACACGGCTCCCATTCGGTTTCACTTGGTTCTGGATTTGTTTCTTTACTTCTTATTACTTTCGCCACGTGACTTTCCCGTGTGTCTAGGGGAATGTCCACGGGGAAGCGCGGTTGCTCTTATCGCACGATAGGGGTTTTCTGTGTATTTTTGCGTTTTTCTCGAAAAGAGGTTAAGTGGACATATTACCACATTTTGATTATTTGCTCCTCATTTAAAAACTGAATGTTTCAAAAACTGATTTTAACTAATAGTGCTAAAACAGCACATACTTTCCCCCGTATTTTCACGCAATATTACAGGAAAAGTACTCAAATTGTCAAAAAAATGTTATATGAACTTATTTCAAAATCTACCTTTAAGGAATTTCACTAAGCGGAAAAAATCTCTGTCTAATATTTCAATTGTAGGAAGACTCCGGAAAAATTTTTAATCGGGGTTTTCAACGAACATGATGATGGCGGCGGCGGTGGTGTGACGGTTAGCGTAGCGGACTGTTATAGACTGTTCTACCCAAGCTCGCGGGTTCGAACCCGATCGAAGCCGTGGATTTTTAGGGCGACAAAATCCTTCGTACGCCTTCCTTCGGAGGGGAAGTAAAGCCGGCTGTCCCATGTTGGTAGATTTACTTGCATGTAAAAGATCCTCAAGCCTAAATGACGCCTCTGAGCTACATTCAAATCGCCTGTTTCTCGCCCAAGAAATACCTCCTGTCTCTGCTAGTTGATGAAAGGAGCGTAGCGAAATTTGCGTGGTCAGACGGAAGAGCGGGCCTAATGGCCCGAGTCTCGCCACGTAAAACAAGGCAAATTCAATTCAATTCAATTCAACATGAGACCTGCACCATTCTCTTAAACGTCCTTCACAAGATCTAACAAAAAAATTAATCAAAAACGATGGAGCCTTTTTTTTAAGTTTGTAAAATGTTCTAGGGGCTTCATGCAAAGTACCCCAAATTTAACATATGGGGTGCATATATTTTCAAATTCAAGGGGCCGGGTCATCAGCCTGATCGACAGACGAATATCAATTTTGAAAAAAATCAGCTGAACGGCATAAACGTTAGCGTTGGTCACAGACGGACACACAGACGTTTTTCCATCATTCGATTTTTCGATATCAAGAACCCACAAAACATAGATTTTGACTAGACCACGGTACAGAAGACTTTTTTTTTCTACATTTAACAACTGGAGTTCGCCGTTTTTTCGCGCAGCACTACATAACTTCCCCTCTACATCGACGGGAGAAAGTAATAAAAGAAACAAACAAATTTCATAGTTTTATTAACCAACTTCACTTCCAAATGAGCCCTGAGGCGCGGGCGCGGGTGGGGGCGTGCACAGCTCCCGAGCGGCGCGCAGGGCGTTGAGGCGGCCGTGCACGCGACACGCCGCCGCCGCCAGCAGCGCCCTCGCACGGAACGCCAGCCACCACCAGCCGCCTCCGCATTCGCCTCCGCCTCCACCTCCATCTCCACCAACACAAGGCTTTAGGGTACAGCTTTCGTGCAGACTCTCATATAGGGGTTAATTCTTAGTTTATTTATTTTTATTTATTTTTTATTTATTTTTTATTTATTTTTTATTTATTTTTTATTTATTTTTTATTTATTTTTTATTTATTTTTTTATTTATTTTTTATTTATTTTTTATTTATTTTTTATTTATTTTTTTATTTATTTTTATTTTTTATTTATTTACGTCAAAAACAGTTAAAAACTGTGTGACGTGCTATGGGGAGAAGTTAATTTGAAGTTACATTTATGTTCAGAAGCAAAACAAGGGGCGATCTCAGCATTTGTTCGAGGATCAGGGAAACTGAACGAAAACCTGATCGAGATGGAGGTTATTAACCCAGAAGCTGAAGTACAATACTGGTTTCAGGTTCTTTACAATTGTACAATTCAAATGGTATAAAATATATTAAATGTCATTGTTAAAATTAATATTACTTTCGTTTTGGATGCTCGGTATAGTCTCTAATTGTATAGAAACAGTTTTGCAGCAGAAAATATTTTACTTGGGACTTGAACTTTTGTATCGAATTTAATCCTTTAATGGTACGGTTCACGTTCGTTTATGGTACGGTTCACGTAAAAGAACGAGTTACTCCGAGAAATTGATTGATTGTTTAGTGATTCCGGGTACGTCAACTACCTCTCTCCCAGTTCCGTAAGTGTAATGCAAGTTTTTGCTCGAGAGGTGGCGGTGATCTTTCCCCCACTGTATGGCGAGAACCGGCGCCGACCTACCGCCGACTTGCGGGTTTTCCCCAACCGGGTATCTCCCACCAGCGGAGCACCGCCCCAGCCGGGACAAGCCCTTAGCTCCTGACGGGTCTCTCGGCGTGTGTGGTATTGTAGTGCATGTTTGTGAAAGTGTGTGTGTGTGTGTGTGTAAGGGGTGGAGATAGGACAAGGAAGAGGAAGAAAACATCGCGAGCGGTCCGTGGCCCGTTTGTTAGGAAACTGCTCCGGCATTCGCCTGGTATTGTTCGGAGAAACCACGGCAAACTACCGATTAAAGCAGCCGGCCGCTATAATTCTCCTCCAGACAGCGACTGAATTCGACCTAGGTAACAAGTCAGTGTTGAAAATCCTGCCAACGTCGGGACTCGAACCTAGGACCTCCCGGACAGAGGGACTGCAGTGAGATCAGTTGATGCCCAGAGCCAGCTCTCCCGGTTCGCCGTGAAAGATTCGGTCTCTTCGCTTTCGGTTCATTCTGACGCAGTACAATGTCTTCGCATGGTCTTTGTTCACGCCACATTCTAATGCCAAATTACTTTCAAAAGCAAGTTTTCTCGCTTCACTCGCCCGGATTCTTGGTCTCGGCGAAGCTCGGACCTTGGGCCCTCGCGTTCACTAAAAACAACCTAGAGTCTATCCACCGTATAATGACCAACTCCCTTGTAAACCCATTTCTTCTGTCTTTCCTTTCCCCAAATTGCATTTTAGAATGACACTTCGGACATTCACACTTTCCGCAAAAGATATTTTGGCGCCATTGTATAACATTAACAGCATCATCTTTTCGCATAACACCGAAGAAGCACCCGTTCAAAACCTCCTCTGTGAACACACTAGCCTCCAGTATTCAAACTGCGCAGTTGCAACACGTTGTGAAGAAAGAACACCACAAGCTTTGTTTAGAATCGAATCCAACGAACAGTTCACAGTGAACGAGAGAGTGGTATCCTAAAATAAGAATTAGCCCATACAGTTTCTGTACAGATACGTCAAGATCCCAAACTACAAGTACAGAAGCCAAAAGTCGCGCACACATGGTCTGTAGAGACCTATGTTAATATTTGTACGTTTCCAATACACCTATTGTCAAACATTGCCTAATTCATGACTCCGTCGTATACTGTTCACATGTAGATTTCATTAAAAATATAATAAGTAATATACGTAAATTGGGTGCTTTTTATTTCTCTGTTAATTTTTCTTTCTGAACGTAAAAGTTTGCTTTAGAAAGTAGTTTGGCATTGCAATGTGGTGGAAACAAGTAATTTCGCATTACATATACCCATTTCTTTTGTAAATAACAAACAATTAACATGTTTCTGGAGTCTTTCTATAGTTCTGCAATGCACATTTTTACCTAGAAATCATTTTTTCAAACCAACTTTTGAGTGCTTATAGCCATTCGAAATATACCAGGAGTTTATTAGACAAAATATTCATATAATTTTCCAACAGCTTGTTTTCTAAGTTTCGACGTTTTCTCCCCGGACATCCTGAGTATGATATGATGTCAATATTAAAGAATTACAATAAATCCTATTAAAACCCTAGCAAAAATATTTACCCCTCAGTAAACCTTCGGAACCTCCTCCACTTATTAACAAAATTACCATTCCATGACTAGAAAAAATATTTCAGTTAAATGTAATCACTCACCATACATAAACAAATAAGCCAATAGTATGTTGATCCCTTGGATTTAGTGGAGCTGTGACGGAAGGTACCTCGTGGCGAGGGCGATGTGGCGGGCGCGGGCGCGGGCGACGGCAGAGGCGGTGGGGGCGGTGAGGGCGGTGGAGGCGGGGACGGCGGCGCCATCTCCCGGGCGAGCAACGCGCCCAGCACCACCGCCGCCACCAGCGGCACCACCGCCACCCGCACCAGCGCCGGCAGCAGCGCCAGCAGCGGCGGCACCAGCAGCAACGCCACGAAAGTCGCTACCATCACCTGCGCACCACCGCCAACCGTCGTCTCAGTCAATGTGCTTCGAGAAAAGTATGACAAACGATGCAAAAATGGCGCTTCCGCTTTAAGGAGAGAATACATTTGATTCTTTTTTATCACTTAATGGTTGTCTGTAATACGTTTTCTTGATAAATGTTCCCAAATCGAACAATTGGACTTCAACGAACATACGACTTGCACTAATCTCGTAAGCGACCTGTATGCTATCCAATATCAAAATTGAATAAAATAATAAGAGCCTTTTTTTTAAAAAAAATTGTTTAAAAAATTAAAATTGTCTATCTATCTTGAAAAATTACACGAAAACTACTCCAAATTTCGAAAAATTGTACATACCTTATTTCAAAATCTGTATTTAAGGGATTGATTTCATTAAGGAAAAAAATATATATCTTCAAAATTTCAGTTAGTACTGGATTACAAAAAAATGTGCCATTTTGAAAATGTCCCAGGGGTTTCATGTAAAGTACACAAGAAAATTAAAATATCGGTTTGAAATTCAAGGGGCCGCGTCATCAACCAAAGCGATTGTGGATCGACCAGTTTTGAAGAAAATCGGAACAGTTTTAGCCGTTAGGGTTGTGCACAGATGTTTTGCCGTCAATCATTTTTTCGATATTAAGGACCCACAAAACATGTATTCAGTCTACTATATTTATTTCGGATTTTTCTATATTAAGAAATTGTATTTATCCACTTTTTCGTTATCAGGGCCAGGCAATAAGATTTTTTTCGCAGTTTCAGCAACTTTATGTAACTTTCTCTATACTACGTAAGCAGTAGTGAGAAAATAAAACCGATAGAGGCGATTCATGGGCGCCCAACATGGGGCGCCACGCGATCAGTAGCCTATAATTTCTAGCGCCAACATCGCAAAAGAGCAGCGAGAGCGCACCTGCGCGCGCTCCTCCAGCGAGAGGTCGTGCGGCTCAAGGCGGCCCCGACTGGCGCCCAACATGGGGCGCCACGCGATCGGTAGCCTATAATTTCTAGCGCCAACCTCACAAAAGAGCAGCGAGAGCGCACCTGCGCGCGCTCCTCCAGCGAGAGGTCGTGCGGCTCGACACGACCCCCGACTGGCGCCCAGCATGGGGCGCCACGCGATCGGTAGCCTATAATTTCTAGCGCCAACCTCACAAAAGAGCAGCGGGAGCGCACCTGCGCGCGCTCCTCGAGCGAGAGGTCGTGCGTCTCGACGCGGTCCCGTCTGGCGCCCAACATGGGGCGCCACGCGATCGGTAGCCTATTATTTCTAGCGCCAACCTCACAAAAGAGCAGCGAGAGCGCACCTGCGCGCGCTCCTCGAGCGAGAGGTCGTGCGGCTCGACGCGGCCCCGACTGGCGCCCAACATGGGGCGCCACGCGATCGGTAGCCTATTATTTCTAGCGCCAACCTCACAAAAGAGCAGCGAGAGCGCACCTGCGCGCGCTCCTCCAGCGAGAGGTCGTGCGGCTCGACGCGGCCCGACTGGCGCTCAACATGGGGCGCCACGCGATCAGTAGCCTATAATTTCTAGCGCCAACCTCACAAAAGAGCAGCGAGAGCGCACCTGCGCGCGCTCCTCCAGCGAGAGGTCGTGCGGCTCGACACGACCCCGACTGGCGCCCAGCATGGGGCGCCACGCGATCGGTAGCCTATTATTTCTAGCGCCAACCTCACAAAAGAGCAGCGAGAGCGCACCTGCGCGCGCTCCTCCAGCGAGAGGTCGTGCGGCTCGACACGATCCCGACTGGCGCCCAGCATGGGGCGCCACGCGATCGGTAGCCTATAATTTCTAGCGCCAACCTCACAAAAGAGCAGCGGGAGCGCACCTGCGCGCGCTCCTCGAGCGAGAGGTCGTGCGTCTCGACGCGGTCCCGACTGGCGCCCAACATGGGGCGCCACGCGTTCAGTAGCCTATAATTTCTAGCGCCAACCTCACAAAAGAGCAGCGAGAGCGCACCTGCGCGCGCTCCTCGAGCGAGAGGTCGTGCGGCTCGACGCGACCCCGACTGGCGCCCAACATGGGGCGCCACGCGATCAGTAGCCTATTATTTCTAGCGCCAACTTCACAAAAGAACAGCGAGAGCGCACCTGCGCGCGCTCCTCGAGCGAGAGGTCGTGCGGCTCGACGCGACCCCGACTGGCGCCCAACATGGGGCGCCACGCGATCAGTAGCCTATTATTTCTAGCGCCAACTTCACAAAAGAACAGCGAGAGCGCACCTGCGCGCGCTCCTCCAGCGAGAGGTCGTGCGGCTCGACGCGGCCCCGACTGGCGCCCAACATGGGGCGCCACGCGATCGGTAGCCTATAATTTCTAGCGCCAACCTCACAAAAGAGAGCGCACCTGCGCGCGCTCCTCCAGCGAGAGGTCGTGCGGCTCGACGCGGTCGCCCTGCGCCATGCGTTCGATGGCGCGGCGCAGTCGCTTGGCGCGGTGGCGCGCCATCCGGCGCTCGCGCATCGCCGCCAGCCGCCTGTGGCGCGAGCTCTCCGCAGCCGCCGCCGCCTCCGCGTCCGCCTCCACCTCCACCACCACCAACACCTCCTCCTCGTCCGGCTCCTCCTCCGGCGGAACCTTGGCCTGCAAGCGGCGCGCCATCTCACCCTAATCGGAACTTTACCGCGTTTTCGTTATGATGAATTAATATGAGAGCGTAGGCTTCCGCAGCCGGAGTCAGTATTTACTAGGCTGTCCGGGTGACGCCGCGTCCATGGCGAAGGTGCCGACCTTTCGTTCGCTATTCTGCGACCTTCCTCAGGCATTACGCCTTCGCCATGGTCACCTGGACAGCCTAGTAAATAATGAATTAATGGCTTGGAGGACTTATTTACCTGTTTCTTTGAATTACCTAATTTTTGTTGTTGTTGGTTTTCGTTTTGAATAAATAGTGTGGTTTATTCAGACATTTTAAGAAATTATAAAGTTATTAGAATGATAATTCTATCTTTTGTTTTCAAAACAAATGCTTTAAGCCAATAGGGAGCGGCTTTCATATGCTAGAATATTAATTGCTTAAGTATTAATGCCGGCCCGGATAGCCGAGATCGCTAAGGCAGTAGTGCCGTAGCGATCTCGGACCGAAAGTTGGCTTATTTAAGCCATATTTCCCTAGCGTGGGTAGGATTGTAACATTCATAGTGTGAGTAGAAAAGTATCACCTACCTATCTTATTTTGCTCATATTTGTGGGGAGATTCTCAGTTATGCGATAGTTTGGAGAAAATAGAAAAAGATCGATTTAAAACAAAAATGATCTTAGAGGGATCTTCAGGAAGAATGGGTCAGTACCTTGCCATCTGTGGCGGCTAAGCTGGTAGAAGACGGTTAGAATCCATTATAAATGCAAAATGCTGTTTTGTGTGAGAAGAGAAGAAAAAAAGATGCCTGTCAGGTCACGAGATTAGGGAAGAATAAGGATATAGTTTAATACATAAAGGATTCAAAATTCCCCAAAAACTTGGTTGACTGGCAGACAGAATGTCATAGGCCGGGATCCAGCATGAAAAATCACGTACGATAAGCTCAAAGCTAAAACGTTCAGAGAAGTTAGGCAGTGTTATGAGGAATAGGGAAACGCAAGTATGGCAGCCTGTAGGGGTCTGTGTTACGCTGCACAATTTTTTGAAAGCATGGATAAAAACTAGGCCATTGGGGACAGTTAATTCTTGTTGTATATTGTTCGTTAGATAGCCAAAGTGTGAAGATTTTGTATGCCGTGTGGCGTCTCAAACTGTTCGCCATATTGAATTCAAATTGTATTTTTTTAATGTCCTTTTGCATTACAAATTCAAAGCTAATTTTTTGGTGTAATGGTAGAAAATTATTTGTCATTGCCGATTATTTCCACACTATACTGTTTCGTAAAAATATTTCTTTTTCGTTTCTCTGTTTTCTTTCTCTCTCTTTCATTCCATCTAACCAATTGTTTTGTCGTGTTAATCTTCAGCAAGCTGTGTTGTCACATCTCTTATTCTGAGAAAAATACTGTCAATTGTGTTTCAAGAGAAAATATTTTGGAAGTTAACACAACGGATGTAGGTTCAGTTTCTTTGCCCAGGGGAGAATATACCATGCGATACTATTCCTTCACAGTATGGCATTGCTTTTTAACTAATTATTTTCGAAACATTTATGAATGTAATATTTACTTTGTATTTGTGTTAATTTGCTCCATATCAATTTTTACTATTGAATGCTTTAATACCATTAGTTAAAAGTACGTATTTTCCCATAAATTTCGTATCTTTTTAACAATAATTTCGTCATTTTTTAGTCAAAAATATATCAAGAGTAGTATACGTAATATAGATAAAGTAACGCAATGCAGCTGCAAAAAGTACCACTGTTTTACTGAAGAACTCGTTTTGTGGTTCCTTGATATCTTTAACGATTATTTCCATCCTCCTGTGTGTAGTAAATATGTTTCCACAATAAAAAAATAAAATAAAATAAAGCGTTTCTTTCAAAACGCCCGTCGGCCTCTGAACAACACTAGCGCTTTTTTTTAATTTTTAAAGTTTTAAAATTTTAGAATTTTAAAAGTTAATATATCAAGCCCAACTCAAGGCCCTGTAATTTTGAAAATAATTCATGAATTTAAAGGGTACTTCTTCACATGAAATATCCGGTACATTTTCAAAATGTTCTCAAAGATAGCTTTAAGGTTTTCCTTCGTATTTCTTTGAAGAAGAAAATTAATTACACTTATAAAGATGGCGTATCACATATCACTTCGGAGTAACACGTAAACTCTTAATTTGGAAAAATTGCAAATGTTTCGAAATTTTTAACCCATACATTATTGACGATAGGGATTTTATCTTCAAATGAGTTTTGTTCTCCACAAGTAGCTCTTTAACTATGACATGTACATTTTTTTAATGTTGTAATAGACGTTTTACGCAATTTTGAGTGAAATATGAAACTTCTGTGAAAATGGACACAAAATACCGTCTTTTCAGAAACACTCGAATGACTTTTTCTCAAAAAACGGCACCAACTTTCTTCTTTAAAGTTTTCTAGACATAGTGCTCATTACACTGAATAACATGATAATTTTGAAGTAGTTCTTTTCTATTCCAAACATTACACAATACTATTACTTTAAATATCTCTGACGTTAATATTTAACGTCACTAAAGTTAATATTAAACGGACGTTGTAGTTTTCTTTATTACTTTTGTGAGTACAAGGGATTTAAATGATTTCGTATTGTTGCTCAAAAACTCAAAACTTTTCTGTAAAAACAGGCTTAAAATACGCATTTTCAGAAAAGGTTAAAATGCTATTTTCCGGAAAAGTCCCCATTTGTTTCTTTAAATTATTGCTTAAATATTGTTAAATGCACTGAATAACATGACTAACGCCACTTTGATTTAGTATTTGTATTATTCAAAAGTACACAAATGAAATATTTACTTTCTAGTATACGTACGTATATACGGAATAATACTTCTGTGAAAAGGAGCTCCAAATTCCTCATTTTCAGAAACGCTCAAACGTCATTTTCCCAAAATCGCCTCTAAGTGTTTAACAGTAAATTGTAAGAAAGGTCGAGGTTTGATTTTTCTACATTATTCTTAATATCATGTTTCAGTTCTATCATTAGGGGACAAAAAAAATGTTGAAAAATGTAGTTTTCGCGATGACAGATGGAAGCTGGGAAGAATTAGCCTAAACCAAAGAAATTAGAAAACTAATTAGTAACAAAGACTGTGCCATTTTGTAGCAACAACAGTTTTAAAATTGCGGAAAAGCCAAATATTTTTTCTCACGTAACGAGCGTGTTTCGGCTACTGCTCATTACTTCTCAAAATAGCGACCCTGCTAAAAAAAATATATCAGCGGAGAAGCAAGGTTTGCTTGTATTACACGGAGTAGCGCAATATTGCTCACGACGAAAGAGAGTACTCCTAAACCGCATGGTGCGCGTGCTTTGCTGTCAGAGTACCTGGGCCATGGTTCCTACGAGAAGAGGGGCGGGGCGGGTGGTGATGGTGGGGGGTGGCGGGGCGTGACAGGCGGAGCGAGACACGTGGTGGTGGGGCGGGGGCGGCGACGTCTCGGCGGCCGCGGAGCAACGCGTCGCGTTGCGACAATGGGCGAATGCGCTGGTCTCGCAGCAACGAAACAACCGCGCAACGTTTCTCGACCGATGGTTTGAAGAAATGCGGGTGGAGTGGGAGGATATTAGTTTCATAGTCGGACATTAGAGTATTGAAAGTAAGGCCAACCTCTGGAATATCAAAGTGAAACCTGATACTGACGCGGCCAGGTCGGGAAATAATTCAATACTAAGATTTGTGCTCTTATATATTCCGAACTTTTTTATTGTAGGTTCTCATACATTATTGATAGAAATTATCTCAGATTTGTATTTAAAATCCCTCCTCACATTTTGTATGCATGACTGGTTAATTTCTTGACTTGGGAAGCGTACTGAGTTTGTTTGCCTGAAGTGACAAATCTTTTATTTTATAATAATTTCTTCTTATCAACCGTGACAGTATAAAGAGTAACTAAAGAGGTAAATATTTTTAAGTCTTAAACTACTTCACATCTTGTAATAAAATATAAATACACAGAGTAGGAAATATTAGTTTCCTTCAATGTTACCTTGTTACCGGGCATTTCATGGGATTGTAAAGAGTCATTGGCTCTTTTAGTCTTCATTCTGCGTATCGTGGAAATACTAGCTCCAGTATACGCAGAAGCCCGTTCTAAAGAGTTACGCAAAGCAAAAACAAAACCTCGTTCCCCTTTACCATTTCACATGCAGTCGCAATATTAACGATAGTTTCGTGTTCGCCGCTATTGTACGTGTTCTTAACTCTCAGGAGCTTGAGTAGCCGTGGAGGACCTGGACTTGCTTCAGCCTTTTCTTGAGACATCTTCCATTGACAATAATCCCGAAAAGAAATTATCAGGAGACCCCAAAACGTGTAATTCCGTTAAATTTTCGAAATCGATATTCCGCAGCTTTACATAACGTTCCATATACTGCGTATATTACTCGATATATACGTACGTATACGGGAAAGTAAAAAAAAGGAGCTGATTGAAAAATTAATGTTTTTATATTGGTTTAACGTTGCACATATTTCACTCAATATTGCGCGAAAACTACTAAACGTTTCAAATACTGAGCATGTTCTTAATGAAAGACCTAATTATGGAATATAAAATTCATTTGAAGGAAAAATCTCTATCTTTAATTTTGTAGTTGTAGGACATCGAAAATATTTCAAACTTTCGCAATTTTCAAAAATTTACAGTTAATGATGAAAAATGAACTTATGCCATATTTATAAGTGTATTTTACTCTGTTCTTGCAAAAAAAATTAAAAATTGGGAGTTATTTTGAGAAAATTTTGAAAATGTTACCGTTGCTCGGGATGTGGCGATGGTTTTCCCCCGCTGTATGGCTACCTACAGTCGGCTAGCGGGGTTTTTCCCTACACCAGGTACCTCCTACCAGCGGGAATCTCCTCAACCGGGACCATTTCTTAGCTCCTGACGGGTTTCCTGGCATGTGTGTTAGAGTACTGCGTGTTAGTGTAAGTGTGTGTGTGTGTCCGTGGCCTTTTTGTTAGAGTACTGCTCCGGCATTCACCTGATGTTGATCGGAGAAACCACGGAAAACCACCGATCAGAGCAGCGGGCCGCTATAATTCTCTTCCAGACAACGACTGAACTCGACGTAGCTGACAAGTTAGTGTCGAAAATCCTGCCACTGTCGGTATTCGAACGTCAGACCTCCCGGTCAGAGGGACTGCAGTGACATCAGTTGATACTCTAATCTGCCATCTCTCAAGGTAGAAGGTAGATAAGAATAAAGGCGGTCGACGAAGAAAGAGGTCGACGGAGAAGGAGGTCGACGGAGGAGGTCGACGGAGAAGGAGGTCGACGGAGAAGGTCGACGGAGAAGGAGGTCGACGGAGCAGGAGGTCGACGGAGAAGGAGGTCGACGGAGAAGGAGGTCGACGGAGAAGGAGGTCGACGGAGGAGGTCGACGGAGAAGGAGGTCGACGGAGAAGGAGGTCGACGGAGAAGGAGGTCGACGGAGAAGGAGGTCGACGGAGAAGGAGGTCGACGGAGAAGGAGGTCGACGGAGAAGGAGGTCGACGGAGGAGGTCGACGGAGCAGGAGGTCGACGGAGGAGGTCGACGGAGAAGAAGGTCGACGGAGGAGGTCGTCGGAGAAGGTCGACGGAGAAGAAGGTCGACGGAGAATAAGGTCGACTGAGAAGAAGGTCGACGGAGAAGAAGGTCGACGGAGAAGAAGGTCGACGGAGAAGAAGGTCCACGGAGAAGAAGGTCCACGGAGAAGAAGGTCGACGGAGAAGAAGGTCGACGGAGAAGGAGGTCGACGGAGAAGGAGGTCGACGGAGAAGAAGGTCGACGGAGAAGGAGGTCGACGGAGAAGGAGGTCGACGGAGGAGGAGGTCAACGGAGGAGGTCGACGGAGAATACAGTCGACGAAGAAGTAGAGGTAGATGACGAGGGCGAGAGAGACGATGAAGACGAAGAACAGGGCAGGAGGAAGACAAGGGCGGTGCCCACCTGCGAAGCGGGAGACGGTCAGCGCGCGGAGGCCACGGCGGACGCCGGCCGTGCGTGCGGCGGCTTGGGCGCGGGCCACTCGAGCAGGACGGTGGCGGAGGTGGCGACCACCAGCGCCATCACCGCGCCCTCCACGCACACCGCGCCCAGCGCCACCAGCGCCACGCCCACCAGCAGCGCCAGCGCCGCGCCCAGCGCCGCGCCCAGCGGCCCGCTCTCGGGCGGCGCCCGCGCCGCGCGCCTCCACGCCCTCCTGCGCGCCCGAGCAGGTCCCTCGCGTCGCAGCCTTAACCTACTGAGGGCTATCGGATCTTAGTTGGTTAGTGAATGCCTTATTTTACGTGGCGAGCCAAGAGCCATCAGGACCGCTCTTGCGTCCGACCACGCGAATTTCGCTTCGCTCCCTTCGCAACCTAACTGCGAATGAAGGTATTACTCTGGTTGACTTCCTTTAACCTACTGAGGGCTATAGGATGTTAGTGAATGCCTTATTTTACGCGGGCCACGAGCAATCAGGTCCGCTATTGCGTCCAACCACGCAAATTTCGCTATGCTCCCTTCATCATCTAACGGCGAAAGACGGTATTACTCGGGTTGACTTGTATTACTCGCGTTGGCTTGTTTTTTTCCTTTCCCCTTTGCACTTTCAGCGCTGGAGCTTTAACCTACTGAGGGCTATAGGATGTTAGTTAGTGAATGCCGTATTTTACTTGGCGAGCCACGAGCCATCAAGCCCGCTCTTGCGTCCGACCACGCAAATTTCACTATGCTCCCTTCGCCATCTAAAGGCGGGAGAATGTATAGCTCGGACGATTTTGAATTAAGCTCAGAGGCTTATTTTAGGCTTGAGAATATTTTACATATAGTACATTTACTACATGGGACAGCCGGTTTTACTTCCCTTCTTACCGACCACTCAAATTTCGCTACGCTCCCTTCTTCATCTAACGGCGAATGAAGGTACACCTGGGGTTCACTTACTTTATTACTCGCGTTGGCTTGTTTTTTCCCTTTCCCCTTTGCTCTTCCAGCGCTGCAGCCTTAACCTATTGAGGGCTATAGGATGTTATTAGTTGGGTAGTGAATGTCTTCTTTTACGCGGCGAGCCACGAGCCATCAGGTCCGCTCTTGCGTCCGACCAAGCAGATTTCGCGACGCTCCCTTCACCATCTAACGGCGGAAGAAGGTATTACTCGGGCGATTTTGAATTAGGCTTATTTTAGGCTTGAGGATCTTTTACATGCAGTAAATCTACTACATGGGACAGCCGGTTTTACTTCCTCTCCGAAGGAAGGCGTTCCGAGAATTTTTTCGTTTTTTGGTTAAGTTTGAACCCGCAAACCTGGGTACAACAGCCCGATACGCTAACCGTTATACCACCGGACCTGCAAAACGTTGAAATCATTCCACGTCTAATCACACAAATTTAAGGAGCTTGGTGGCCCAGATTTTAGAACATTTTTTATATGAAGAGTGTAAACAAAAATATAAAACGCACACTTCTCATTTTTCCCCAAATACATTTTTCGGGGTTGTTTCGATGCGTCCTCGCAAAATTACGGGTTAACTACTCATATTTTGTAAAGTCTGTACATGACCGTATTTAAAGATCTAATTTTGAAACAAAGATTTTTAAGATGAAAGATCTCCAAGTTCAATGTTGTAGTTGTAGGAAAACGCTGACAAATATTTTGGTAATTTTTACAAGTTTTGATAATTTAAAGAATTTAACGAAAATCAGACCAATCTCTTTTTTATAAGCGTACTACTAATGCTCAATTTGAGAAAACATTAAAGAGAAAATATAGAGAATTGAAAAAAAATATGTCGAAGCTTCATGTAAAGTACACTAAAAAAAATATGTGTTTCAAATTCTAGGGGGACGTGACATTAGCCAGAACAAAAATGTCAATTTTGTTCAAAATCCTACCGAAAATGTTTCAAACCAGGTTTTTTTTATGGACGAATGGACCGACGTTTTGCCACAAACAAATTTGCCCGTTTCATCTCCACAAAAATAGTAGTTTATTTACTCAATTTTCTATATGCTTCATTAAATAGCATACAAATCGTGCTTAAAGACGTGGTAACTAAGTAATTTCTAGGCATTTTACGGCCATTGCGTTCCCTAGACTTCCCCACTGGACCAATAAGTTCCTTTTCAGCATTTACTACCTGCAATGCTAAATTGCTCCATCGTAATTTAAAAATTATGTGTAGAACTTAATAGAGCTTCTGAGATGAATTAACGAGCCGCGAGACGTGATCTCCAGGGTCTTAAGGGCACCGATTGTGGAATCTTGGCATAGCCCCAGAGGTTCCAACCACCACTGGCAGGATTCTGGCGTTGGGTACTCCATAAAGTTGAGAGGACGACTGCCAGGAGGACGACTGGTTGGTATTTGACCACCTTTTCCTCCCCTGCTTTCAGAAGGCTTGACCCATCCTCGTGGCGGACAGTCACATCGACCACGTGGACCCCTTCCCGGCATTTTATTACCAGGTCAGGTTTGAGTGTAACCCCTTCGGCAACGGAGAAAGTGGCTTCCGTGGACACCACGGTGTCCCATTTCCGGAGAATCTTCCCCTGTATGAAGTTCTTCATCTCGTCATGACACTTTATGCTTGCTGGCTTAGTAAAAATACATTGACCCAGGACGTGATTCATGGTTTCTACCACTGTAGTGTATTTGCAGATGTATATTTGTACATCCTCTCTTGGCCTTCCTCTACTCAGAGAATACTTATTGGCAACGGTATTTGATCTCAATTGGAGTGCAGTGATAAAAATACCAGGATTCAGAAAATTATAATCTTTCGAAAAGGTAATTTCCATTCGGACCGTCTTATTTACTATCCCTTGGAATCCGAGCTTCTGCTAGGCGGCTACCTTATCATCGGGGCATTTCTTCTTATAAGTCCTTAAATCTTGTTCGGTGTAGAGTCAGTTGAGTCTCCGTGTTTTTGCGGTCTGTCATGTCCGTCTTTAGAAACTCGAACAGGAGCTCAACAATCCACATGTAGGATCTGCATATTTTTCTAATCGTAACTCTAGGTTCAGCGCTTCCCTTAGATGAAGTAATTTACTACAATTTACTACAGAAACAAGAAGTATCCTCTTTTTGGGTATCAAGGACCTACAATACGATTTTGTGCGGAAAATAGTATTTTGCTCCCAGTAGCATTATACACTTCTATACTAGTAAGTAGTATGCGATGAAGCAAACTCACGACTCTGGGAATAATAGTTACAGACCTAACAAGACGAAACGATAGACGTAATCGTTGACGAACAGTGTTCTGCTGGCAGTGTGGAAACCTGTGCGGCGTAACCCTAGGTTCAGCGCTACCCTTAGATAAAGTAATTTACTACATTCAGAAGCAAAGTTATCCACTTTTTGAGTATCAAGGACCTACAATACGATTTTGTGCGGAAAATAGTCTTCTGTTCCCAGTAGCATTATACACATCTATACTAGTAAGTAGTATGCGATGAAGCAAACTCACGACTCTGGGAATAATAGTTACAGACCTAACAAGACGAAACGATAGACGTAATCGTTAACGAACATAGTGTTCTGCTGGCACTGTGGAAACCTGTGCGGCGTAACCCTAGGTTCAGCGCTACCCTTAGATAAAGTAATTTACTACATTCAGAAGCAATGTTATCTACTTTTTGATTATAAAGGACCTACAATACGATTTTGTGCCGAAAATATTATTTTGTTCCCAGCAGCATTATACACTTCTATTCTAGAGAGTAGTATGCGATGAAGCAAACTCACAACTCTGGGAATAATAGTTACAGACTTAACAAAACGAAAGGATAGAACAGTGTGTTCTGCTGGCTGGCTGGAAACCTGTGCGGCTGGAAGCGAATGTCGCGCCCGGGCAGTGCGTCCTCGCCGTCCTCGACCTCCTCGTCGTCCTCGTCCTCCTCGTCCTCTGCGTGCACGCCGTCGCCCGCCGCCTCCCACTCCGCCTGCGGGCGCCGCTGCATGGCCCCCTGCCGTCGCCCGACGCCCGCGCGACAATGCCCGCGGCCTCGACAAACGACCCCAGCACGCACTTTCTCGTCTAGGAGCGTCAAACTGGAACCGGCCGTGTCAGCAAAACCGAATGAAACATGCCACGTGATTTATTGCTAATTAATTGCCACCATTTCGAATTAATGTCACGTTTTTTAGGATGGATGTGAGCTGACTTGACACGACTCCAGCACACATAACTATTAAATTAGGATAACACCTCGACAGAAGCTAGGTCACATCCGTTTTAGTCAAGAAAATACTTGGAAATTAATTCCACATTGTGACACACCACATAGGGGCCTCGACAAACGACCCCAGCACGCACTTTCTCGTCTACGAGCGTCAAATTGGAACCAGCCGTGTCAGCAAAACCGAATGAAACATGTCACATGATTTATTGCTAGTTAATTGCCACCATTTCGAATTAATGTCACGTTTTTTAGGATGGATGTGAGCTGACTTGACACGACTCCAGGACACATAACTATTAAATTAGGATAACACCTCGACAGAAGCTAGGTCACATCCGTTTTAGTCAAGAAAATACTTGGCAATTAATTCCACATTGTGACACACCACATAGGGGCCTCGACAAACGACCCCAGCACGCACTTTCTCGTCTACGAGCGTCAAACTGGAACCGGCCCTGTCAGCAAAACCGAATGAAACATGTCACATGATTTATTGCTAATTAATTGCCACCATTTCGAATTAATGTCACGTTTTTTAGGATGGATGTGAGCTGACTTGACACGACCCCAGCACACATAACTATTAAATTAGGATAACACCTCGACAGAAGCTAGGTCACATCCGTTTTAGTCAAGAAAATACTTGGCAATTAATTCCACATTGTGACACACCACATAGGGGCCTCGACAAACGACCCCAGCACGCACTTTCTCGTCTACGAGCGTCAAACTGGAACCGGCCCTGTCAGCAAAACCGAATGAAACATGTCACATGATTTATTGCTAATTAATTGCCACCATTTCGAATTAATGTCACGTTTTTTAGGATGGATGTGAGCTGACTTGACACGACCCCAGCACACATAACTATTAAATTAGGATAACACCTCGACAGAAGCTAGGTCACATCCGTTTTAGTCAAGAAAATACTTGGCAATTAATTCCACATTGTGACACACCACATAGGGGCCTCGACAAACGACCCCAGCACGCACTTTCTCGTCTACGAGCGTCAAACTGGAACCGGCCCTGTCAGCAAAACCGAATGAAAAATGTCACATGATTTATTGCTAATTAATTGCCACCATTTCGAATTAATGTCACGTTTTTTAGGATGGATGTGAGCTGACTTGACACGACCCCAGCACACATAACTATTAAATTAGGATAACACCTCGACAGAAGCGAGGTCACATCCGTTTTAGTCAAGAAAATACTTGGCAATTAATTCCACATTGTGACACACCACATAGGGGCCTCGACAAACGACCCCAGCACGCACTTTCTCGTCTACGAGCGTCAAACTGGAACCGGCCGTGTCAGCGAAACCGAATGAAACATGTCACATAATTTATTGCTAGTTAATTGCCACCATTTCGAATTAATGTCACGTTTTTTAGGATGGATGTGAGCTGACTTGACACGACTCCAGCACACATAACTATAAAATTAGGATAACAAATCGACAGAAGCTAGGTCACATCCGTTTTAGTCAAGAAAATACTTGGCAATTAATTCCACATTGTGACAATTAACTATAAAACATTTGAGGGCTTCCGTCCAATGGATGAGATGAATGCCATTTTACTGGACATTTTTAATCATAGAAGTGTTTTTTTTTAATTTCTCTCACATGGTTAGCATTTACAGTTATAAGTCTATTTACATTTACATACATTTACATTACAAGACACATTATTGAGCGATCATTTTTTGTTGTGGAAAAATACCTCTTCTATTGCGCAGCGTGGGTAGTTACATTCTATCGGTAACTCAAAAGCAATGTGAAATTCAGTAGAAAGAACAGTGACTGAAAATCTTCTACGTTGAAATGAACTACTTGACTTTTTGTGAACTTTAATTTTAATCCTTAGCAATATTAGAATGTTGACTCATGCACAATAAGAGATGTACAATGCTTTAACACCCAGTCGAGGTGATGTCCGTTAGAACAAAATGAAGCTCTTTGGGGCCGTCCATAAATTACATAACGATTGGAGTATTTTCAAAAACCCCTCTCTCCCCGTAACACACCTATAACGCGCGCTTCACCCTCCCATTACGTAAAGCTTGCAACAACACCCTTCCCCCCTTGTAAATGAAAGAAGTGGAAATAAATTATATGGCTATTCATATTCATCAGGGCCTTGTTATTTGACAATCTACTCCCATGGAACTTTTATCCCATTAATAAAACAGGAAAACTGTAATTGTTTTAAAACATTATTATTTTATTGAAACAATACATTTACGACATTTTAGAGCAATACGTCTGGCTCCTTCTTCAGGTACTAGAAAATACACAACATTACAATGTATCCATACACAATAGTCAGTCTTCAATTTTCAAACACTATCGTTGAACACAACATAGTCGATTACAGCTACTAAAAGATTGTCAATTAACAAGGGCGTGATGAATTACCCAAATAAATGGGAAGACAATCTGAACCTCATGTCAACAAAAAAAAGTATAGCACAGTAAAAACAATGTATATTTAATTTGCTTGTTGTATATATAAATTAATAATAATTAAAGTAGAAATTAGTTGACGATGCTGGCTGCACAAAAATATACACAATATAGTTACGTTGAGGAGTATGAAACAGACAACCACACACAACACGTGTGCACAAGTGACGCTGGACGCTTACGCCACAGCCAAATATATAATGATTATCTTTAAACTTGCTTCACAATAACAGTATGCTTCTATGTTACCAACCGGTGCAACGTCTTAACTTTTACACATAACAAATTTGTTCTAAGATTATCCTCTAAATTGTACAGAAAATTAAATACATTTATGCGGTCATTATTAATTTTTATTTATAGTGAGACGCAATCTTGAAATTTACAAACGAGGCCATAGCCCTTGTCAATTGGCTTGTGCTTATATGGAATTGAATCGCACACTAATGGCTTTATTAAAGTTTCTGTTTTGTGACCTAGCTTTGTCGTTAAAGTTGTTTACAGGTTTGCTTATTGCTTCAGGATTGGGTTGGGTACTCCCGCTCCCGTGTCTGACATTGGCGGATGAACCTCGCTGGTGTCGCCTTCTAAGCGTCGTCACCCCGAAAACCTCGCAACGGCTGCCGACCCTTCACTCCAGGAACCGTGGTAGCAGGGTGTGGTGGCGCCTGGTTTCACTCCAACTAACACCTTTACCGTTCAATTTGTTGCTCACCAAAACAAGCAAAACGTGAACTTACTATCACTTGCACTTTCACAAAAAAATAACTCCTCATCTCCAGAAAACAAATTTAGTCGAGATGAGTTCCTCCTCGTACGACTATTTAAGCAGAAAGTGGTAGATCTTCCACTCACAAAATTTCCAAACAGAATATCGTAGCTTTGCTTTTGCAAAAACCTTTCAACAGATGGAGCTTTTATTTTCCAAAAAAAAAAAAAAAAAAAAAAAATAACAGTTCCGCAACGGACCACAAGATTTTCGCCCGCTGCTTCCCTCGTTTTCGGCCTTTCGACCAATGGTCATTCGCAATACCTAATTTGGGTATCATCATTTCCTTATTGGCTCGCGACGGTTCCACCTCCCTTGAGTGCCGCGGCCGTAAGATCGTGAAGTCACCGCGGCGTCACGTTTAAATCCGCGGGTGTGGTCCAACGTCACGAATTCTTATTTCGGGGCCCTTGAGCTCGGCTCTCTCTCTCTCTCTCTCTCTCTCTCTCTCTCTCTCTCTCTCTATATATATATATATATATATATATATATATATATATATATAGAGAGAGAGAGAGAGAGAGAGAGAGAGAGAGAGAGAGAGAGAGATTGATTTCTGTCGGAACGCGACGGAACGACGTACCGGTACCTCGGAAATAATTATTAATTGTAATATAAATATATAACTATTTCTATTAAATTAACAGTTAATTTGGGGCGCTTTCCGGGGCCTTAAAGTTTTATAAATCAAATTTATAAATCAAATTTTATAAATATTCACATATATCAATGTTACGTAACTCATAACAGGACTCAGAGCCGCTCCCCCGTCTGTATACCGTTACGAAATTTACAGCCGCCCCCTTTCCACTTTCAATAGAATTATTTCGCAAAGCGCGGGATGACGACGTTGGCCCAGCCGCGCGCGCCGCCGCGGCCGCCGCGCGAAGCTGCCTGATGCGTGTCTCGGCTGCCGGGCGGCGCTGCGCGCGGGGGTGGCGGCGGCGGCGGGAGCGAGGGTGCGGGAGCGCAGTCAGTGCCGCGGGCGCCATGGCCCAACGCGCGTCGCTGCTCGCGAGGCGGCCCCGTGGCGCGCAGCTGCCGCAGCCCCAGCAGCCCCAGCGCCCCGCGCAGTCGCTCCCGTAGCCGCCGCCTATGGCCGGCCCCGCGCCCGCCCCGCGCCGCGCCATGCCGCCGCCGCCGCCGCGCTCGCCGCTGCCGCCCGTCGCCGCGCTCCTGCTGCTGGTGGCCGCCGCCGGAGGGTACATCGGTGAGTGGCCTACCTTTCCGTGTTGGACGTCGCGATTCGGAACCCGTTCGCATTTACGTCCGCCGCCGTGTGCTCGCCCGGAAGTGTCACGTCCCCTCCGTGCGCTCAGAGCGTGGAGTGGCGCGCGTGGAGGCGCACGTGTGCGGCCCAGTGCGTACGCGCGCCCTCCACGTGGCTCCGCAGCGCGTCGCGTCGCCCTCTAGAATCTATGCGTCCGTGGTCCAGTTTTCAAACGTGACAGACGTGTTTAAGTGACAACTGTGTGTACCCGATCGAGAACAGTTCGTGCAAATGACGCTCTGTACAGTTTCCATTTTGGACCCAAATTATTTGCCAACAAAACATGAAAGTGTAGACCACATGTTTATGTAGTTAAGTGAAATAGCACATTTTGTAGTAACTGACCGACAGGTAACAAGGTCTAATCTAAGGGATAGATGTCGTTTTTTTTACAATTTATAAGAAACTGTCAGCACAAAATATTAGAATTGTGGTACTACTGGACACGGAAATACTTTTGAAATCTGCATCACACAGTTTTAAAACGAAAATAACACAAGTTCGCAGATTATGGCATACAAAACATTACTGCACTCACAATATAATAACGTCTAAGTCGGAACGATGCCTAGTAGGTCTTTTCAGTTTTCCCTCAGCTTTGCGGATCTCTGTGGGAATTTCGTGGGGATAGGTGAGCTTTCTGGAAACAGGAATTTTGGGGGACAGGTAGGAACGACATGGTGGCAGCAGGTGGACACCATGAAATGAGATTTCTTAGACCCATAGTGGGCTATTCAATACTAGACCATCGAAGAAACTCGTACGTCAAAGACAAATTATAGAAGATCTTCAACCTAACTGAACAAAAGACGCACTAAGAGAGAATTAGCATGATCATTTAATGAGAATGCCAGAAGATCGAATGCTAGAAGTTGTCTCCAACAACAACCCGAACGGGAAAAAGAATAGAAGCAGACCAATAAGGTGATGGAAGGACACTTTTGAAGACGAAAGGGGCAAATAATCTCAATCCATGATGATGGCTCTCAATTTTCTCTTTAAACGTTTTGTATGGACAGTGTTAAATGTGTTGCATAAGTTGTCATAATCGCCATTTTGCAGTGTGCTTTGATTTTTCAATAATTATGTAAATGTAATATTGTAAATACCTCTCACACATTAATATTTACATTGCTGGCAATTTATTTTACGTACATTATTGCACTTGTGAGTACAATTGCTTTAAACAATTTCAGATGAAGTTTCTTGAAAATTCGGAAGTTTTTGGTGAAAAAGAACCTCAAGTTGCGCATTTTCAAAAACACTCAGATATTTTCTGAAAAGCCGCTCGAAATTTTCTATGAAATTGAATGCAATTGTGCGAATGGGACCACATTTAACCTTTCTATAATATTCTAAAATTCATATTTAAATTTTACTATCAGTTATACGAAAAGCTAAGAAAAAGTGAAAAATTGTGTTTTTGGCTCAAATAGATGGCAGCTGAGAAGGTGGGGCATAACCAAAAATTTAGTCCAGACTGAAGGGATAAGGAAACTGCTCATATGAGAAAGCCTGTACCATGCCGTAGCACCACTAATTGGTTTTGCCCTCGCCCTCTTCCCAGCTGCTATCTATCGGCCCCCTAAAATGCCTATTACGGCATCTCTCGGTTCCTCCCGCTCCTTCTGGACATTCGCAAATAAAAGTTTCTTCGCGCTTCCCGAATGGTGTAGACCTCTCTTGGGGCTGCAGTTTTACATTTTTTCCCATGGTATCCCGTCGTCCCAACACGGTCCTTGTACCAGTTTTCTGGGTATAAAGGACGCCGGACGCACGTTGTTGTCTTCTGAATGCCCATCTCCAATTTGAGACATCTCATTCAGGTTAATCCATTGGGTTTTCTACAGAATATTACGACACCTCTCCACCCTAAAGGGACGAGAGTTGGGAGTCTGGTTAGTGGGGTGATGTGTTATTTCGTTTGGGAAAGACGGGTTATTTTGTTGGGGCGTTTGACGATGGAGGAAGGGAGGGTGAAGGATGTTGAAGGGGAATAGGAAGGGATTGGAATTTTGTAGTTGGGTTTCGTTTTTTTTATTGTAGGTCTATCATTGTCTTGTATTTTTCGTTGGGAGTAGAGATGCATTCATTTCCTTAAGCCATTTACTCTTCAATAATATGCCTAAAGTTATATTTTCATTCTACTCTTAGGGAACAGAAAATTGATAAAATGTGAAAATGTACCTGTTTTTGGTAAAGCATTATTTACTCAATAAACACAATGTTAAAGCATCTAAATAGGCATAGGTGTTAGCATTTGGTGAGGGAGCAATTAAATGAAACCTTGTAACGCTGGCTAGCGCAATCCAACAGCATTTATTGATTCTGGCTTCGAAATGGAACAGTTACGCTATCAGCGCACCTATGCGTTAAAATCTGTTTGCCAACTCTACAATCTGTTTGCACTAAATATATCAAAAACGACAATGTATCACCTGTCTTGGCTTATTTGCACATTTTTTAGCAAATATCCGCGTGGCCCCCATTCCCTCTGCACGCGCATGTAGCGGCGTGCGTTCACGGAGTATAAATTACGTCGCCGGCAAAGATCGTCAATAATGCACTTAGACTCAGTGACAACCAACAGCTCCTGACTATGCGAAAATACACTCTGCTGACTACTCCAAGCGATACAGAATCAGTGGATCCTCTATTCGTGTTTCAACAATGCAAGCGAACGGCACCTTCTTGTGAAGTTTTGTTTCCCAAGAATCTTTTTGCGCGCTGACTTGCTAAGACAGTGCAGCGCCCTTTTAGCAATACTTAGAAATTACGTATTTTACATGTAAATATTTTTGGCTTTTTACTCTCCGCTATGGGTTCGCGGAATTTTAGAGAATAAAAAACGTCTCACGGCGAGTTACTTAAAAATGCACGAGCTTAGCCCGAATTTCTGCCAAGGAGAGCTGGGTTGTCCAACTGGCGACCTGCGATATTGTGGCTCTTGAAAAGTTATTAGTTAAAAGTGAAAGTCCCTTTCATCCATATTGGGCGAGAACATTGTGCTCCTAGCGCACGACCCAGCCTTCAATACAAAACTAGGTTAAGTGTAGATTTAAGAATTTTTTTTCTAGTAAATTCAGAAATTTAAAATCATCCCAGTGTGCTTCACTGCGTTATTTATTTATGGTACAGTCTGTTATCAGGCATGGTTCCATTCCCTCCCCCTCATTTCAGAGCAGCTTCCCAATTTCAACAATACAGAGAAATCTGGTGTGGATCGCCCGAAGAATCTAAGAATGACCCGCAACCATATTAAAGATTTTAGTGGTGACCCTTGAGTCTTTGACAGTTGGACACCCCTGTTATAATTGTTTATGAGAGGTTAGTCGCCAAATTCAAAAGAAAAGCGATTCAATGTGGTAGCGCATATGTATTGTATGAAAGTAGCCTAAATCATTGTGCCCAAACTCGTGTTTTATTTGCATTCTTGGCTATCCGGGATGAGCCACGTCTCGGTCCATTGTACTGCCGTTTTGGGCCATCTCGCTGTGGCCTTCTTCAGATACTGCAGTGTAGCTCTGAAGAAGGCCACAGCAACACGGCTGAAACGTGCTATATGCAGCAGTATAGCTCTGAAGAAGGCCACAGCAACATGGCTGAAACGTGCTATATGCAGCAGTATATAGAACGATTTTCTTAAGAATGGGATAAAGTGACAATTGTGCGAAACAAGTGAACATCAAGTGTACTTCAGAGAAGTATCTCTCCGCCGCGTCAGCTGTTTAGTTACGTCCCTTCGTAGTGCTTGTTTACGGCTCCCTTACGTGCACCGTCACGAGTATGCATCTAACATTCAAGACTAGATTTTAAAACAAACATAATACTTATCTCATAAAAAACTAAATTCAATGTAATTTTTATAAAAAGAAAGAATTTTTACAGAAGAGCACAAAGCCCTGCACTTCCTAATTTTAATTATTTCTTCGGGCGCGCTATATTTTCGTCGCACGAGGACATCACAGCCAGGGAGTGTCGTAACTATTTACAAGTTAGCCAACTGCAAACAAACGAATGGAGGAAGGAGCGTCTAATAAGTTCAAGGACAGAACGACAACAGAGTCGTCAGTTGTGTTGCCAGCACTAGCTGTCAAATCATCCCATTCTAAAGAAAATCGAACAATAGCTCTGAAGAAGGCCACAGCAAGATGGCCGAACCGTCAGTACAATTGACCGAGACGAGGCTCATCCCGGATAGCCAATAATGCATTGACTCCGGCCGCATCGCGTTTTAACGGAAGCGGCGACGTGTGCGCAGAGGTGCTGGAGGAGACGCGCTGCCACGACGCGCGCTTCCTGCTCACGTGCCGCCACCTGGACGCGCACCTCGCCATCATGGACGCCGCCTTCGTGCCGGCCCCGCCCCCGTCGGCGTGCGCGCGCAACGCCTCCCTCGCGCCCACGCCGCTCCCGGCCGCCGCCGCCGCAGCCGCCGGCGCCACCGCCGCCGCCGCCGCCGCCGCGGCCGCCGCCGCGCACAAGCACTACAACCCGCACCCCGTGCGCCCGGCGCTCAACCGCAGGTAGGCGCGCTTCCCGTCTGGTACTCTACTTGTTGCGACTAACCTATATGTGAATAAAAGGGAACTAGTGTGCCCGTGCGAGAACCCTCCCATCCTTTCCCTATCCATTTCCCTATCCTTTCCATTAAGAGTTAATGAAACGTGTTTGTTGGTTAAAGAATGTTCAGTGTACATAGAAAACGTAAATAGTATAAGATAGAGAAATCTAAGCCTTTTAATCGTGACGTCACATCGATGACCATCACCAAACGTTGTAATATAGGTGGCATTGGTAGTATCGATAAGTACCGAACCAGCAAAAATTCAGTAGAATGCCCAAGAATATCTCAGTATGTAGATTACGGTGTGAAAAATGTTTCTTTGAAGCCTTTGGTTTCAAAATGTTAGTTTTAAGACCCTAGAACGCTTCCATTAGAAGTTATTTAACGATATAGCCGATAGAGTACTGCGTGTTGCATTTGGCATGAATATTTTGATGCATTTTTTTAAAGAAATCCGCCATATTTTTAAAGTGAAAATGCAATTCGTCTCGTGTCCATGAAATTCTCTTTCTGTAAACATCGCATTTTCAAATATTAGTTGCGTGCGAGAGCCGCAAAAGGTATGTATACTACTGAGATAATATACAAGACGACGTGGGTAATTGTGCCGCACATAAACGCAAAAATCACTCGATCGATTTCATTTAATTTTCACACTTTGATCGTATTAGTAATGGGAGTGTTTAAAGAGTGTTTTGAATTAAATCGGACATGTGGAAGCGTTGTAGATGATGATATGTTTGTCTATGACGACTGAAGCGCTCCTGAACTCTACGCAACCCGCTGCACATTCAAGGATTAAGCACTTTTTCACTGCATTCAAGTATTCTACCCCTGCGATTGTGAAAAACGGCGAGAGTTATTACTGTGTCAGTGACAGTGTCATGGCGAACGCATGCCAAAATTTGAGGGAGAACGTTTTAACAATAGCATACGTGATAATCATGTACAAACCAGGACATAAAACAAACCCCATACTTGCGAGAAAGTTATTCATCTATTAGAATGTTTGCACAGCCTAGCGTTAAATGTGTTTAACAATCACATGACCAGTAATGTGTGATGTGTATTACACTGCAAATGCGAAGCATCGCCGGGTCCATTAGTTTGTGAATAAACGTTAAACGTTAAACTAGGAGGACCGGAATTTCGTTCAACCTATAAGGACCGTTGTGTGTCATTTTAACAATCTCCTGAGCATTTAAAAAGTTAATATATATTTTCTCGCGCACTACGACGTAAAGTGGATAAATGAATAAATGCACATATTTATGGAACGTTTTTATATATTATATTTAAAAATAATGAAGTTAATAACTACTAACTGCAGAAACTTGAAACAATAGAGACAATACTGAGCAATTAATGAAAACAATAAGCTTTATTGCAAGAGTACATGTTTTTTAAATAAGCGACGAAAAGGGGCCAGTTTTCAAATATGTGCAAATACAATAAAGAAACATGGAACTAGAGATGCTCAAGAATGGTACAGACTTTGTCGCACTAGTTAGTTTTCTAATTTCTTTAGTCTGGGATAGCTTTCCGGTCTTTCCCCATCTTCTTGCCAGCAGCGATCTATTGACCTCCAAAGAACATTTTTCGTAAATTTTCTCAATTTTCGATTTCCTAATAGAAAAAACAACAAATTATTACTAAAGTACGAGAAACCACGGGGAACTACCGATCAGAGCAGCCAGCCGCTAGAAGTCTCCTCCAGGCAGCGACTTCCCTCGACCTAGGTATGTGGCTTATGTCGAAAATCCGTAGACGCCGTCGGGATTCGATCCTAGGACTTGCCGGTCAGACGCCCTGCAAGATGATGCCCTGAGCCACGTCTCCTGGGCCAATGAGGCGGGCAGTGGAGCGTCACTCCATCACTTACATCGCCGAGTGGCGCCACAGCACGCCTGCACGCGCCCACCTGACTGCGGGCAATTGTTGAAGGATTGAACCCATTGGTCAAGCTCAATAAACGAGATCCTGAATCACCATAGACTCCTGCAGACGTACCGGAAAGAGAGAGGAGAGAGAGAAGAGAGAGGAGAGAAGAGAGAGAGAGGAGAGAGAGGAGAGAAGAGAGAGAGAGGAGAGAGAGAGAGAGAGAGAGAGAGAGAGAGAGAGAGAGAGTACACAGGACAAACTTAGATTACCAAGTAGATCATTATAGTAAGTGCTCTGTATGTATGCGTTTGCCGATTGCAAGTCTAATAAACCAGCACACGTCGCTTTGACGAGGTTCATTTGAAATGACGTCATGTGTTTGCTTAACAATGCAAATCATGCATCATCACCCGACCCAGAACTATCACCCCTGAGATCTCTTTCAGCCGGCAACCGCGTAGATCAGGTCGGCATAGCACACAGCGCCCACCCCCCGTGCATGAAGGATCTGTATCTAATTTGTACGTGTGTAACGTATCAATTGCATTACACTTGGCGCACCCACGTGTGTGTAATTACATTCAACGCAACCGTGATATTACATTTGACGCCCTACGTGTCAGTAGCGTTACAATACGTGTCAATTGTCATTTGTTCAGTGATAGCAAAATACATTCGTGTTTCTCCATTGTTTGCTTGTACCTCTTCAAATTCTGTCTCTCTTTGTAAGCAATGAAGCTATAAAGACGGTAAATTACCCAAATTTTGTCAATAAGAACTTTGAAAAATTTTTCAAATGGTGAAAAAAGGGTATTTAATGTATAGCGATCTGTTACCAACTGTATATAATTTATTTCCTGCGAACTTTCCTGGCGTTCCAGCAAATATTTATGAGCTGTTTCTGCACTAGGACTTTTTCATGCTCTCATAAGGAATAAGTTTCATTTCTGTAGAACATATCATTTGAGGAAGAGTTTTTTAGCCCGTTCTTCTGTGTTTATCACTTTGCACCATGAATCTAATGTTTTGGGGTGTAGCGAAAAACGCATACTGTATGTGTTCCTTTTACACCCGCGAATACGCAATGCTTAAGACGCAATTGGGCAAATATAGAAATTCCAACAGAAAGTGTAGGGTTGTTGGCGCAGAATAACGTGCAGTTCTTTCACGTTACAATATTAAATGATTTTGCAAAGTGCTCTTGTGTTGTAGAAATTTCCTTTTACCAGGACATGGATGAATATGATCATCATCTTTACAAAATGAAACCACGGCAGTGCAATGCAGAATATCACATCTCATTATTAGATAAAGGCTGATCGGTCTTCTTTGTGATGTCAGAGACCAAACTATCGATCTCGCCATTCTTACCATATATTCTGTTACTCCAAATGCTTCTGCTACTTTTCTAACTATCCAGCTTTGTGGTGCGAGTGAAACTGAATGTATTTTCTCTTGATCTGTCAGTTTTCTGTAACGTGATAAGGCGATGGGTTGCAAGAAATGATTTACAAAATTCCGATAATGATAGATATCCGTCAAACCGAGTCGGCGATGGCCTTTAGGAAACGTGAGCGAGCACGGTTTCGCGAATATCAGTTTTTAGTCGCGCTGAGAGCGAGTTTGAGCATGCGCTTACGTAAATAAGTGACGAAGCGGAATGGAGCGAAATACATAATGAAACTTTGCCGCAAATAGAGAACGATTGAGTATGTGTGCTGGTAAACTTGGGTAATTATTTTCGTTTGCTCATTCCTTCAGTACAGCGTTAAAATATTCAACCATTTTATTATTAAATTACTTTATTTTATTAAATAGTGAAAATACTGCTTTATAGCTATGTTATTTTATATTCGTAACCTTGTAAAGTGTGGCGTAGCCAACGCTGTAAACTGTTTTAAAAATGGTGTCATGTGTTGAAAATTTCTTTCACACTTAATTTCTTTCATGCCCTAATTTCTTCAAATGTGTTATTTCAGTACGATTCATTGGACGTACCAATGAATCGTAGTAGCTGATTATGTTATACTTACGTTCAAAAGTTCCCAAAACCCAATGGCCGTGGGTGCTACCTCCAAATGGGATTTGAACGGGTCTTATTGCAATTTCAAAATTATAATCGCCGTAAAAAGACTTGCAGGTTTTGATGCTAATAATTAAATTTTAGTACCGCTACGTTTTTACGCATTTTTGCTAGTATTCACAAAACTGCACTTAGCATATTTGCGTTAGCACAAAAGCTAAATACAAACTTGTAGATAGCTGCCAATTATTTCCGAAAAGTCTGTCGCAACATCTTTTAGAACTACATTTCATTTTTCCCCGGACTTCCTTAACACTTCTATATTTTTCTCCCCTAATTTTTGAAGAGATTAAAACTTTACAAACTCACTCTAATCTGTGTTCACTTCTACTTATGCAATTACTCTTATTAATTGTTATGTATCCTAATCTAGCGTTGCATGCAAATCTAACATTAAAATGCGACTATTTTGTATGTTTATGTAAATACGGTGTTAGTTAAGTTTTAAAAGAAGACGTTGTGGAACACATTCATTTGGAAGCTTACGTAAACACATTCATTTGAAAATTGGTATTTTCACACTTACGTACGAACGGAAAAGTGCGATGTCGAACTTAAGAACGTTCATTCATTTCACCATATTTCCTTCTAACTCTTAATCAAGTTGTATCTCGAGGGCCACAGGCAGCTATGCGGACATAATAAATGCGGGAGTTTCGTGCACGTGCATCAGGGGGTCAAAGGGCCGTGGCCAATACAAAGGCGGGTAGTGACGATGAATTGCTAACGGAAACACGATGGTAATGCCCAAATATGGTGGAAATGTATTATATTCGTAACCAATAACTAGAATATTCTCCAACCAAAATGATATTGTTTGAAAACAACGAATGGTCATAGCCTCATCGCCTACCCCTGCAGGACATGCTACACGCAACACACGAGTGTTTTGTAATTGCGTACAAGCCAGACGACAAGGCGCGCATTCCAATCCCATCTAATGCTAGCAGCGCCCAAAAACCAGAATTAACGAAACCATATCCAAAATTAAAAGCTTATTTTAAGATAACTATGAGCTATATTCTCGAATTGTAGGCTCATGTATTTCCCTAAATCGTGGGCGCTGCTAGCTTTAGACTAAAGCTAGCAGTGCCATCCTAGAAAATACTTCTCATCATCACAAGACAACAAAAATGCATCCAAAATAAAAGCCTAATTTTAGACTCTAGAGAAGAAAAATTATTTTATCCAATATTTTCTATGTCGTACAAAAATAACAAGTTAACATAAATTCACATTGGCTAATATAAACAAAAACTCAAAAATCTCAGAAAAAGATGAAATCTTACCATTTTTAGTTGAAGGAAGACGCCGAAAAACTTTTGTAATTTTTGAAACCTTAGAGTTAACAATAAAAAACGGACCTGTGTCATCTTTATGAATGTATTTTACTATATTCTTTAAAAATTTAAAGACAAAATGTGGAGTCTTTTTTAGGAAATTTTGAAAACTTTTGAGAGGCTTCATGAAAAGTCCTCCAAAAGTTTAAAGAATGTTTTTCAAAATCGCAGGGCTGTGAGTGGAGCTAGATCCACTGGAGGATATTCTTTCTTGAACAAATCCTACGAATTATTGTAGTTTAAATGCCAGTGATGTTCACAGACTGGTGTTCGGACACATGGACAGACGGACAGCAGACGGACAGAGGATTGTTTAAAAAACACGTTTTCGCTATCAATGACCCACAATTTCTGTAAAATGGCTCGTTTTTGCCTCAGCATTATATAACTCTCTATACTAAGTGTATTACTTCACATATACGTACGTATACGAGAAAGTAAAAGAGCAGTCCCTCGGTGAAACAATGAATGTGAAGATAAAGGGATCCAAAAGAGCTTTTAACAAATATAAAGAGCACATCTTAAAAAAATAAAACTTAGTACCGAAAATTGAGAGCTAAAGCAAGAAGTATTATCAAAGAGAAAGAAGCAAAATGTTGGACGAATTTTGTGTCATCTATTTCCAAAAACAAACAATATAAAAGATTCCGTGAATAATATTAATGTTAAACAAGAAAATAGAATGTACACTCAATTCCATTCTTTCTGACTGATAACAAAATTGTTACAGAATCTACTTACAAGTGAATTGGCAAATACATTTGCAACAAATTCCAGCTCACTAAATTATACACATTCTTTCCTAGATCATAAAGGACAACAAGAATAAACAGAGTTTATATTTAATAGTAACGAATATATCTGTTCTCTGTATCATTTAAACGAACCCTTAAGCAACTCATTTCAACTATTGTCTAAGCCAATATATTCATCACCTGGCTCTGATTGCATACCCAAAATACTCCTACCACTATACCACTAAAATAATTACCCCACTGCGTGGGTTACAAATCATTCCCTACCGACATCAGTAATTTGATACTAGGAACAGCTGGTATTCCGATTCCTTCCGCTATTCTTACTACAATACACAAGGTATTATGGCAATTATTTATGTGAAACAAACATGTCCGTCTTTCCCCCTCCCCGCAAAATAAGCAACGTGATATTACTGTAGTAAGTAACCTGAAAATAAGTTCCAATGCTGGAAGACACTGAATCAACCGTAATGTTCACCATACTTCCACTTCTTAGAGGTACGCCTCAAAACCACAAAATTTTCATGAAGTGGTGACCATCTAATAATACAAGGTAGTCGATGACATTTGCCTGGCCGCTAGCCACACATTCAGGTGACCACTTAAAAGTGAAAATATCTTCTCCAAAACGTTTCTTTAAACTGGTCTGAGGTGACTGCATAATCGGTGTGGTTGTGTCAGCAGGTTTCACTGTAGTTTATATGACCTTTCCCGAATGTCATCTTAGCACCGACGACCGAGCACTGACAGTCGCAGGGGGTTCGGTTTCACAGACGCGGCCCAGGAATAAGCAACGCGACGGCTGCTGCCAGCGCCCCCGGCGACTAGACCATTTTACAAGAGCAGCTCCACGTCTCTGCTCGCTCATAGGAACGAGTGAAGGTCTCAGAGTTGTGTCGTGGGGGTGTGAAGGAATGAAATGATTGATTGATAAGTATTTATGGCACGGTAACTGCTAAGTAAGTGTAATGCTTGTTTTTGTTTCGTGGGAGGTGGCGGTGATGTTGGATGGTGGCTGGATGACGAGATCCGGCGCCGACTTTCGTCGGTTTGCTGGAATTTTCCCCAACCAGGAATCTTCCACCAGAGTGGCACAGCCCCACCCAAGACAAGCTCTACGCTCCTGTCTGTTATCCCGACTTGTGTGTTAGAGTAGTGCATGTACGTATGAGAGAGTGTGTGTCAGGGGAAAGGAAGAGGAAGGAATGATCGCGCGCGGTCCATGGTCCGTTTGTTAGGACGTACTCCGGTAGTCGCCTGGTGTTGATCGATGAATCCACGGAAAATTACCGATCAGTACAGCCGACCATTAGAATTTTCCACTGATATAGTGACTGAAATCGAATCGCTAAGTAGCTAGTTTCAAAGCTGTCACCGTCGGGACTGGAATTCTAGGACCTTCCCGACAATGTCGCTGCAGAGACAGAAGCAATCCTGGCTCTGAGGTGAACACGGGTTATTGTTTTTGGCCAGTGTAAGCTTAATTAATGTAAAGTTAAGGTATTCATCCAAAATTTCCATATTTAATTGCAACAATAATAAAACCAAAATAAAAATCTAATCACTTCTTGATGGCGAGAGTCGATGCCATCTATTGAATAACCGATGACACACTAGTTGTCAAACTTCACTATTCGCTAAATAAAATATAACGAGAATGATGTAGATTAAAATGAGTATTTACATTACTCTTGCGGATGGCAAAAGAGATGGGGGATGGCAATAAACTGTTCTATCGTATTCATGGTAATACCTTTCCTTCGATTTTAAATTTTCTCAAGTATCATAGTTCATCAACCCCCGTTTACATTTGTTTCTGGAAAACATCGTACCCCTGTACAAAGAAACGAGACCAGTATGGGACCATTATTCAGTTATGGGGTATTAACAGTAAATTCAAAGTCGAAATTCTTCGCAAATTTGATCCAGAATGTCTCCAAGACTCCTAAACAACCACCCAGGCATCTTACACGTCATCCTGCTGGACAGTAGTAAAAATCTTCAACGGCTCAAGAGAGAAGATATCTTAATCTTATCATTTCCTTTCAGTTAATAAAGTGCGAGAAGTTCTGTAAAGGTTTCTGTTATGTCCGTTAAATATATCGCTAAGAAACGATATACTGCTTATTTAATTAAGACCAGGTTGTAAATTAACAGAAAATAAAAAGTAAATATTGAAACAACGGGTATATGTATTTTATGTTCGTCACACAAAACATTATTGGTACAATGTCGTAACTCAGACCTTACTTCGAGTCTGTAAGGGTCACGTAAGCAAACTATTGCATTCTACATAATACGAACATTTCACTCACTTGTCGCAAATTTTCCACACTACGCAATATTCAATTCGTAATATTATATCCAGTAATCGTAATTTTCAACAAAAATTAAATTTTTCTTCAACTAGCAAATAATTCACATTTACCAAAGCTAACAACATTTTAAAATATCGAATTCATGGCAATAAGGCAAAATATCGTCTAGATAGAAATACTCGTATTTCAGTGTCGACACGCATAAATTAACAATTTTAATAAATTCCTTATTTTGTACAGACAATATTCTCAATAAAAATAGTTTACTATATTTCAAAAACCTGTAGCTCAACAACGTTGTAAAAATCACCGGACAGCTTGGCCTCTCCCGGGATGAATTGCAAAGCAGCTCCACTTCTGCTCGAGCGGAGCAGAGGTTCGCCTCAAGGACGGTCTCTCGTTTCCTTAAGAATGATAGACGTAGGGCGAAGGGCCGGGCGAGACCTCCCTTCCCTGGACTCTCGGCGGAGCTCCGCCCCTCACAAGTGGAACGGAAGCTTCTCATCCACAGCGATTTACCCAAGCGTAACCCAGCAGTTACTTCAATTTTTTCAAGCGAAAGCTGCATCTCATATTAAAAAAAACTCCATCGGATTACGCATGAGCTGAAAGTTCCCGATGGGAGGGTTGCCCATCTTTGCAACCCAACTAAAATGGAGAGCTGTCTGGCCTGAAGCAGATGAGCGAACTTACTTTCCCAGCAGACACTCATTGAGGTGAACAACCGCTCCCACATTGAATAGTGGAGGGGTCAGTTTCGCTACGACTCCAATGCCAAACTCTCGCGTGTTTTTTTCTTTTCGAATTTTAGTATACTTTTCGATATTCTAATTTTCCAGATGTTAGGGTGATTTAGCATGGTATAGCGTACAGCAATCGACTGCACTTTGATCCTCTACGCATTCGCCAACTCGAAACCGAACTCGAAGTGTTACCGGAGCTCGCTAATCTACCGGATTTAGCGGGCGACACACGTTGAGGTGACAAAAGTCATGGGATAGCAATATGCAAATATACATATAGTGGTAGTATCGCGTACAACAGGTATAAAAGGGCAGTACATTGGCAGAGCTTTCATTTGTTCTCAAATGATTCATGTGTTTCTGGCCTGATTATGGCAGCACGATGTGAATTAACAGACTTTGAACGCAGAATTGTGCGAGCTAGACGTATAGAACCTTCCATTACTGAAATCGTTCTGGAATTCAGAATTACGAGATCCACAGTGTCAAAAGAGTGCGCCGAGAATATCTATCTTCAGGTATAACCTCTAACTATGGACAACAAAGTGGCCGACGGCCTTCACTTAATGACCGACACAAGCGGCTTTTGGGTAGATGTGTGTCAGTGATTAAGACAAGGAATACTGTGTGTAATAACTACAGAAATCAATTTACGGCCGTGTCCGTTAGGACCGTGCTGCAAAATTTGTCTTTAATTAGTTAAGTCACCAAAAGACAGCTTCGAGTACCTTTGCACTTCGATTTCAGTTGGTAAGAGCTGGTTGAATGGTTGACTTGAGACGTTAACCCCAGGAAGCCCCAAGATGTCAACAGGACACTACATAAGCTGCGAGAGCTCCATAATGGTGTGGACTGGGTTTTCTGATCCAACTGAAGCGATCACTGACTGAAATGGTTATTTTTAGCTACTTGGAGACCATTTGCAGCTATTCACGGCCTTCAGGTTAACAAACAACGATGGGTGTTTTTATAGATGACAATGCGCCATGTCACCGAACCCCAATGGTTCGCGAAGAACACTCTGGTCAATTCAAGCAAATGGTTTGGCCACCCAGATCTCCTGACATGAATTACACCGAACATGTGGTACCTAATCGAAAGAACAGTTTGTGCACAAAATCCTACACTGGCAACACTCTTGCAATTGTGGCTTTAGTCGCAGCATAGCTCAATGTTTCTAGAGATGACTTCCAGCGACTTCGATGAGTCCATGCCACGGCTATTTGCTTCACGTCCCCGGACAAAATGAGGTCTGGAACGATATAAGGAGGTATCCGATGACTTTTGTCACCTCAGAGTACAGGTATATCGTATACCGTACATATTAATCAGTCTGTCATTCTACATTGAATACGTCCCCACTTCTGGCGGCAGAGTATGCTACGAGCTACATGTGCTACGGAGTGTGTGCGACATTTCGGAAATTCTCCAATCGCTTCGACCTAACCGCTTTGCTAAACATCTTTCTCATTTCCCCCACCATTGATCTCTATATTGCTGAAAACGCTAGTCCGAGCTTAAACTCCGTATTATGTACGATCAAGGAAGGAAGCTCCGTTACAACACGTTTATTCTGCTTAGCCCTCTGATACAAGAAATAATACTCGTACTTTTTTGGGTCGTGGCTGGCGAAAGCACATCTCAGCGGCGACCGACCGACCGACCGACCGACCGACCGACCGACCGACCGACCGACCGACCGACCGACCGACCGACCGACCGACCGACCGACCGACCGACCGACCGACCGACCGACCGACCGACCGACCGACCGACCGACCGACCGACCGACCGACCGACCGACCGACCGACCGACCGACCGACCGACCGACCGACCGACCGACCGACCGACCGACCGACCGACCGACCGACCGACCGACCGACCGACCGACCGACCGACCGACCGACCGACCGACCGACCGACCGACCGACCGACCGACCGACCGACCGACCGACCGACCGACCGACCGACCGACCGACCGACCGACCGACCGACCGACCGACCGACCGACCGACCGACCGACCGACCGACCGACCGACCGACCGACCGACCGACCGACCGACCGACCGACCGACCGACCGACCGACCGACCGACCGACCGACCGACCGACCGACCGACCGACCGACCGACCGACCGACCGACCGACCGACCGACCGACCGACCGACCGACCGACCGACCGACCGACCGACCGACCGACCGACCGACCGACCGACCGACCGACCGACCGACCGACCGACCGACCGACCGACCGACCGACCGACCGACCGACCGACCGACCGACCGACCGACCGACCGACCGACCGACCGACCGACCGACCGACCGACCGACCGACCGACCGACCGACCGACCGACCGACCGACCGACCGACCGACCGACCGACCGACCGACCGACCGACCGACCGACCGACCGACCGACCGACCGACCGACCGACCGACCGACCGACCGACCGACCGACCGACCGACCGACCGACCGACCGACCGACCGACCGACCGACCGACCGACCGACCGACCGACCGACCGACCGACCGACCGACCGACCGACCGACCGACCGACCGACCGACCGACCGACCGACCGACCGACCGACCGACCGACCGACCGACCGACCGACCGACCGACCGACCGACCGACCGACCGACCGACCGACCGACCGACCGACCGACCGACCGACCGACCGACGGCGCACGTGCACACCTACTCGCCTTCAGTTAAAACCGCCGTCGCGACGTCACTTGCCACATGACGCGGTGCCTCACCTGCTCTCCAGTCCGCGAGTATCGTGTGGACAAAGGCTGCGCCGCGCCGCCGTCGCTGCCAACGACCTTCGTCGAGAGACAGCAGAGCGCGCGTTGCGTCAGCGCGGGAGGTCCCGACGCCGGTTGGCAATTGGCCAATCTCCCTCTGCAAAAAGGGATCTTCGATACTTTCTATCGTAAACGTATTTTATTGGCCTCAAATATATAAAGTCAAGCTTTACGAAATGGAGATCAGTTTCATAATAAGATTTTTTAAAACACGAGTGTTCTCAATATCGTGCAACTGTACATCCAAGTTTTAATTGTAATTTTCTTTTAAATTTGACTGTTCATTCTGTGAAAAAAGGCAGTTTGATGGTTATGGATTCTTGAATTATTGTTGGATATTAGGGAGATGTTTTCTAATAACGCTTGGCCTTCTAGTCATTGTATTCGTTGCAAACACATTGGAAATAAATTATTTATGGAATGTGGTAGAAGAATGGTCGCTGAATATTTATAATTATATTTTGGGGCAAAATGACCTGCCGGATCAAGAACTCGCCGGGTATTGTACATCCACCAGATCATTTCCCACCTAATGGTACTTTTACTTACCATTGCACTTCAAAAAAATTAGCCTCTTTGCTTCGCTAACTGTAACCTCACACTCCCCTCTCGCTTGATGGCGCCAAGCGACAAAACAAGGATTGATTTCACCCAACTTGAACTCCCACAACATAACAAAATAATGAAGAAATGACGACAGATAAGCGTTTATCCTATTAAATTTAAGATATATTAATTTTTGTAGACTAAAGCTGGTTAATAAAGGCAAGTTACAATAACATTTACGACCCTCTACTTCTCACTTAAAGAAAAGAAATCACTGAATTTAGTTGTTTGCAATACTCAAAACACTTTTGAAACTAAAACGCTTAGTGTTTTTTGAATACTCGCTTATATACAACCCATTCTACATTTTCACAAAATATCTATTGTGTTATTTTCTTTCTTTCGGTCTGGTGGTGTTTCCCCATTCTGCCACCAGAGGGGCACCAACCTAACTGGCTGGGAAAAGCCAGGACAAGCTCGGCATGTGTGGAAAGATAATGCATAGAAGTATATAAAAAGGGATATGGATAAGTCCAGGAAGAGAATAGAAAGATCGTGTGAGGTCCTTGCTCCTTTAGGATACTGCTCCGGAATTACAGAGAACGTAAAAGACAACCATAGTTCTATCGCTGAGCCTCCATGTACATTCTGCATTTGGCAAATATTTTATCGCAATGAGTGTCGTCAGCTTGACCACCATCATATGTACAAATATACGAACTTCATTATACCCAAACAACGGACGTTATTTTTAAATTGGTTTTCGTAACTAATTTTTGTCTGCTTGATATTTATGTATTGTGTTTGTGGGGAAGTATTTTTATCCCATTTCAGCGTAAAAACAATTACGGCTTTGATTCAATTATCCCTACAAACGAACAAGAATAACACCCGACTACATAGGGCACTCACTGCATCATGAGCACGTGCACTGAAGTCTAAAACTGAGTACATTTTCCCAAACATGTTTCTCATACGTTTAGTTAGGTGGGTGATTATTTCTTTTAATTATTGTTCTGAAAAATTAAAACTTTACATTTTAACAAGCAATATGCGAGAAAGTTTAAAAAAGCAAAGGACGTAGAATAGCTCGTGAAGTCCAAGTTATGTTGTTGCGTATAACACTTCGCCCACTACAGTGGCACCTCATCTGCTACAAACAATGCCTCTATCGTTCCACCCACAGAATCCCTGTCAAAGAGAATCCAAACGGTCTATACACTACGCTTTCCTTTCGCCCTATGAAGGGATCCACACTCCCTACAGCTATGGAGGTGGAGATGGAAATCCATTCCATACAGAAACAGAAAACTCCACGTTTTCAGTATTAAGAACCCATGATATGGAGTTGTTCTGACGTACTCTGCTGAACCATTACAATATTTTCTCCATTCTACGTAAATGGTATACGAGCAGTATTTCACCAGTAATAACATGTTCGTTTTCGTTCTGTGATCGATATATTGAATTTATTTAGAGTAGATCGCGTGTGCGTGCATCATTTTACAATAAATCTCTGAACTCTGACACAACAGCTATAAACCTGTCGTACTCAATTAGAATGAAGCATTATGGTGATTTGTGCGCTAGAACCGCTCAATGAGCATGCTGCTTACAAACGTCGTGTTAGTGGAGCTGATCTGCCTCGCATTTATGCGATGCACCAAAATGAAGGCCAACTCAATTGTTACGAAACAAGTTGAATAACGAAAAACTAATGATTTCCTTGGGGCCAAGCTAAGCTGAATCCACGTGATAATGTTACCAGACACGCGAGCAAACTTGCATGAGACATGACGTTAGGGCACGAAAATCGAGTACAGAATGTTTTTGGTATTCCAGCATTATAAAAGAACCTTTTCTGTTGCAAGAAATCGTTCATAATCGGGCATTTTACGGCACAAATGATGGCGTATGAGATTTTAAGTCACGAATGATTGCGTCATCACACATTCTGCCAATCGTAGCGAGAGAATCGGGGGCAGGTACAGCTAAACGGAACAGCTGACCACCGTTTACTCGCACGATGTCAAATACCCGAGTCGTCACAGGGAAGTTGTTCCGCAAAATCAAGTTTGATTCTCTTAAAAATGTATAATGCTGTTATACAAAAAAAATATAGTATGCAACTCGTTTATAATTCTGCTTTATTCCATTCGTACAAATTTGAAAGCTCGCTCCTAAAGTGGCTCGTTTTCAAAACATGTACTCATGCAGTACAGCTTAACGTTATAAACTAATTGCATAAACTACTATTTTCAAGCTTCTTTTCGTGTTTTCTTTTCGAACGAATTTGAGGAAATTCTATAACTAAAGCAAATATTTGCATACCTGTGTAAAAAAGCATTCCACATATTTATGCAGTATACAAACTTCGAATATACCGCTACAGCCACAGCACCTTCAAATTATTTTCTCAAATCCAACCCCAACGCTAGCAATCAGGAAATTCAACACTAAACATCAAGCTTGGGACTCTAGAGTAAATACGCCTATCGGCAAAGTTCTTCTTTTGCCACAAACCCCTATTACAACGTAGAGGACACCCTCCAACGCCTCTCTAACCATTTAACTAACACATTCCTCCAGACATTCTAGATATTATGGTAAGTAAACAACTCAATGTTCCTTTTCACCAAACTCCCTTATCTGAGACAAATTCTAATAATGGTCCGGTGCTTATCACCTTTAATACTAACCCTCGTTCTCCCACAAGCCACAACAAAACCACTCCAAAAATTATTAACTGGCAGTCTTTTGAAGTGCCCATCTACTCCTGAACCCCACATCCTCATTTTGTAACAACAAAACAGATGAAGCCATTGCCAGATTGTACGAAATAATTATAACAGATATGAATGATGTGTCAATTCCAATCAATTATAAACTTAAATTCAATAAAATTAATACTATTCATAAGACATTCTATGTCTGATTGAATCTAAGCGAGTAACAAGACGCCTCGGGCAAATATACAATTACCTCATTAAAACCAAAACTATATCGTCTCTCTCGTAAAGTTTACGCAGCTCTAGAACAATGAAGATTTGGAATACTTCATTTCATTTCGTCTGATTTAAACAAAACTTCGCTTAACCTTTGGAAGTATGCAGAAATTTTAACAGAACTTTTTGTGCAATCCTCGCATTATTACATAACAGTTTAACAGACACTACTTATACTTAACACTACAAACAACATAATTGCCTCCTGTCAGTTTAGTTTCTGATCGTACCACTCAACCACCCTCCGACAGAGGTGGATTTACGCATAGGCACAGTAGGCACGTGCCTACGGCGGCAAATTTTCAAGGGCGGCAAATTGTCAAAGGCGCAAAATTTTCTTGATATTTTCTAAAACAAATTTAGGTTCTCTAAAAACTATAACAGCATAAATCATATTTTTATTTTAAAAATATCATATTGATATTTAATACAAGCTATTTATTTGTCTACTTCATTAGTGTATACCTTATGATTTCAGAAGTATATGAATCTGAAACTAAGGCCCGTTGACGAAAGAAAAGATGTTGCAATTCTAGTTGTCATGTTTTAGTTTCCTTTTAATGTTAACGTTTCAGTGTTGAAACGTTAATAATGTTGAACGTTACTTGCTATGAAGATACAGTTTATATCCAAAATTAGCTAATTCAAAAAAATTATTTAATTTATGAAAGCAATGTATTGTTGTGATATAATATATAATGTTACTTTTAAAGTTAAAACGTTTAAATTAATGAGGAATTGTTACTGAAACGTTACAATTGGAAATGTAACATTAATTTTAAACAGGGGGCGGCAAATTTGATGTGCCTACAGGCGGCAAAAATATTAATCCGCCCCTGCCCTCCGATTGCAGAAAATTACGGAAAATATAACCCATTTTTTTCACAGCAAACAATTCGCAACTGCCAGCTTCCTAGACTTTGCTCAAGCATTCGATTGTGTATGGTACAGGTATTATTATTCAAGCTTCGTAACAGTCGTATTATTCAAGCTACGTAATCAACATAACCCGCAGCTTCATAAGCGATTTAATTAGCATAAGCTTACATTTCACCTCCATTAACAATACACACTAGTGTCCCTCCAAGCTCCCCTTTTCCCCCCACATTGTTCAATATCTTTACTGCTGACATCTCCTGGGGAGAAAATCACTCAACGTCATTATACGCGGACGTCTCAGACATTAAATGTCAAATTTACAACTATCTGACGCCTTTTCTCAACTCCAATCCGCATTAGACTCCTTTTACAACTGGGGCTGCTCTTGGAGATTAAATATTAATCCCTCAAATTTCGAGACAAAGATCTTCGCCTTACCGCGAATCAAAAATCCACAGAATTTCAATAAACAATTCGTTCATCCCCTGGACCCCAACAAATAAACCATCCAAATACTACACTTCGTTTTTTATACGCGGAGGACTTGGAAACCCCATATCATAAACAAAACCAATAACGCACAAGCCACCCTGTTCAAATTATATTACATAATTAACAGATAATCCGCCCCAAAGGTCAGTCTTACACTGCTCTTATCCGTTTAAAACTACTCGTCCACTTCTACGTTATGGTTCGAGGAGACGCTGCCGCTACTATGCTGTAGTCAAACCACTTCAGACTCAGTATTTCTTACTGAAGCAAAAACACCTTTATTTGTGTGTCTCTCATAATTAATTGCTTAAAGAATTTGATCTTTCAACAACGGCCCAATTCATTTCGAAACTTTCCAATATTTTTTTCAAACTTTTACAGTTCTCTCCAGTCGCAAGAAATTTCCTATTAGAAAAACCCTACTCCCAAAGGAGAATTCAATTCAAACTCTCCAAAGATAAATTCGGACCATCTTAATAACCCATTTCCTCTTCTAACCTAATGGTATTAATTCGTAACCTTCTACCATTACTCCAAATCACCCCAACCACATATTACGTAAATTGAAATTGAGAACTCCAGGGGGAGTGGCCTTTTATTAAGGCTAATATTAAGTTAGCTATATATTATTAATATCATAACTATCTTGTAAAGCGCTAATCCGCTGAATAAACATTTGTTTAATAAAAAAATGGTTTAGAAAAGTTAAAGATAACAAAGGTTGTTGACGGAAAAGGTGTAAATACAAGCAGTTTTCCTACATTCTTTCCAAAAACTGATAATCGGACAAACACAACTCTAAAAAATCATTATTAACGGACGATCATCCAAAACACGCCTCGCTTAACGTACCTGTATCTTCACATCAGTGACAAATAAATCTACAGAGTGACAATGTGCCCGCCATATTTGAAGGTTTTTGAAAGGACAGATGCAATGCTTTCTCAAAAAGCGCGCGTATTTGTCAGTTCGACAGTTTTTTAAACATGTTGAATTAGAAGTAGTTTTTAAAACGTTAAATTTATCCAGATTAATGAAATAATAAATGACGTTTAAGTTTGCTTATTCGAATTACATTTTTTAATAACATTTGATTTTAGAAAATTGTAACATTTGAGTCCAACAAAGAGGCGGCTCGTGGTTATGGTCTTAGGGCGTGCAATGCCTCTCTTCTCTCTTCCTCCCTCCCCCCCCTCTCTCTCTCATGCTCACACACACTCACATACGCTGATACATGCAGGAATAGATTACATACGCGTATATATGTTTTCAATAGCATAAATAATGTCAATTAAATACAAGGCATTATGACGTTTGATTACATGTTGAAGAGTACTTTTAGCAACAGTGAGGGTTGGTCGCATTTCTTTTCACACAAAAAACGGTTAAACTTCGCTTGGAAAGGACCCCTCCGAAGCATTTACGATTAGCGTCGGGTCACCGTGTGGCTACTCAACCCGTTGAGTTGTGATTCGAAACTTTTTTACTCGCACTTTTCCTATAGAGTATTTTCCATACAACCGCTGTACGATTTTAAGGTTAAAAGTTTAAGTTTCTATACTAAATACTCAAAACATATGGATAGTTTGCCATCTATACTGTGACGATACACAATGTCTGTTTTGTTTCAGTCAACCCTGTTTCTTTTCAGCGACTTTTTTATCGAAGTCGTGTTTAATGGGTTTATTTACCGTGTTTAATGGGTTCAATGCCATTCATTGTTAGTTGCAAAAACACACTTGACAGAAAAACGAACACTAACTTCGGTTTTCAAAATGTATTAAAAAAGTAGCCTATTACATACGTTTAAAAAGTACATTTGGGTTTTCACATTCTTCGGAATGGATTTCTAATAGCAACTCTCTTTAAAACATACGAAAATATAATTCGTAAACGCATATAACATTCAATTAATACAATATTTATAAATGCAACATTGCACAGCAATTCGTTTGCGATTCGCGCACTAGAGAAGAACTACTACTTTTGAAGATATGAGAGCTCATTTAGGTGGAAAGATATCTCACATTTCCTTCGATCAGTGCCTTACTTCTCTTAAAAGCTCGAGTTAGCCGAGTTTCATCGAGACATGTCAAGGCACTCGCAGAGATCGCCTCTGCGTCTGCGCAGTAATATTCGCATCCTTGGCCGAGTGCTCCATCCATCCATAAGCCACCGTTGTTCCCCCTCCTTCCCCTGAAGGCCGCGACAGCCTACGCCCTTTTTTCGTTCGCATTTCCCGCGTGTGCGCCAGATGCCTTTCACGAAGGGCATTGGCGGTGGACTGTCAGTCGCACCTTCCGAAAGCGTGTGTTCTGAAATACTATGTTGTCTCGGTAATTTTAATGAAATGATTTTAATGAAAGAGTCTTATTTTATAACACTGTGGGGGTATGCTATTTAAAGGTTGAACTGTGTATTACAACTCAAGAAGAAACTGTTTGTTAAGATTACTATTGAGACAGTGCGTTCCACAGTCCTAATTTTATTTAATTTATTAAGTAATAATCTTTTTGTCAGCCCTTTCCTAACACCGAATTTTTTTTACTATTTAAAATGTATCTACTCTCTACATAAGTTGGAGTATGAATCATTCATTGGTCTAAGAAATATTTATGTATTTAGTAGGTTGACAGATTTGCCCGTACGTGAATTCAAGTAGTGAAATTTTTGTAGGACATTTTTTATCGGATTTGAACTTCTTGAAAAAAACGAACAGCACAGGCGATTTCGCGCAGCACCACTGTCGACGCTACGAAAAAAACACACACAATAACCATAACAATACACTGTCATTCCAAATATTTACAAAAAAATTACCACACGTTTCCCATTCATACGAGACTTATTAATTTACTCATAATCATGCTATCTTTAATTCTCTTATATTACTTCGTATTTAACTTAATATTCACATAACCATTTTCCTACATTAAATGCATATATTTATTCACTTTTTACTGTTTATGAAAATATTTATACACTTTCCTTGCTGCTGCTGCTGACTTGTTGATTCGGTGATACCCCCGCCAGACTCCGTTTCAATTCCATAGCAATCACATCTTGTTTGGACCTGAGTTCAAATTTTAACTCAAGTCCGACATTCTTCAATTACCTTCTTAAAAATTCATTCCATATTACTCGAGTGTTCATGCGCTTCTGTGCATTCATCAATTACTATTTATAGTGAATTCAAACAGCTCTTAGCGAGGAAATTATTCTCACAACTATTCTCACTATCATTTTGCGTCTTATTCGCAAGGTAGACGGGCACTTTATCACCCTGCAAGTCATATTACCCACTTTTCAATTGTTCTTTCCTAACCGAAAGTTGTTCAATTTCGTGTCTCTTTACTAGATTCTGCGCATATGTTAATTTGTCGTCCACTCCACTTCCTCCCATTGGCTGTCAGTGGCTCCACTTATTTTTCGTTTGTCTTTAACATTCTGCCTTTTCTTTTCTTTTTCAGTAGTTCCAAAGCAGGGAAATTTCTCACGTGTCCTATTAAAACCTATACTCTGTTATAGCACTTCCATGCGCTGGTCATTTCCTACTTTGGCCCCCTTTACTCATTTCTGGCTACTCGCGTCCTTTTCGAAATTCGTTTGTTCGTTCCACGTAGTAATGAACGTAACTTCTCATTCATGATTCTATTACATTTTGTGATGCTCTCACAACAGGGCCAGAATAACCCATTACACTATGAAATACTTTTTGCTCCTCGATTCAGCTTTGCGATATTGGTGTATCATTTGCACATTGGCGTATCATATGTGTGTAGTTTACGATCGCAATAACTTTGAATGGAAACGATTAATAACGAAACCTTTAAAATTTTGCTCTAATAGAAAATTTATTTTCAAACGCAATTTTCCGAGTATTCGAGAGTCAAATGTCTACATTTCTCAATAACAGTATTTCAAAGAATGACAATATAATTTCCTGTACAATGACCTAAGCAATTACGTTTTATATACATTTGTAACTGTTCAAAAATTTCACCAAAGGGCGTTACACGTGTCTCCCTTTCTTCCAAATGAGCGTCAACTATCTGGAATATCTCACGCACTTTTTCTTCGCAATTCACGACACAGCGTTTCATAACTCCATTTATCTTTCTTTAAGATCCTCACCTTTCACGAAAGGATGTTCTATCGACAGCTCAGGCTCTGCCGATATCCGGCGTTCGTTCTTTTCAATTTTTTTCACACTCGACACAGATTCTCAGCCGTCACGTTTTCTAAAACATTTCTTTCTTAATGTACACTTAAAAGCCGGCTGAAGAACACGTATGACTCTTACTTATAACACGCAGGTCAATCGTCTCGGGGAGCTCTGGTTACAAAGACGGACCGCATATTACGAGTGAAACCTTTGATTCATTTGATTCTAAAAGCGTGTATTATTGGTTACGAGCACAACGCTGCTATCACGATGTAAATTTGCGATCACACCAAAAAAAGTGAAGGAGTTTAGCGACAAATCCAATAAAAAGAGCTCACAGAACTCTTAAAATTAAATATAACCCCTAAAATATTTTCTTGTTATAATGTTCTCGTATTCGTTATTTTGTATTCTTTTATTGCGTATTTTCTATGTTGTTGTTGCATTATTTTAGATAAATATTCGTACCGGTGAGGTACAAATCTGACATTTGAGAAATGTTTATTGCAGCGTGCCAATTTTTGTTATGCAAAATAAAAATTGTTCATTGCAAAGATTGCTTATAGTGAGCAAATTTTAATATCTTGATAATCGTTACGGAAAAATGTTTTCTCACCAGCGTATCGTATCTATTTGACGGAGGGACACGACTTAGCCGGGAACCAACAAAATACGACTAATGGAAGTCTTGTAGCAAAGACTAGGAGCCTAAGAATTTCAAATACCTTAATTTAATTACATATATCAATTGTGTTCTCCAGTTCAATTTTTATCTTTACAGAAATATCGGACATCTGCGGAAATAAAAAAGAGTATTTACAAACAAAACATAGTTGTTTATATCCCAATGCCATTAGTTGGCTTTCTTCTACTCGACGTTTTCAACGTGAAACTTTTTAAACAATTTGAGGACGAACTCGGAGAAAACCAAATATAATAAAACAAACAATTAAATCTATAAACTCGTACGAAATAACACTATGTGAATACTAGAGGTCGGATTGAAATAGATTTTTTCTAATGATAATATTCACAAGCGCAATGAAAAAAAATCTCGGCAACAGTTTATTTTCGTCTATATAGATTGGAAATTCATCCCATCTAAATGCGCACTATCACCCGTTCTCCACCACTCTTTCCCCCTCCTCTCCCGCCCTCCTCGACTCCTCCCCTCCAGCCTTGGAAACGCACATTGTTTCACGGATGAGCTCCCGTCCGCCATCTCGTCTGCATCGTTTAAGCGGATTGCCTCTATCCCTTCGCCTTCTCAATCGCCGCTCTCTATAAACAGGGCATTCACGGCCCTCGTCGCCTTCGCTTCAATCACGAAGAAGCGCCTGGCGTCATTATGGCGACGGTTTTTCTACGGCGACAGCCTCTTTCCCTTCGCTTGGGTACACCCTTTAACGATCGTTTCGCTCGGAGATTTCTCCAGATTCCACTGAATACAATGTTCCATCCGCGTTCTTTCTAAGCGCCTACCAGGAGAAGTGGCTCGGTGCATCAACTGTCACCGCAGTGCCTCTGACCAGGAGGTCCTAGGTTCGAGGTCCGACGGTGGCAGGATATTCGACACTTGCTTATCAGCTTGGTTGAATTCAGTCGCTGTCTGGAGGAAAATTCTAGAGCCGGCTGCTCTGATCGGTACTTTTCCGTGGTAGGCGAATGTCGGATCAGTAGCGTAACAAACGGGCCCCGGACCGCGCGCGATCTTTCCTTCCTCTTCCTTGTTCTATCCTCAACCCTTACATACATTTACACTAATCTACACTACCACACATGCCGGGAAACCGATGGAATCTTCCAGCTTGTCCCGGCTGGAGCGGTGCTTTGCTGGTGTGAGATACCTGGTTGGGGAAACCGCGCTAAAGAACGGGAAGTCGGCGCCAGATCTCGCCATCTATCGTTTGCCGTTGTTTCTCCGATCAGTACCAGGCGAATGACGGAGCAGTACCCTAACAAACGGGTTCAAGGACCGCGTGCGATATTTCCTTCCCATTCCGTATCCTATCCTACCCCTTACTCTCTTTCTCTCTCTCTCTCTCTCTCTCTCTCTCTCTCTCTCTCTCTCTCTCTCTCTCTCTCTCTCTCTCTCTCTCTCTCTCACACACACACACACACACACACGAACAAACAAACATGCCGGGAGATCCTTCAGGAGCTAAGAGCTTGTCCCGGCTGGGGCGGTGTCCCGCTGGTGGGAGATACCTGGTTGGGGAAAATCCCGCGAGTCGACGGTAGATCGGCGCCGGATCTCGCCATACAGCGGGGGAAGATCACCGCCACCTCCCGAGGAGAAGGTATGCACTACACTTACGAGACAAATGACCTGAGTAGTTGACGCGCCCGGAATCACAACCAACCAACCATCTAAGCACCTAATTCATCTTTCCTGTACGTTGAAGCGTTCCGTGGGCGGTCCGTCTCGCTTCTGCAACCCCTCTCGCCCGCAAGCTTTCAAACTGTTTGCCCCGACAGCGGCGCAGTCCTATTTCTTCCCGCTGTGTCCCTCTTTGTGCTTCTTTTATTTACTGCCCTTCGGAACGGCCAAGTTTTTAAGTATTTTTCATTCCTGCTGGGCTCCCCGCTGCCGACGCTGGCTACCACGCCCCTTTGGCGCAGCGCCCGCCGCTGCCAATCCATTTTCTCTTCGAGCGGATTCTTTCCAGCATTACTTTCATTTGCACAATCACCACAATACACATTAACCTACACACTTTCAATCTTTAAAAAGTCAGGAAAGGTGAGACAGCGTCCTTTACGCTATTCGAGGACAAAGTTTAATAAAATCTGGTGCCATTTTGAGAAAAGTTTGAAAATGTTTTTGAAGCTTCATGTAAAGTATCTTCAAAAATAAATAGTTGTATTTGAAACTCTCAAAGCTTCGAGTTCGGTCAGATCGATCTCGAAATATCAATTTTGGAGGTAATCGGCTGAACGGTTTAGCCACTAGCGTCGTTCACAGACGGACGGACAGGCGTTCTGCCGTCAATCGATTTTTCAGTATCAAGGACCCACCAAACATGAATTTTGTCTACACTACTTGGTAGAGGAAGAAATGTACTATATACACGAACAGGAGATATCTACCTTTTCGTTACTAGGGCCCGGCAATAAGAGTTTTTCTGCCAAAAATTCGCGTTTTCCGGCGCACGATTACAAAAAACTATTTTTACGAAATAAGTACGATAAAGTGCAATGTTTTCCCCATTTCCTTTCACGTCAGTTTTCATTGATCCAATAACCCCTACCAGTGGGATTCACCTCAAAACGGAAAGCTCCATCAGAGAGGAGAACTAGGAAGCCACGTCAATTACATTGCGATTTAGTCAGAATTCGATAATAAGCTTCGCTCGCATTGCAGAGGATTTTTGTGAACCGAAGCAACAAAGCGGCGAGTCGTGGGTTGGGGCCGCAGCTCTTTCACGGGCCGTTGGCTTCACCCTCGCGGGGGAGGCAGCGGGGGCGGTGGCCAGGGTGCGGCGAGCAGCGAGAAACAACCCAACGTTCGAATACTGCCACTCACAAAGAGAGGCTGTGAATCTGCCTGCGGTGCCGTTTCCGCAGTAGAAGCTTCGCTAATAGATTTATTTCAATATTATTGCGAGAAGAAGGGATATTTTGCGGGGAGGTTAAGAGGAATTTGTAGAAATAAACAGAAAATTATCTTTTTAAAGCAGAAGATTGTACAATCTTAAAAAGAGAACCTTAATGAAAATCTATTTCCATTGCTAATAAGATTCTTTGAATGGTTTAGTCGTTTTTACTGCTTTAATAATTCTGACATAAAAACGAGATTAAATAATTTGCATTGCACCAGATCTGCGACCTCTCCCCCGTTCCACTCGTCGCCGACTACTCCCTGCCCGGAGGAGGGCGACGCAGCTGTTCTGGCTTTCCTACCAACTGGAAGGTTCCCTTCAGAAGTCTCTAAACTCCCGACCGGTGTTCCGACATGTGCGGTAGTGTAGTGGTTGTAAGTGTAGTGTGTGTATGTAAGAGGTGGGGATAGGACAAGGAGTAATAAGGAAAGATTTCACGCGGTCCACAGCACGTTTGTTAGGGTACTGCTCCGGCATTCGCCTGGTGAAACTAAACTCTGGTTTTCTCCCTCAGGGGCCAGCTTCAAGCTGTGTCGGGCATTAGATCCACTTTCTGCTATCCACATCTAGGGTCTTGGGAGGGGGTGTCTCCCACTACCTCATTAGTTCCACATTTCCCCTCTCTATATTTCTCCAGACCGAGACTCTTTCTATCGATAAACCGCTGAGGTAGACGCAGTCCTTTTGAACTAGTTCTTAGGTTATGCTGAGCTAGGCGCCGCTGAGATTCGTATATCCTTATCGGAATGGTGATTAATGGCAGGATAGGGTAGAGAACGCATGGTGTAGCGATCCGATGGAATCCATAGTGGCAGGGAAAACGAGAGTACCCGGAGCAAACCTGTCCCATGTTAGTAGATTTACTTGCATGTAAAAGATCCTCAAGCCTAAATGACGCCTCTGAGCTAAATTCAAAATCGCCTGTTTCTCGCCCAAGAAATACCTCCTTTCTCTGCTAGTTGGTGAAAGGAGCGTAGCGAAATTTACGTGGTCAGACGGAAGAGCGGGCCTGATGGCCCGAGTCTCGCCACGTAAAATAAGGCATAAATTCAATTCAATTCAATTCAAACCTGTCGCGCGCCCGTTTTGTCCACCACCAATATCACTTGGAACGGCCTGGGAGCAAATCCGGGCACCAGTGGTGGAAGGCGTGCAGTCTGACCACTACGCCACGGGCCGCCCCGATATTCGTCTGGTGCTGATCGGAGAAACGACGGGAAACTACCGATCAGAGCAGCCGGCGGCTAAACTTCGGCCCGAAAGCGGACGCCTGCACACGGCAGGCGCTCTAGAGAGCAACCGCCGCCGCCGCGCCGCCTCCAGGCGACCACCAGCGCACGCTCGCCGTCCACGCGAGGCGAAAAAAGACTGCTGAAGAAAGCTATCTATCTATTTAGCGGTTTTTTACAGCCTTGGCCGTTTTCCACATCCCAATTTCCATGCCTCTTTATCCCATACATCGGTTTCTTCCATTTCTCTTTTTTCCATGGCTTCAGTTATTGCCATGTTCCATGTTCTTCTCGGTCTTCCCCTGTATCTTCTTCGATTTGGTATCCACTCCCAAACTTTTTGAGGAAGTCTATCCGATTTCAACCTTCTCATATGTCCATACCATTTTAGTTGTCGCATTTCGATCGTCTCGTTCAAGGTTGTTTGCACTTTCATTTTATTTCTTATTTCATCATTTCTTATTTTATCTAACAGAGAAAGTTTACATCTTCGCCAGAACATCATTTCTGTTGATTGAAATTTGTCTTTCAATTTTTTTGACAGTGTCCAGAATTCTGGTCCATAGAGTGTGGTACTCTCTATGAAGGAGCTATACATGCGTTTCTTTGTCTTCATTGAAATAATTGAGTTCCATAGCACTGGGTTCAATTGTCTTGTGGCTATTTTTTCCTCTTATATTTTTATTTTCCACATCCTGTTCGTCTCTACCATCTGCTGTTAGTGTGACTCCCAAATACTTATATTGTGTTTTACCTTTAATTATTCCTATACTAGTCTCTAAATCATGGGGCATACCTCCCACCACCATATATTCAGTGTTTTGTAAATTTATTTCCATCCCCCATTTTCCATACTCTCCTACTATTTTTTTGAGCATGTAAGTTACGCTGAAGAAAGCTGCTTCCTGAAAAAAGACAGCTTTTTTAAAAGGGGATCTAGGTCGAATGCACGCCCTGTCTGGAGGAGAATTCTAGGAGCCAGCTGCTCTAATCAGTTTTTCAAAGTTTCGTCGATCAACACCACAACGAATGCCGGAGCAACACCTTGACACGCGGGCCACGCACCGCGCACGATCTTTCCGTTGCCATCCTCGTCTCTTCTCTTATTCCCTTCAAACATTTACATATGCATGTACTACTCAACCACCTTGCTACGGCTGAGGAGATGCCTCGTTTCGGAAAGGGGATATCTAGAGTGGTGAACTCAGCAAGGCGACGTGTAAGGCGGCGGCGGTTGTCACGATAGAGTGAGGTGTCCTTTATCGACATTAAAAATGACTGACATTTATAGGACTAATAAGCATAATAAATGACGCGCTCGGAATCAAAATATTTTAGTCAGATTTGAAAATTGCTTAAAAAACCCTAAACAACTGAATTACAGAATTTAACAATTGGAATATGCAGACATAATTTTGTGTCCTTTAGCTGAGAATTTATAGTGGTGCATTCATAAGTTGAATAAAGAACGTCTTTATAAACTTTGCTACAATGAACAGAATGCAATGAGCAATTGTGTAATGCAATTATCAATTATTTTTTAATTTCATTATTGTTTTACAGACATAAAAAACATTATTCAAATAGTGAAAGAAGAGTAAAATATAATTTATTATTCGAGGAGGAATCCAACGTCTTCAAATTATATTATACTTTCAAAAATGTGGGTAAGGTATGTAACTCCTTGCGTTTTTAGCTTCTCGCCCTTGCGAAGGTCTTTCGTAAAAAGGAAAAGTTATGTAATCGTGCGCTGGAAACGATGAATTTTCGGGAGAAAAACCCTTCTCCCCGGACTCCGTTAGCAAAAAAGTGCTCTCATTTTCGTTGAACTCCCTGAATTTTCGAAAATTGCAAATTTATAGGTAATACGAGAAAGTATGTGCTGTTCGGGCATCACTATTTTACTCTCTTCATTACACAACTCTCTTCTCTTCAGAGGACCTCACGGCTCAAGGGTCGAAGGGGTACGATGCGCCATGCGCCGAATGGGGCGACGAGAGAGGCCGGGAACCCTGCCTCATAGCCGTGGGTTAAGGGGTACGTGTGGTTAGCACGGGATACAAGGAAGAGGAAGGTGAGATCGCGCGCGGTCCGTGGCCCGTTTTCCCGGCATTCGCCTGGTGTTGATAGGAGAAACCACGGAAAACTACCGATCAGAGAAGCCGGTCGCTAGAACTTTCCTCCACACAGCGACTGGATCGGACCTAGCTGACAAGCTAGAGTCGAAAATGCTGCCACCGTCAAGACCCGAACGTACGACGTTAGAGGGACTGCAGTGACATCAGTTGACGCCCTGAGCCATCTCTCCCGGTATCTGTAGCTGCAAGAGAATATGGTTCGATGTAGATACGTCTATATCAGTTATTGGATGTAATGAATGTGATGGTGGAATGAGTGATTAGTTTAATTGAACTGAAAAAGCATTGATGTTGAAAATTACAAAATGGAACAGGTATACTTATGGATATCTTTAAATAAAGAATTAAAGGAAAAGAATGCAATGCACCACTTGTAGTCATCACCGCTCGTTGACTTCGGGTTGATCAACATCGTCTAATGTTTTATGTACTCGATTTTACTCCTTAAAATTGCGTCCCAGGCTTGAGTAAATTAGGGCCAAAAATGTGAATTTGAGACTGAGCTTAATATAGAACCGCTGTAAGCACAATATTGTGAAAATTGAAACAATGATGTAAGTTAATGAAATAAAGAATGATATTCCCCTTACCGACATTTAGTTGCTACAAACTTCGTCGGAAATTTCACAAATAACAAGAGAAGGTTTGTCAAACGTGACAAAAATTATTAAAGTCGAACAAAAGAAAGTGACTTCCCCGTCACGATACCGTTGCCTATAAATATCCTATGGAAGACACGTTGAGCAAATGACCTCCGACGCACACTGCGATACGTGCAATATCCCGATACTGAAGCTCGTTACCACCTCGTACATAAAGCCAGCGATTGTACCTGGCCCTGCAGCGAAGCCGCCTCATCGATTGCCGCATTAGTATCTGGCAGGCAGGGACGGGGGCTGGGAGAGTGGATCCGATCGCAGCCGACAAAAGCCTCCTGCGCTGGCCTCCGGGACCTCGTTCCCCAACACTAGCTGCAACACGGGGGAGCCACGGGTGAGACGATTACCGCGACCCGGACAGTGAAGGGCGACTACGCTACTCACGAGTCGCACGCGAAACCCCGAAACACACGCGAAACCCGGAGGGATAATCTTTATACGGCAATAAATGTCAAAGCTTAAATTACTGAACGTTGACGATAGTAATAAAATATCTCCGAGATTCTTGCCTCTTAATAAAGCCACATTTCCCAAATAAATAATAACTTATATTCCCAAGCTACTATAGTGGAAATAGATATAATAATTTGAGTCAAACAAGATGAAATAACACTAATATCCCATCTCCCAGATCAAAACAGCAAAAATGTTCTAGATTTTGGGATATGGATCGTTGCAGTATAACATAAATTCTTTTCGAAAATGTGTTACGTAAATACCCCTTTCCGAATGAACTACTCAATATATCTCAGCATATAAGGTGTTGCTTGAGGGCTGACTTGCTTAATTACTGCACGTGTAACTTACATGTTTGTACATGCTATATAAATATTAATAAAATAAAAAATGTGTGAAATGTCCATATCAAGCGCAATCTAGAGGAGACACAAGTAACTAGTTTTAGCGGTACCATGAAAGGTAGTCGCAATGCATCTCTTTTGCCCTGTGTCCAGTTTGAGGACGCATTCGCGGTTTTCAATGTGTGTTTCCACTACACTTCTGAATTGGTATGAAATTTTCAGAATGATATTAACTATGATCGAAGTGAACATGGCAGGTTAAGACGGGGAGGAGCGAAGTCTAGGTGAGGCAGCACAATAGAAACGAAGAGGGTAGAGGCCGGAACGAGAATACACCTACAGGCTGAATTCATTCTTTTTCCTGTCTGAATAGATGAATAAGAAAAATAAATACCCGGGCAAGTAAAATTGAATTATGCTCTAAGTTCCCGTGTGATTGACTCTCACGGGTTTACACTAACAGTAAAAGCAGGATTTTAGTGTGAAGGCTGTCCGGGCGAAGCCGCGACGAGACCACTCTATTCTCACTGCCCTCGACGCGGTGTCATCCAGACAGCTGAGAGCCTTCACATGACTGGGTGAAGAAGCCTTCGATTACCTGTATTTCAATGAGATCTCGTCATTTCTAAATACGAGTTCTTCTGAGCTCTCACAGCTCGCAAGAAAGTTGCTAGTGCAAGCAACCATGAAAAGATAAATGGTAACCTGAAGAGAATGCAGGATGAGTGGGCGAACGTTGATAGTTCGGGCCAGGACAATGGACATTAAATTTTGAAGAAACATTTAGTGAAGAGTTTGCAAAAAATTAAGAAACATAATATAACGAAATAGATGTACAAGAAGTTTAATGTAATTACTAGAGTCCAGAACGTGGAAAAACCGCTTTTTAATCACACACGTCAGCTAGATGTTTTAAAATGTATCTCAAAAAATTACGTTCTTACGGTTCTAAAAGCGACTTTATATTTTTCCTTTTTTTACACATTTTGAGATAAATGATTATTTTTAAAATAAAAGCGTATTTTTTTCTAAATTCGCAATTTGCACATCTTAAACATGAAAAAATTAAAAGTAAATGTACTCGTAAACGGTGGTTAGTGAAATATTTTCTCACGTTTCAAATCACAAAGAACACATTTCATTCATTTCTTTCTGTTAAAATGCCCCTAATATCAGGGAATATTGCTGGGGATGGAAGTAAGATGAGAAAAAGCTCCCTCTCTTTCTTTCTTTCATTATTTACTTATTTACTAATTTATTTATATATTTATTTATTTCAGGCCTTGATATATTAAATATATTTTATAAAAATTGTAATTAATCTTTTTATTATAATTTTGTTGTCAAATGTAAAAATTTTCACGTTTTAATTTTTATTTTGTTTTTTGATGATTGCTAACTCATCGAAAGCTGCTATTGTAATAAACATTATTGTTGGCAATGACGACTCATATAATTATTTCACTACAGTTCGTTTATAGAAGCAAATAAGATTTCTATTACTCTAGAATGTATTTTTTATCTTTTCAAATGTTGCTAACAATAGAAAATGTTTGGAAGGGAATCTGAAGCTCAGGAAAACTTGCGCAGATGATCTTCTCCACCCTATATGTCACATACAGTTTGTATTGTATTTTGACTAAATAAATCAAATCAAATTACCTTCCGGGCGTTTCGCGTCGGTTAAAATCTCATGGTGCCGCAAGTCAACTCAACAGCGTCGCCCGGCGGCTATTGTCGGGTCGATAGCCAGTTCATTGGAGTTGTACCTCTCCCTCCACCCATGTGGCTCCTGTCGCCAAGCAGCGTCCACGCGGTTGGCAACACTGCTTGCACTTCGTCCAACCGCGCCCGCTGCGCGACAGCAGTCGCCAGCTCGCAGGCTTTACATCGGATGTGCCCTAAATGAAAATCCTTTCGTTTCGCGATCGCTCGATCACCATTCACAACGCCATCGCTCTTCCATCCACAAATATCTGTTCCAACGCGCGCAAAAATTGGAGGAAAACTATGCAACTTTCCGTCATGTAATGTGGGTGTTGTTTCGTTTAAAGCGCAGGAACTCTGCAATGAAAAGCCGTAAAGTACCGTATTCACTGTACACACGTAAGCTGACCGTATTCAAGCACACCTATTTTATTAACAAATTTAGAATTCAAAATCGTGGTGCATTAGTTTCGAGTGCAAATGCGTTCCGTAGAACAGTAACTTCATTCAATTTTTTCGTTTATTATATCATTATGGATGGCTGTGCCCAATGTTGTGTTTTCAAATTCACTTCGTTTCATTTATCATTGGCCTATTATGGAGGGGTTTTAGTTCCAATATGGAGGACAAACAGAGAAGAATGTCTTATGATGCTTCATTAAAGCGTAATGCAGTTAATAGTAAAAGCAGTTTGTTGTAAAGCAAATATAATGCTTCTCATGTAAACGATAAATCCATTGTATTACATGAATTTAAAATGCCGAACCTATTATTCTCTCACTGATGTGCATTGTATTTGATACAAAATCATATTTCATAGTGAGGCGTCGTCGGGTGCGAGTAACACACAGACACGGAGTCGTTTTAGATAGTTTTATTTACAAGTTTTTATACACTATATACACACTCCTCGGAAACTAGCGCTGCACTCCCAGCACCGCACATCTCTGAGGCATCCCCGCCCCAGTCTGACGCAGACACCAGCGGCTTGGCGCCGCTCCTGGTCTTTTGTCCCGTGGCAACCGCCACACCTCGCTGCCGAAGCTCGCGATAACCCCTGACGGGTGAAATGTGCCTTCCGCATCGCGATTCCGTTCGACAACGAGTGAATGACCACGGTTGGTTACTCTCCAGCCGCCTCGCGAGGGGTCACGTGACAGACCTCCCATGCCGGCGGCGTCCTCTCATCCCGAAACTTGGGCCTGTTTGCAATTTCGGAGTCCAGCTGCACCGCGGCTGGACTCACCCATCATCTCCCTCTGCGCCAGTTGACACCCGCGGTGCGAGACATGCCCACCCCGGCCCTTAAGGAGGGGCCCGCCTCTGGTGGCCTTCCGCTTGCCGCCAAAGGACTGCCCCCGCCCCCTCGCTGGCCTTCCGACATGTGTTGTCCATCTCGACCATTGGCACGACGTTACAATAGTTTTAACTTTCAAATATAGATGTCCATTACATTCGATGGCGCATTAGAGTCGCTTAAATATGGTAATGTACTTTCCGGCATACGTCGACTAGATTTGACTTCATTCATCAAATTGAAGATTAATACATGTACAATTGCTCTTAAATTTTTCTAATTACTTTATAGACTTTTTTACTGTTTTCTATGTCATAGAAGGGACGCGTCAAGCAACTAAATTATATTTGAAATTTATTTTTATAAAAAAGTGGAAAATCCAAAATGATTGAATTCAATATGCAATGCGTTTATTTCTGTCAACTAACCTATTATTTGTAGATCCCAGAAAGAAACAAAATATAATGCCATTATAACGTAAGAGTAGAACGAGATGGGTTAACGTAAATGAAAGTGTTAATTATAACCAAATGTTTTGTCAAGAAATGACAAATAATTCTGAAGAAAGTCTGCAACGAACTACAAAAGAGGATTTTGACACTGATTCAACTCGCCACTGACAAATTAGTACGATCGACAAAAAATGGATCTGAAGGGATACCTTTCGCCCTATAACTTCAAATTCTAAAGTGTGTTGCACGAGGTTTATGACATGGATATAAACATTTTATGAAAAGTTTCATAAAACAATTGTGTTGTACAATTCTTTGAAGAACAATTGCAGTTAAGCTGTTTAGCTTGTGGGGAATACTTCGTACTAGTGTCACTATTTCATCATCTCGCCTTGCATTACGATTGTAATTAATACAATCAAAACAATATAATAATTAATTATTACAATCAATAACTAATCATTAAATCAATAAACCATCAAATAATCAATAAATAATACAATCAATACAATTAATATAAATTAGCGTCGTTGACGATATTCAAAGACGGTTCTTCTGATGATCTTTTGGAACAGCGCTTCCCTCGGCCATCCGTAACACACTCCTTTCGTCATTTCGATGCTCGATTAGCGTACTCTTTCTAGGAACCGAACTAGTCATGCTACAACATTTAGGTCACAGGATCAGGGAAATTGGTTGAAAACCTGATCGAGATGGGGGTCATTGACACAGAAGCATTTCTTGCCTGACTTGCCGAAGCACACATCCAGCACAACAAAAAGCAACATAGTGATGATATTCTGTCAAATAATATAAGGCAATTTCCAAATTTTCCTCCTACCTATGGGAGTTTCTTTGAGATGCCTCGTCATATATTACGTACAACGCTCAACCAACTTTAACGAATTCCATTTGCATTGTTACAGCAACTCGATTTCGCGTGTTACAACATACCTCTCCCACGCCGCACAATTTCTGAGCAGATTCGACACGTCTCGCTTTAAGGCTGTCGCCTAAGTTTCCTCCAGTTTACGCTTGCCTCGATAATTAGCGGAGTATTACGCCAAGACGCGTTATCGTAACCAACTCGCGCGTTGCGCAAACGAGTTTCTAACTCCGGAGGGGTTTCCGGGCGGCTCGGCACAGTTCGCGACGCGCGCGGCAAATTTTTTCTCAACTTCCCTCACGCACGCGAAACCCTGAGCGGTCGCATTGTTAAAGAACCTGCGGTGCTACAACAGCACATTCTTTCTCGTTTTAGTTCCAACATTTGAAATTTTCAAAAACTCAGACAACGAAAATGAGACGCGCCATTTTTAAACATCCTTTGTCCTATCCATGGAAATAACTGAAAGAAAACATGTGGCGTAGTTTCTGAGAAAATGTTTATTGTATAAATAACGTAAACTTCAAGTCAATAATTACGCGAAAACTACTCTTTTTTCAAAAAATGTATATGATCTTTTATAAAGATTACATTTTTTAGAAATTATTTCATTTAAGACAGAAATATATTTCTTTAATATTTGTTATGCAAAGTTTTTACAATTTTCGACAAAATGGGAATTTTAACAAAAATGAGACCCACCCCATTTTTCAGAGTTCTGTAGGGTATGCGACTGCAAAGTTGGTTTAAAGAAATTGCAGCCTAATTAAGAAAATTTTGATATTTGTATAAAGTATCCCCAAAAAATATCAGCGGGATACTCGCAGGATCTCGAGTTCGTTCATATCAACTATGACTGTCAGTTTCGGAGAAAATCGTCTTAACGATTTAGGCTTTAGCTTTGAGCACTGCCAGACAAACAGACGTTGTGCTGTCAATCGATAATTAGGTAACAAGGACCCACAAAAGGTGAATTCTGACTACGCGTGTTACAGGAAATAATTTGTTACAATATTAATCCTCTTGCTCGTTACCAAGGCCCGGCAAAAATAATTTTTCTATTGAAAATTGGACGATTTCCTGCGTACAACTACAATCTTCTCTCTTCTTATGAAGTAAGGCGAGAAAGTAAAAATGTTAGTTAACATGTATTTTATCGGTGACAGTTAACGTGCGAATAATTGGCAACGAATTCAATGTATTTCTAACCACCTAGAGCACCAGTCCCCAATTGAATTACATAGAGCACTGGTCACAAATGTTTTTTTTTTTCTCTTCGTGAATGGAAATGAAACTAAAAATCAGCCTTCACCAGGCCTGCACAGCATTTTGCATTTTGACTGACCTCGAGAGCCGCGCGCGAGCAACTTGAGTGCCAACCCGGGCCGCGTGGATGAGTGGGGATAATACTCAGTCTAGGGGTGGGGACCACCAATGAGAATGCGCTATTTGAACCGTAGCGCGTGAATTGAAAGAGCAATTGCGAAAATGAAATATTACATACAATTCAAATTTCATTACCTTTTATTTTGAAAACGTTTGTTGTCGATACATGACAATGAGAACCTAAAACGAATTAGACATACATATTTGATAGATGTAATCGCGAATTTAACGTGATGCTAAATAAAAATTGTAATACTGAATCTTTTTTATTTCACGATGACACTAATAAAGTATTTTTCATTAGCTATGTTTAATTGATTAAGACAGTTCTATGAAAGCAACAAAATTTATTGTTAAAAAATCATGATTACTTTGTCCTATAATTTCCGACCAACACTATTTATTCACAATCGTCTAAAAAGTTTGATTCATTTGCTTTCTATTTAACAAAACTCATAATAATGTCATGATTGCACTTCAAATATCCTAAAAGAAGTTTGATCGTTGGTATCTCTTATTCAACTCTTTGAGGGAAAATGGTAACAAATATACTTGCTGCCTACATTAGCTCTCCTGGAATTGCAGTTTTCATTTTTATATCAATCTCGATGTGAGAGACTGCTCTCAATATCCTCCGTTTTGCTATCATTTGAAGATTATGACATTCTTGGTGACAAATCAATTATTAAATTGTGAATTTTTGTAAGTTGAAATTATATAATAAATTTATAAAAAAAGTCCACTGCTTTAAAATATTGTTTAACACTTATATTGAGAATAAAGCAAAAAAATTAAAATGTCGATACATAGCAGTGCGTACAAGCACATAACGAGTGAAATATAGCTCTTGTAGCCAGAAATAGGGTAGATTACCCATTTACATAAATATCCAATGTTCACCATGTATATCAGGCTTGTGACATCCCTGGGAACGTAACAAGCTTACTAGGGATGGCGGGTATTGCGTCCTGAGAAATTGGCGCGAGATTTAAAAGTAAGGGTTGTACAAATACACTCGTGTTTGTCGAAATTGCAACACTCAGAAGGAATCGTCGGAATCACTTAAAAATCGGAGTGTGTGTAGAACAATGTATCCTTAAAAGGTTATTAAATTTGCATAGAGATGGCGTACAGTTGTCCTAGAAGCTCTCTACTTTGTGTGAAAGGTCAGGTAAGTATTATGCCACAATCAGTCGATGTAAAGCCGTAAAAACGATGCAACGTGGAAACGTACAAGCAAGTGTCGGCATGCCACGTCGATACCAAAGTGCGCAATATCAGCATCTGAGTGAATTCGAACGGTGCAGAATGATCGGCCTCTGGGAAACGGTATTTTAATACCGTGACATTGCGGCTCAAACTGGGCGCGCTGCTATGACAGTGATGCATCAGTAGAACCAGTGGTTAGAGGAGGGTCGTAAACAAGGACGAACGGGTATTGGGCCACACAATGTGATCACAGCGCGAGATGACCGCCATCTTGTCCACATGGCCGTAACCGGCAGAACTGCGTCGTCAACAGTGTTGACTCGACTGTGGAGCACTGGAGCAGTCGTGGGCATGTCTGCGTTGACTGTTCGACGCTATCAGCTGAGAGCTGGACTGGTGGCAGGTATAACACTGAGCCGAATTCCGTTGGCCACCAATGAAATGAAACCACCAACTCCTCAGTCAGTAATGGGCACGTGAACGTGTTCACTTGCGTGCTGAGATGCAAAATGTACAGTTTTCAGACGAGTCCCTCTTCAATTTGTGCTACAGCGATGGCTGCGTGTGTGTTCGCCGCTTCCATGATGATCTCAGAAAGCCAGACAGCCTGCATTGTTCCGTGCCATAGCAGACAAACACCAAGTGTGGGGGTTTGGGGCGCCATTGGCTACAATGTTCAATCTCGCCTCATATGTATTGAGGGCAATGTGATCAGCAACCTCTACATCAGAGAGGTTATAGAGCACGAGATCCTTCTTCTCCTGCAAGCAGCTCCACATACCATATTTCAGCACGACAATGCCCAACCGCATGCGGTGAGGAATGTGCAAGCTTTCTGCAAAGAACGCCTGTAGCACTAATTCGCTGGCCTGCACATTCGCCTGACATGTCGCCCTCGAACATGCTTCCAATATGATCGGACGACAACTTGTTCGTTCTGGTCGTGTTGCAGCCACTGTCGATGCTTTGTGGCATAGAAACCGCGTGGCAGTGTGTTCCGCAGCAGAATATCCAAGCTCTCTTTGAATCCATGCCACGACATCTAGAGGCTCTGATGGCAGCGCGTGGCGGCTTAAAACCTTACTAACCACTCAATGTCAAAATGCAAGTACAGTTCGGTACTTTTAATCATTTGTATATTGAGTTATTCCTAATCTCTGGAATAAATTTACTTGTAATAGTATGACTCCTTAGTATTGCAATTTTCACAATCAGCCGAGTAGAATAACACGAGCCCTCGCCATTTGGGATTGGATTTGGGTTACAAATTTGATTGTCTATGCATACTCAGGGAAGCTTTGCCTTGTTACTTATATCAGATATGAATTTTGTATAAAAAATACTGGTGTTTCATCTGGCTGAAGCCCTAGGCACGAGTTAGGCAGCCAGCCAGCGCGACCGCCTCTAAAATGGCGACGTTTAATAATGATGCGTGTAATATAATGAGAGCCTTAAAGAGGGGGGATTAGGGAGAGGTGACTCAGAGCATCAACTGATGTCGCCGCAGTGCCTCTGACCGGGAGGGTCTAGGTTCGAGTCCCGGCGGTGGCAGTATTTTCGATACTAACTGCTAGGTCTCGAATTCAGGCTGTCTGGAGGAGAATTTAAAAGCCCTGATCGGTAATTTTCCGTGGTTTATCCGAACAACACCAGGTGAATGCCGGCGCAATACCCTAACAAACGGGCCACGGACTTTCCTACCTCTTTGTCATATCATCACCCTTTACACACACTTACACTTACATGCACTACACTTCTACACATTCGAGGAGACCTGTTGGAAGCCCGCTAGCCGACGGTAGGTCGGCGCCGGATCTCGACCTCCAGCGGGAAACCACCGTCACCCCCCCCCCGAGGAAAAAAACATGCACCACACTTACGGGACCAATGACCCGTTGCCGCGCCCAGAATCACTAACTACCAACCTTAAAGAGGGACCCAAACAAGAAAAATGCATCCGCATCAGGTCACGTGCCCATTTACCTATCGACTTCGGTCGCGGCGGGCGATCGATCGCCCCCCTGGGCGGCGGCGGCGGCGGCGCGCAGGCGCGGAGGCTGCGGTCCCGGGTTTGACCCTGGCCGAGGGCGCCTTGGCGGCCGCGCCGCAGCGGACGGGGCGGGAGAGGGGAACGGCGCTAAGTCCAGAGGAGGGGGCCGAGGGCCGCTTGCAGTGAACGGGGCTTCATTCGAAACAAACACCGCGCGGCGAGCGCCGAGGGGACGCGCCGCGGCGGGGATGGGGGGTCGTGGATCGATGCCGGCCCAGCGCCAGGAGGAAGTCGGTGGCCGGTGCTCTCGACGGTGGTTGCCATCTCTCGATGGGGAAGTTTCTTCCCTCCCCAACACAAGGAGCAGGCGCGGACGGCAAGGGTCCTCTCAAGAGTGAATGAACAAAACAGTTGATGTCGAAAATTAACTCAGCAAGGGGGAAAACGATAATTTGAGCATTCTTAACTATGCAGAGTTACTATCAGTAGATCGATATTAATTATACGTCCGCAAAAACTTTAAAAATATTGTATATTTATCAGAAAACAAATATTTAAAATATTTCCCAGACTTTAAAGAAATTAGAATAAAAATATATATTATAAAAATTCCCGAAAAAGTCGCCCGAACATATTAATAAATAAATATTATTCGCAAAGTTAAGAATATTGCAAAAAAAACCATTTATTATTATTCGTCTCGAAAATATGTCAAAAGGGATGTAATATACTTTATTTGTATTTGTATTTAACACGTTCTTTATTACTACTGCCTTCCTATTAATACTGCCTTCCCATAATATAATGAGCGCATATTACACTGTTCACATGTTAAATATTACCTGTTCACGCGTACTTTATGAGGTCTTGCAGTAATTAGCACAATTTATAAGGTGAGTGCGGGCTGGAGGAATACATGCACTCTCCATAGTGTCTGTGGTCCGACTGAGTTGCCATTTCGTTAGCCTGGCTAATAGGAGGTAAGCATTTGGCACTCGGGCAGGCGAGGGTAAGTGAGCGCTAGAATTCGGTTGTAATATTTTGAAGGCATTACGTTATACTGAATTATTATTAAGTAAGAGATGCACGAGCATATGGAAAATTAAAAATTGAGAATTTCGTTGAGGTTTGCAGAACTAATGTAACAGGCGTCGCATTACGTATCGGTTCCGAGAACTTCGCAACGAGTATAGAACGATTTTCTTAAGAATGGGATAAAGTGACAGTTCGCGAAATAAGTGAACATCACGTGTACTTCAGAGAAGTAAACACGTGCACCGTCACGAGAACGCATCTCACATTCAAGACTCGGTTTTAAAACAAACATAATACTTATCACATAAAAACTAAAATCAATGTAGTTTTTATAAAAAGAAAGAATTTTTACAAAAGAGCACAAAGTTCTGCACTTCGTAATTTCAATTATTTCTCGTGGCGCACTATATTTTCGGCGGACGAGGACATCACAGCCAGGGAGCGTCGTCAGTATTTACAAGTTAGCCAAATGCAAACGAACGAATGGAGAAAGGAGAGTCTAATAAGTTCAAGGACACAACGACCACAGAATCGTCAGTTGTGTTGCCAGCACTAGCTGTCAAATCATCCCATTCTAAAGAAAATCGGACAATAGCTGTGCGCCGCCGCGTGGGCTGAATCTCGGAACTCCAGCCAGCTCAGGAGAAAGGGAGATTGCGTAACCTTGTGCAATCCGTTGTGTCATAACATTAGGAAGGATTGAACATGAGAAACCAATTAGCATTATAAATTGTACAAAACTAGATTGCTGTTGCGTAACAAGACGTGTATACCGAGATATATAACAATTATAATTAAGTATATAATGAGATGTGTTGGAAGCTGGCTCCGACAGTCGAGGATATTTAAGTTTTTTTTTCAAATCATTATTTTCTGTTATATAAAGAAGAATGTTTTTTATACATTTTTATTCCGATCTCAATGACATTTTGTACTCGAGACTTCAAAACAGGAGAAAAGTTGCTGTCCATATGTGATTTAGTAAAAACTCCTCTCATTACTTGTCGTACATGCTAAGGCAAAATCCAAATGTGCCTTTTGTTAGTTTTTCGCAAATATCTCGAAATCAATGAGAAAATCTTCTAGAGTTACGTTTTTATATCTCATGAACAAATCGTACTATATGCTTTGTAATTCATGACATGCAACTGTTGTTGGAGGAGGGGCGAAGTGGAAAGAGAGAAACGAAAAGAAGAGAGGGATGAAAAGGGGGAGGAGTCAACGAAGTTGTTTAATACTCACAGATAATTGGAATGAAATACTCGTCGAGTAAATCATTTAGTCTTTTAGGAAATAGTGAATGTATGTTTATGTACGTGCGTGTATATTCCAGAAATCCCTTTGAACCTCAAGATACAAATCTCCCTAGACACCAATCCGTTTTAACGGCCTCGAAAGAGCCGAGGGATGAGGAATGATGAAAAATCTTCAACGTAAAGTGATTCTTTTTACAAATTTAATCTAATTCATTCCGCGGCGTGCGAGGCAGACGGCAGGATGATGTTGCGGAGCGTTGTGCGTGGAATCGTTGCAAAGCTGTGCGCGATGGTGCGACCTGACTGGGTGAAGTGATCCAATCAAGTGATCCCATCAAGTGATCCCATCAAGTGATCCCATCAAGTGATCCCATCAAGTGATCCCATCAAGTGAACCCATCAAGTGAACCCATCAAGTGATCCCATCAAGTGATCCCATCAAGTGATCCCATCAAGTGATCCCATCAAGTGATCCCATCAAGTGATCCCATCAAGTGATCCCATCAAGTGATCCCATCAAGTGATCCCATCAAGTGATCCCATCAAGTGATCCCATCAAGTGATCCCATCAAGTGATCCCATCAAGTGATCCCATCAAGTGATCCCATCAAGTGATCCCATCAAGTGATCCCATCAAGTGATCCCATCAAGTGATCCCATCAAGTGATCCCATCAAGTGAACCCATCAAGTGATCCCATCAAGTGATCCCATCAAGTGATCCCATCAAGTGATCCCATCAAGTGATCCCATCAAGTGATCCCATCAAGTGATCCCATCAAGTGATCCCATCAAGTGATCCCATCAAGTGATCCCATCAAGTGATCCCATCAAGTGATCCCATCAAGTGATCCCATCAAGTGATCCCATCAAGTGATCCCATCAAGTGATCCCATCAAGTGATCCCATCAAGTGATCCCATCAAGTGATCCCATCAAGTGATCCCATCAAGTGATCCCATCAAGTGATCCCATCAAGTGATCCCATCAAGTGATCCCATCAAGTGATCCCATCAAGTGATCCCATCAAGTGATCCCATAAAGTGATCCCATCAAGCGATCCAATCAAGCGATCCAATCAAGCGATCCAATCAAGTGATCCAATCAAGTGATCCAATCAAGTGATCCAATCAAGTGATCCAATCAAGTGATCCGGCTTCGAGAATGGACATTTTGTTTTTTCACTGCACTTCACATTATGTAAAGAGGGATAAGTGACATTTACCTTCTGCCATTAAATTTGAATGGCAAAATTGAAATGTCACTTATCCCCCTATACTCAAGAATAGTATCGTAATAAAGCAATGTCCTGGCACACTCAGTTTTAACAAAAACTTGACTTACCCCCTTTTACACGCGCACCCGCAGTAGTAAAAACACAAATCAATTTATTAAATGCTTTTCAACGAGCGTGCCCCCGCTGCAAGGCACACCCTCCTCTGGTCCAACGAGAAAACGCGATAGGATAGGGTGTGATTGATTGCTTTAGTGATTCCGGGCACGTCAACTACCAGGGTTATTAGACCCGTAAGTGTTATGTATGTTTTCTGCTCGGATGGTGGCGTGTATCTTACCCTTGCAGTACGTCGAGATCCGGTGCCGACCTACCGTCGGCTAACAGGGTTTTCCCGAACCAGGATTTCCCACCAGCGGGTACCGCCCCAGCCGGGACAAGCTTTAAGCTGCCGACCGGTGTCCCGGCATATGTGCTTGTGTAGTACGAAGTGTGTGTGGCGGAGAGAGGATAGGAAGAAGTACGAAAGATCACACGCGAACCGTGGCTTTCTTAGGGTACTGCTCCGGCATTCGCTTGGTGTTTATCGGAGAAACCACCGAAAACTACCGATCAGAGCAGCCGACTCTTAGAATTCTACTCCAGCCAGCGACTGAGTTCGACCTGTCTACATAGCTGGTGTCGAAAATCCTGCAACCGTCGGCAGTGGAGGCCTAGGACCTCTGGTCAGAGGCACTGCAGTGACATCAGTTGATGCCCTGAACCAACTCCCCGAGTCGGTAGGATCGGGATTTCGCCGAACAAGGGAAGAGGCTTATCTAGTCAACAGGCGCCGAGCTGTGCCGTGCCACAATGGCGCGTTGGAGAGCAACGGGAAGTGGGCTGCGGATGCCGATGCGGGGGCCGGCGAGGGCCGGTTTTACGCTCCCTGCGCCGCGGCGCCTCGCGTCCCATCTTCCGCCCACCGCGTCGCCGGCACAAAACCGCCCGATGGGCGCGCGGGAAACAAAGGCGCGCCGAAACGCGGCCGCGCAGCGAGGAGGAGGAGGGGGTGGCAGCGGCCGAGGCTCCCGTCGGCGGCGTCGGCGGCGTCGGCGCCGTGAAGTCGCCGTGAAGTCGCCGTGAAGTCGCCGTGAAGTCGCCGTGAAGTCGCCGTGAAGTCGCCGTGAAGTCGCCGTGAAGTCGCCGTGAAGTCGCCGTGAAGTCGCCGTGAAGTCGCCGTGAAGTCACCGTGAAGTCACCGTGAAGTCGCCGTGAAGTCGCCGTGAAGTCGCCGTGAAGTCGCCGTGAAGTCGCCGTGAAGTCGGCGTGAAGTCGGCGTGAAGTCGCCGTGAAGTCGCCGTGAAGTCGCCGTGAAGTCGCCGTGAAGTCGGCGCCATGGCGTGCATAAAAGTATATACAGTGTTGTGAAGTGTTGTGTGTTTGTATGAATGAATGAATGCGTTTGTAAATATAATTATTATAAGTGTGAATGCGAGTGAGAACAAAATTAAAAGAAGAAAATAGAACAATTCCAAGAACTCCCAATTAAATTAAAAAAGTCTAAAAACTAACAAACCCCAAAGTGGTAATGTATATAGTTATAAGATAGTTTTAGTTTGTCTGTAAGTAATAAAACCTTCCCTAACTGCACAAGCCAAATCGGCTGCATAATGTACTCCAAAAGTCAAATAAATTCCCGCCTCTCGAGGGTAACTGGAGAGGGGAAAATTGAAAAAAAATCAGCGGCCTAGGCGGACGCTGCAGCGGAGACGGCGCCGGCGATAAGGCGGAGGCTGGGAAGGCCGCGGAGCGACGGGCAAAGCAACGAGCTACAATATACTACATAGAGTGGCCGAAGCGCCTCAATCTTTGAAGAAAATTGAAGTCATATTTTTTGCAGTCGAAGCAGCGCCCTCTGGGAAACAAAGTATTTTAGCATTACGTTTAGCGCTGGTTACGGACAGTTACTGCTGGTTACGCCACTCAAATGTTTATACCTTCAAAAAACATGGCGGCCACTACTTCGGCGAGTCTCCACCAAGAACGTTGAAACTATAGGGACAGCCATTCTATGTAGTATATTCTAGATAATTTGGGAAAGAGATTGATGGGCTCTGGCGCATCGCATCCGACTTCAGCCAATGAGCTTCAGGCACCAGTTTGCGTCTCGATATTAGCGGGAATTTCAAGCGCCAAAATTCTCACATTAAGCATATTTTTACAAATATTGTATCTTTTATTTCAATTGCATCTTTGAGTTATTTTTAGATGCCTACCATCGAAAATTGTCAAAATGCTTCTCAACACTTCTCACCCTCCGCGCAATAACGTCTGGTCTGGCTTTTCAAACGAAATGTCTGTTGTGGTCACGTGGTTCGTTACGCAAACTGGTGCTGCGCAGAACGAGTGAAAATCGGAGGCCCGGAGAAGCACACCTATCCCTTCCCACCATGCCCTGAAGTGGCGTGATCGAAGTGAAGGCAGAGAGGAGGCAACGGGAGGATGGAGAAGACGGAGGCGAGGAAAGGCAGGGATGAGAAGGAGCGGCGAAGGGTCGAGGGCAGGGGAATAAAACCCTCGGCGCAGTCGTTAATGCCCGCCTAGAGCTTATTAGTGCTTTCTCAGAATTAAATTACGGCGACATACTTATTGTCCCGGGAAAACAACGCACATTTTCCAATTATCACAAACGGATTCAACTGACGGGCGGCAAACATCATTGAGGAAAACAATACCCCACTCCATTACCATTCGTTCAAATGAAACGAATGACACCTTACATCGTCTGCCTATGAGTAGTAGAGTAAGCTTTCATGAGAAGCTAGTCAGGCGAACTAAAACACTCATATTCTAAAATTCAACTTGTTCACTTCCTGCTCTTTGGCGAGAACGTCTCTTACTGAACGCCTGGCATATCTGCCGAGAGCGCAAAGATAAACCCGACACTCCAGTACATAGGAGCGTTAGCTCCACGAACACTTAGGCCCTCAAAGCCCGGCTGTTGTTGCACACGCCGTGGTATGGCGTGAGCCATCGTTCGGAAGCTGCTGAGGGCGCTGCGGTGGGAGCGTCATTGAATTGAATTGAATTGAATTTGCCTTATTTAACGTGGCGAGACTCGGGCCATCAGGCCCGCTCTTCCGTCTAACCACGCAAATTTCGCTACGCTCCTTTCATCAACTAGCAGAGGAAGGAGGTATTTCTTGGGCGAGAAACAGGCGATTTGAATTTAGCTCAAATGCGTCATTTAGGCTTGAGGATCTTTTACATGCAAGTAAATCTACTAACATGGGACAGCCGGCTTTACTTCCCCTCCGAAGGAAGGCGTACGAAGGATTTTGTCGCCCTAAAAATCCACGGCTTCGATCGGGTTCGAACCCGCGAGCTCGGGTATAGCAGTCCGGTACGCTAACCGTTACACCATTTGGCGCCGCCGCTGCGGTGGGAGCGTCATCACCCGACCGCGCGGTCGCTGGCCGGCGCTGAGGTCGCCGCAGACGCTACGAGGCGCCTGCGAGAGAAACACCAACAAGCATTGACAGAGGGAGATGGCCATGGATCAAGAGCCGGCGCATATGAGTGATAGGATTCTTTTCTTTTCTTCTAACAGACGATCCGCACAGTGGCTTTGTAATTCAATAATTCATTAATTACATTTTCTACAATTGTAAGTTTGTACGTATTTTTTTCTTTGTACCAGCATCATAAACGACCTTTTCTGTTTGCAAGAAATTGTTCATAAAAGGGCACTTTACGGCACAAGTGATGACGAATAATCATTTACAGCACAAAGCATTACGTCATCACTTATTCAGCCAATCGCAGCGATAGAATCGTGCGGAGGTAGCGGTAAACGGAACAGCCGTTTACTCGCACACATGTCAAATACTCGAAGAGACACGTCACAAGAAACTTGTTTCGCAATATTAAGTTTGATTCTCTCCTAACAAGCTAAGAGAAATTTCTAATGCATTATAAATTACCATACAAAAATAGAGCGTATGCAACTCGTTTATAATGTTGCTTAATTGCGTCCGCAGAAATTTGAAAACTCGCTCCTAACGTCGCTCGTTTTCAAAACGTGTGCTCGTGCAATAAAGCCTAAAAATATACACTAATTCCATAAACTACTATTACTGTTCATGTATTTATTACACCTTTTCCCCCCCCCGGCATCCCAACAACGCGACGACAGAAAAAAAGTGCAAGAATCACCCCTAATTCTACTTCCTCGTAAAGACTAGCAATGCCAGATTAAGAGGAAGACGACGATTAAACATTACAGCGTGAACACGGCAAAGTGAATCCTTCGACATAATTTATTCCATCTCGAAAATTACACAAAACAATGGAAAGACGACCTTAATCCTACTGAGTCGACTGCCAAGGTGTTCATCGCTTGATTCACTCCATTTGCACCTTTATTTTTCTTTAATATTGTCATATTTCTTGGCTTCCAAATTCGTCTGTTTGTAACCTTGGTATCTACAAAGACACAAAATTAATCTGAGGAAATACTTAGCCTTGGGACAGAATGAAATCAACAAATATCTTGGTAAACTCGGCCCATTTTAAATTTCTGTCTAAAAGTTTTAAATATTCGTCATATTTATAAAGCTACTCGTCACCCTCTTATGAAATATGTCCCAGTCTATTTAGTGTTATTGGAGCGAACATAAAACATTTATATTTGACTGAGTCGATACTTTGACCAATTATTGAGTCAAAATTCAATCATTGATTGTCATCGATTCATTGATTTTGATTTAATTAACTCAATCAGAGAAGATTTTTTAAAATTCGGATCAGATTTACGTTCAGACTAACAGGTGACTTTTCATTTTGATGAAGATAAATTTTTAGTTATTTTTGTAATTGATATGTTCCTCATTCCTTTAACTAATATTGTAAATATGAATTTTGAGTCCTTCATTCGTTAACTAACTTTGTAAATATCATTTTTAATTGTAGCACCTGGAGGGAGACGAAACAGTTTCCGAAACGTCGTCAAATTTCTCTATTTATGAACTTTACAAATTTCCCGTTTAAATAAAGTTATGAAAAACATTTTAATATAGTTAATTATGGTTGTCGAAAAATAAAAAAAGGAACTGAAAAATATTAAAGAATATAAATTTTGGAATTATTGTTTGTATTCAATTAGCACTGTAGGAAGTGACCATAATTAACCTCCGTAAAATTTTTATGAGTTGTTGAATGTTATTGTTGAATGTTTTACATAACCTCTGTAAAATTCTATAGAGCTATTTGATGTTTGTGAAAAGGTTTAGGATGAAACCATGGATTCTCGATACATTTCTGACATAAAACATACAATGTGTCAACTTAATGTATTTTTACATTTTAATACAAACAAAATGCATCTATCTTACTCGCATAGGATAAACGTTTCTAATACAAAAAATCGTGAATTTGTGCACGAAAACATGATAGGGAACAAATTGAATTAAATATGGAAATTCAATTATATCATTCTTCTATTCACTCCATTGCTTTGCAAAGTAAGAGATTAGTATGCAAAACGCAATATTTCAATGAATGTATGCGCCCTTTATTGCGTTAAATCCACAATCATGTTTCAATGGGAAGTCTGATTTATTCCGACTGCAAACAGGTAACTTTGAGCGATCGCAATCATTGGGATTTGCATTTTAATAACAAAATAACATCAACAACCACAAAATAAAATGTTCTGTCAGTAGTTTTGTTTTATATCTGAGATAGCTAGTAAGATTTACATGCGTTTCAATGCCAGACCACGGGAACTTCTATAAGAATAGAGAGAATCATTTATTTAATTTGGAACTGAATGCAAATCTTGGCCATGAGCAAAAGTGAGAAGTGTGCTTATTTTTGACCAGATTGTTCATTAGGAAAGAGCCTAAGTATACTTTATTTCAAATATGTAAATGGCACATTTGGATCTTTGGAAAGACAAAATTTCCATCCGCCATCTTCGTTCCTTTCACGAGGTATGTTGTATGGCGACGTGTGTTGAAAGGCATTGTTTGAATTTTTTTTTAAATTAGAAGTTGATTGTATTGTAATGCGTTTTTATCTTAATAAACAGACTGTATTTTTTATAACAATTTATTTATTGTTAGACAATAAATTGTTACACAATATTGCTATAAAAATTACAGTATGTTTCTTGAGGCCAAAAACTATTACAATAAAATAAACATTATAGCAGACGTTAAAAGTAGTTTCGAGCTGTGTTAAGCTTTATTTCACAAGTACATGTTTTGAAAACGAGCGACTTTAGGAGCGAGTTTTTAAATTTGTACGAATGTAAAAAAGCAACATTATAAACGAGTTGCATACTATATATTTTTGTATAACAGCATTATACATGTAAAAGAGAATCAAACTTAATTTTGATAAACAACTTCCCTGTGACGGCTCGGGTATTTGACATCGAGCGAGAAAACGGTGGTCGGCTGTCCCGTTTAGCTCTACCTCCCCCCGATTCTCTCGCTACGATTGGCAGAATGTGTGATGACGCAATCATTCGTGACATAAAATCTAATACGTCATCATCTGTGCCGTAAAATGCCCGATCATTAACGACTTCTTGCAACATAAAAGGTTCTTTTATAATACTGGAATACAAAAATATATTTATTATAATTAGATGTTGATATTTAAATATTGAAGTTTCTTGAATTCACATTTTCGTGGCCAAAGGCAGAGGGTAGTCTCTACATACCGTCTACGTTGTGAACCATCTTTCCGAAATGGCCGGCTAGAAGAAGTACACTTTTAAAGGTCAAAAACCATTACAATAAAATAAACATTATAGAACATTACAACATAGCAGCATTACTCCGAAATTTCAAATATTATAACTGAAACGAAACCAGACCTGTTATTAATAAGCGAAACATGGCTAAAATCTACAATAAAATCAGGACTCGTATCGGTATCTAATTATAAACTCCTTCGGAATGATAGGTCGATAATTAAAAGCAATTTAAAAGAAAAGATGGGTGGAGGGGTCGCATTGTTTGTTCGCAATGACATTAAGGTTAAAGTAGTCGCTCACTCCACATCTTCTTTACCTGGCATGGAATACATGTTTGCAGAAATCCAAATTGGAATGAAACATTTACTTGTTGCTGTTGTTTACTGGCCCCCCGAAAACGGGAGTTTTATCCGAATTAGAGATTCCCCTTTCGCAGTTCGCAAGTAAATATCAGGATATCATAATCATGGGTGATTTCAATTGCGATCTGAAGGTACCGCTCACAAACTCGGCCGAAAAGTTTATTGATACTTTTAATTCATACAATTTACAAATATTAGAATTTGGCCCGACTCACTTAGCATTAGGAGCTGAAACATGGATAGATCACGCGATTGTGTCAGACACTTCGAAAGTATTAATGTACGGTCAGATATCTATTTCGGGAGTATCAAAGCATGATTTGCTATTTATGGTGTACTCTATAAAATGTCCTAAATATAAGCAAAAAATTATCCGCTACCGTGACAACAAAAATATTAATTCCGAGGCTATGTTCGACGACAGTGCCAAAGCTCCTTGGCATGACGTTTATAGTCAAACATCTCTTAATAGTAAAGTAGAAGTCTTCAACGAAATTATTTCTAACCTTTTCGATAAACATGCACCATGGAAAACGCGACGTGTGACACGTCCCGCGGCCCCATGGCTTACAAATACATTAAAGCAATTCATGCAGGAACGCGACTCAGCTTACCATCGCTTCAAGTGTAATAAAACCTCTGAAAATGAAAGAGAGTACAAAAAGTTACGAAATTCCGTAAAACAAAAAATTAGAAACGCAAAAATTCGATATTATCATGATGTCTTTAAAGTAAATACAAACACAAAAGACGTTTGGAACAAACTGAGAGACCTCGGAATCACGAAAGCAAATTCTTCTGAAATTTCTATCGATATGCCCTTGAATGATATTAATGACTACTTTGTAAATGTTTCAAAACCAATACCACCTTCTGTCAAGCGTAATACATTACAGAGACTTTCGAGCAACTCACCTGCTATCAGGGATAAATTTTATTTCCATAACGTTGATCATCAAGAAGTTAGTAAAATTGTTCTTTCACTAAAATCAAATGCAAATGGCTCCGATGGTATCACAGCCACACAATTGAAATTTGTTTTACCATTTGCCCTTCCGGCACTCACGCATTTAATTAATTTCTCATTAACAACGGGAACCTTTCCTCAAGCGTGGAAGCTTGCACATGTTCGCCCCCTGCCAAAATCTGAACTGACCTCGGCGTCTTGCAATTATCGCCCAATTAGCATATTGCCGACAGTGTCTAAAGTTCTGGAAAAAATTGTTCGAAAACAGATTGTAAAACACGTATCCGACTCAGATCTGCTCGATAACTTTCAATCCGGCTTTAGAGAAGGTAGAAGCACACAAACCGCTTTATTGAAAGTAACTGAAGACATACGAAAAGCGCTAGATGATGGCCTCGTAACTGTATTAACTCTTTTAGATTTTAGTAAAGCATTCGACTCTGTAGATTACGACATCCTAATAGCGAAGTGCAAAAATCTAAGTTTTTCTGATTCCACCATCTCTTGGATTGCAACCTATCTCTACAATAGGCAACAAATTGTAGTAGTTGACGATCTGCACTCCAATCCAAAACCTCTCCAACGAGGAGTACCTCAGGGATCCGTGTTAGGTCCACTGTTCTTCTTAATTTACATGAATGACCTATCAAACGAACTTACGGAATGTAGTCATCATATGTACGCGGATGACCTGCAAATTTATATCTCCGGGAAACCATCACAGGTAGAAATGCTAATAAATAAATTAAATAATGAACTCTCATCTGTAGTCAAATGGTCAATGAGAAACGGACTCAATTTAAATCCTACAAAATCACAAACCATCATAATTGGCTCTTCTCAAATGCATAAGAAACTTGAAGGTTCATATGTACCTGATGTGCTTATAGACAATGTTGTAGTACCTCGTCATACACAAGTCAAAAACTTGGGCTTAATTCTTGATGATCATTTAAGTTGGGAATATCAGATCCGAAATGTCTGTCGGAAAGTTTATGCTTCTTTGCAATCCCTTAGATATATCGATAAATGTCTCCCTACTAATACGAAGGAAATGTTGGTAAAAACCCTGCTGTGTCCTCATTTCGACTACGGGGATATTGTGTATAACAATTTAAAAGATTCACTCGCTCAAACTCTGCAGAGGGCTCAAAATTCCTGTATTCGTTTCATTTATAACATAAAAAAATACGATCACATCTCTGGAGTTTATAAACAGCACAAAATATTAACACTAAAGGATAGGCGCTTGTATCACAGCCTTTGTCTTTTATTTAAGATGCTAAAAATGGGTTCCCCGACATACTTAACAAATTATTTTGTACACCTTAAATCATCTAGATTTCAAAAATCCCAGTTACTCTGCATTCCAAAAAGCAAAACCAGCTACTACAATAAATCGTTCGCAATTACTGTAGCCCGCGAATGGAATAAATTGCCTCCCAATATTAAAAACTCCTCTTCATTAACATCTTTTAAGAAGCACCTGCATGACTTTTTTACAAAGTAAAATACACCATTTTGCTATTTAAATCACTGTAGATTACGGGTCAAATAAAAGCTATTTCTTAGGATTGTTAAGATTAATATGTTTTAGAAATAACATTAATGTTTCTTTTGTAAATGTTACTTTCTTGCGACCTGTTTGATACTGCCGGAACTGTACTTTCATTCGTAGGAGCAGAGGCGGTTTTAAACAAGAAAACCACCCTTTGCAGCATGGACCTTAGCTGAGGATACCATCCCAAAGACCCGTTACTTCATGTTAGCTTAGTTTCCATTGTATTAGGACACAGTCTGCCTGGTGGGTTTTCCCCGACTAGCGGGTTTTCCTCCAGGATCGAGCGACGTGTGATGGTGTCTTTCTGTATTAATAGATCACAGTCGCTCGGGGTGAATACCAGGCTGTCGCGTAGCGCGCAGATATTTAAAGCACATAATCTTATTTAATTCAAATTGTATTTTCAATCTCAGACTTGATTTTAAAATTATTTCAAAATTATTATTGTAACATTTTATCCATTTAACCTCTGATGTTGTCTATTTATAAGTTGCTTTAAATGACGTTTGCTTTCCACTAACTACTTACAACTTGTAGATTATATTACTTTTAAATTTTTAGATAACATTACTTTTTAGTAATTTTACTATTTAATACATTACTCTGTATACTTGTGACATGTGGTCAGGCGGAAGAGCGGGCCTGATGGCCCGAGCCTCGCCATATTAATAAAGGCATATTATTATTATTATTATTATTATTATTATTATTATTATTATTATTATTATTATTATTATTATAACGAAACGAAAACGAGCGACTTTAGGAGCGAGATTTCAAATTTGCACGAATGTAATAAAGCAACATTATAAACGAGTTGCATACTATATGTTTTATATAACAGCATTATACATTTAAAAGAGAATCAAACAATTTTGCGAAACAACTTCCCTGTGACGACTCTGGTATTTGACATCGTGCGAGCAAACGGTGGTCGGCTGTTCCGTTTAGCTCTACCTCCCCCTGATTCTCTCGCTACGATTGGCATAATGTGTGATGACGCAATCATTCGTGACATAAAATCTAATACGTCATCATCTGTGCCGTAAAATGCCCGATCATGAACGACTTCTTGCAACATAAAAGGTTCTTTTATAATACTGGAATACAAAAAATATATTTATTATAATTAGATGTTGATATTTAAATATTGAAGTTTCTTGAATTCACATTTTCGTGGCCAAAGGCAGAGTGTAGTCTCTACATACCGTCTGCGTTGTGAACCATCTTTCCGAAATGGCCGGCTAGAAGAAGTACACTTTTAAAGGTCAAAAACCATTACAATAAAATAAACATTATAGAACGAAACGAAAACGAGCGTCTTTAGGAGCGAGATTTCAAATTTGCACGAATGTAATAAAGCGACATTATAAACGAGTTGCATACTATATGTTTTATATAACAGCATTATACATTTAAAAGAGAATCAAACTTAATTTTGCGAAAGGCAAACAAAGGCAGAGTGTAGCCTGTGTTGTGAACCATGTTTCCGAAATGTTCGGCTAGAAGAAGTAGACTTTTCGGAGACGTGGTTCTTCGCCCACCTCAAAGAAAGGCTTTTCGTCGCGCGCGAAGAAGTACACTTTTCGGAGACGTGTTCTTCCCCACCTCAAAGAAAGGCTTTTCGTCGCGCGCAGGGGCGCAGCCATCGCAGGCCCTCGGATGGGCCGTTGCGCGAGATCAGTGCAGCGCGCGAGTTGACGCATGAGAGCTCAAGGCTATAAATATGTTAACGGGCGCGTTAGCAGGCGCCGCGTTTACGCGTTCGCGCCCATCAAAACCGCGTCTGCAATGGCGGCTCGCGGAGCCAGCCGCCCGCGCGAAGCGGGGACAGCTCGGAGACGAGGGCGGAGGCAACCGCGGACGCAGTCAGCGACTACTCGGCTGGCCGGGAGACGCCGCGTCCTGTAGTACGATTTATTTAGGCGGGCTCTTGACGTAAATCAACTATTGCGGTTTCATCCAATCGGGAGATTATATGTCGCTACTGCGACGTCACTATCGGGAGGTTCAAGCTCCCGATTGGATGTAACCGTGAACAGCTGATTTACGTCAAGTGCACGGTTAAATAATTCCTAGTATATGCCCAGATGCCAACGTTTTGGCCAATCTTCTGCGACCTTCCTAGCAGCGAAATGCATGGAGGGCGAAAAGTAGCATGGAGAAGCCCTCAGATGCCACGCGCTTTCCGAGCACGGGTTCAGACCTCGGCTGATGCCTGTGGAAGAGGCGCCGGTGGTGGCAAAGCGTCATGTTCTCTGGGCCTTTCTCCCACTCTTTACTATCATTCACATCATATCTTCATTGTCACCTTCATTTCATGGATGAGGCAGGGCAGCCTGTTGCGAAAACCATCTTCTCGGACGACCCATACTCCTTCGGCCGGCAGGTTTGTAGCACCTTGCCAGTCGAGTAATTCTCTTCAGCTCATTTGTTCCAGATGACCGCATTAGTTCATTTAGTGGCACTGATCATCCTTTCAAGACTAAATATCAGTAACTCTAAGTAACGTATTTCTTTATTCCACATTTCCTCTCTCTCATTGTCACTTTCCTATTAGAAACATTCACCCGCTTCCAGAGATACTCATGAGGACTAGGCACGGGAATTTTAATAAGGAGGGCTCATATCCCACGTCTGAATGTTGGGTTTCCAATGCCACTCCACGTGAAATTTGTGGAGTAAGAAGTCATTTTTTCTCGTATTATTCCGTTTCCTCTCCCTCGTTTCATCTTTCATAACTTACTATCACGATTACATATCCATCAAAACCATTCATCGACCGGGAGGTGCCAACGAGGCCCGTCACTTTCGAATTTTCGACTAGCTTTACAGCTAGGTCGAATCCAATCGCTGTCTGTAGGATAATTCTAGCGGGCGCCTGTTTATTCCGGTAGTTTTCGTGGTTTCTCAGATCAATACCACGCGAGTACCTGATCAGTACCCTACCTTAACAAAGTGGCCACGGACCAGATGCGATCTTTATTTCCTCGCCTTTGTGCAATATTATCTCCTTATATGAACTTACACACACATGCACTACAATACCACACATACAAGATCAATCGGAAGCTTAAAGGTGGTTTCTCAGCTCTCCTGCATATTCTCCATCTGAAGAGATGGTCCATTGGGGGGATACTTGGAAGAGGAATGCATAAATATATGATAGTATGCGAATGATTTCATCAATTATTGATTGTCCATAATACACGAAATATATATATTAATATGGAAAAAATATTTTATCACCGGCACTCTGCTCGGTTACGTTTTTCAAGTGGTGGCTGACGTTAATGGGCAAGAAGTTACAATATAACATTACGTAAGCTTTTTTTTAAATTTAAGGTCGCTTTTTAACTACTTGGTCATGTAGCGACCACTGTGATTTTTGACGTTATCAGGAGAACACATAAGAACCACATGAATACACAAACATACATGCATGCATCGGGCGGGATTCGAATCCACGAACCTTTCCAATCGAGGCAGTCACGCTCCTTCAGCCTTAACGAACTCGGCTATCAAGGCCAGCTTTCACCTTTATAATACGAGAAAGAATGTGCTGGTGTAGCACCAGAAATTTTTTCGAATAATGCTTAAGTAAAAAATGTATTATAATTCACAGCCGCTTCTTAAAATTACGCGGAAACGTAATAACAAAAGGATAAAATAGCAGAGCCAGCCTAAAGATGACGCGTGTTTAGCAAATGTTTCTCTAGTGTCTAACATCGCCGCCGGGGGCGTTTCCTTGCGCGGGGGCCACTACGTCACACGATTCTTCCAAGCAAAATACGCTGTTTGCACCGCTGCGAGAAAACCGATCCGAGCTGAGCACAGTTCGGTAGTTAACGATTGTGACCGTGATTCAGTCGAACAGAAACAAACCGAGTCAGTTGTCTTTAAATCGGTAGCACACAACGTCAAGAGGCAGAGATTGAATTGGGCGGTGATTTCACGTCTATTGTGGATCCTGGCAGCAACAGTCTCCGCTCGCGAGCGCCCCTCGTTGAAGCGCTGCTTTCACAGGCTTCTCTCGAGCGCTCGAGGAAGCTCCAAAGTGTCTCCATGGAAGGCGAGATGGGTCTTCGCAATGGCCTAAGACAAAAGGAACGTCTCTCCTGGCTGATAATTCCTTCCATCGCCCCATTTTATTAATGAAAGTTTCATGGACATGTTTATTCTCACTAACATTTATTAGTGAACGTCAGTTTTAACAAAAACATGTAGCTAAACAAAACAATATAGCTTAATATCGCATTCACACATTAACACACATTAGTTATAATTAATTATAATTAACACTAAATATAATCAAATGTACAAGAAATTACGTTTTAAACAAATGCATTGTATGCGTACATCCAATACTTTTACGTCAGTCTTTATTTATAAAGTATGAAACGTTTTCTAACGGTGCATTTTAGTAATATCACTATCTAGGAATTGACAGCACAAAATTATTTATTTATTCCATTATTGCAGATTCACTAGCTCTTCAATTGCTAATTTTACTAGAACCTATGAGTGATCTAATAAATAGAGGAAGGTAATAATGATCTTGAGGTGAACGAAGTTTACTTAATCAGGAATTTTAAAAATATGACTAAATTTGTTAAATCTTAATACACAAACACTTATGTTTTAAAAGATGTAGTATTTTAACTCGTCCCGAGAATAAAATAATAAAAAGACTGAAATCACATGGTGTTAAATTACGTAGGCTGAAATGAAAGTGTTAAGTAAGAAAACTTGGAGTTAAACAGCACGTACTTTCTCGCATTCTTCTGACGGTTATGTAATATTAGAATTGAACTTCTGTCCTACTAACACTCCAGCCATCACTAAAAAAAGACTGAAAGAATTCAAACAAAGAGCCTGCGGTGCGCATCTGTAATTATCTCGATGGTCAGGAACAGAAATTTCCTACATCTACAAAACAAAACAAACGGAATAAATCACTGTTAAGAGTATTTGCAGCGCATTAGATCGACAAGCAAAACAAATTTCACACTAGATTGCTTGATTGCATTGAAGTGAGCTTCCATGTTTTTAATACAATAATCAGAGATCAATACTTTCAAAAGTTAAAGAATTATGTAAATTAATCATCAAGAACTGAAGGCTATCCTATATTTATATTATCGATTAAAGAATGCATTGAAATGTGGTTAAAAATTTTATCATTTAAATATTATATCTGCAACACAAAAGAAGCATTTCTACGAAATTATTATTTGAAAGAAAATTCATCATTAAAATTAAACAGTTACTCAACAGGTAACAGTAATGAGAGATCCCTGAAAAAAATATACGTCATATTTCTTTTGAAAGTGAGTATTATGTGAACAATATTATTCATAGAGACATACTTTGGACATCTGCAACTGGACGTTGCTAAAAATGCAATTCCGAACTCACGTTTTCTACACGAAAATATAATAACGAAGTATTCATCATTGCACTCACACATTTCAGTATTTACGCAAAAATGTTCAATTAAAAATTATGAAGAGACTATCTTCCGTTAAAAATGATATTAAAAACTGCCACTGTTACATTTGCAGTTCAACGGAAAGACGAAAATTTTGTGAACAATACAAAACAATTAAGAAGTCTTACGTACACGTAAGCTTCCGTGGCTCGAGTTCGGGACTGCTTGGGTGACGCCGCGTCGTTGGTTGAGAGGCCGACGTTTCGCCTGTCACCACGCAGGCTTCCTCAGAGTAATGACACAGCATAGCTTCGACTCCGATGCTATGTACTGTCAGGTCTGGGTTCCCGATTAATTAAGAAGTCTTAATTTATACATATTGAAATATAGTATGTTGTGGGGAATATGTTTCACTAAAGCTTGAAACCCAGTGGAGCGACTGCTTCCTTTGAGAAGTAGAGAAAAGCCAAAGTGGCAGTTCGTGGAAGAGATTTATGAGGTGGATTCGTTGCCGGCCCACGCGGTGAGAGTGCGAGTTGATATATTGATTAATTATTTCATGTCTCCGCGCGCGTCGTCTGCTACCGTCATTAGTCCCGTAAGTGTGGTGCATTATGGGAGGGGGGCGGCGATCTCGCCCTCACTTGACGGCGAGATCCGCCGGCGCCAACCTATTGAATTCAATTGAATTGAATTGAATTGAATTGATGCCTTATTTTACGTGGCGAGACTCGGGCCAACAGGCCCGCTCTTCCGTCTGACCACGCAAATTTCGTTACGCTCCTTTCACCAACTAGCAGAGAAAGGAGGTATTTCTTGGGCGAGAAACAGGCGATTTGAATTTAGCTCAGAGGCGTCATTTAGGCTTGAGGCTTCCTTTTACATGCAAGCAAATCTACTAACATGGTTTAGGTATAGGTATTGTGGTGAGTTATCGTTGGCATTTCCAATGAAATAATTATATGCCACGTCATTGCCAACAATATTGTTTATTAAAAGAGCAGCTTTCGATGGCTTAGCGATCACCATCAGTTTTCTGCTGTATGGTAGCCACAAAAAGGACTACAACAATAAACAAGATTGTTGGCAAAGACAACGCATATAATTATTTCACTACTAACATGGACTTTCTTCCCCTTCAAGGAGGCGTACGAAGGATTTTTTCGTCCTTAAAAATCCACGGCTTCGATCGTGTTTGAACCCGCGAACTTGGGTATAACAGTCCATCGCCACCTACTCTTCGGCTTGCGTGGTTTTTCCTCCACCAGGTATCTCCCACATGCTCTGAGCTCCTGACCGGTCGCGGGATCGGCGGGGCTTGTTAACAAACGGTCGTGACAGATGAAGCTCTTCGTGCGCGGCGACCGATGGCCGAGCGCCCCAAATACGTCGGCCGCGTGCAAATGAGAGCGCGCCACCCACGCGCGCTCTGGGCGTTCATTGCGCCGCCGCCGCCGCCGCTGCTAATCACCATTGCAAACACAGGGCGCCGCCGCGCGCTCGCAGCTGTCAGCGTTAACAACAGGCAGTTTTTCCCCTCTCTCGCTCAAACAACAGACTGCAACGTTTGAGTTTATCCGTGCGCGATTGACCGTCGGACCTCGGGGGGTCACTTTGAAATACACCCGCCGACTTTCGGGGTTCTCGCTTGAAAAATTGGCGTTTGGAAGAACGGAAGGCTGGTTGAAAAAACGACTTAATTAATGTAATTGATTCAAAGCAAAATATTCCCGAAAGCCCGCCCGTTTCTTTGAGATGGGAGAACCATTACTTACTGAGCGTCTGTTCAAATGGGTCTTGGGTTCGAGTTCTCTAAAAGCATCATGGGTTGTTTCTGGGCGCATCAACTGCTATTGTCGTTGTTCTCGTTAGTGCAGTGAATGTTTTATGACTGGTTGTAGCGGCGTTCCTTCTCCACTTGATGGTAAAATTTGGAGACGACCTACACGTCAGATTGTGGGGGATTTTCCCTTGCACGTATCTCCTTCCGCAAGACATTACAAGACAAGCTCTAACATCCCGATTAGTTTGCCGACATGTGTGGTCGTGTAGTGCATATACAATTAGGGGAGATGATTGAACAGGGATGAGAAAATAAATATCGCAACCGTTCTGTGGCACATTTTTTAGAATACTCCTCTGGTATTCGGCAAAAACTAACCATCAGAGCAGCCGTCAGCTGATATACCACACTTGTGAATTACAGTTTTTACAATCAAATATAATGTTTATACCTTATTACCAGCAATTCATGGTGACTTTAAGCGATCTTTTGGAAAGCGTTTCATTATCCTGAATGGTGTATAAGCTCTAAGGCCAAGGTTGAAAATTCTTTTGTTAGGACAAGCTTAAAGACTTGAATAAAAAATGTTCGATAGTTTAGTTATGTACACTTTTATGCAACTAATGTTTAATACGTTTTGGATTTGTGCATTAGGAATAAGCCAAGGAGCTTTGGCAACCAGTCTTAGAAATTTGTTTGGGATTATTTCCAATTTAGTAATATGCGTGTTTGCAGCCCCCCCCCCCCCTACTGAGCACGCATAAGTGAGCGACGGGCGAATTGTAGATCTCTAAAAATTGTAACTCCATTTTCTACTCTTAATGCAGAATTTTTATTTATTAATGGGTAAAGTTTGACCATTTTGCATAGTTCAATAATCTAAAACCAAAATAAACTTAATTCTAGGCACGAATATAGGTATTGAACTCACCACGTGCAACCTTCGTAATTTTTTCACTTAAATTGGACAAAAATATTGAAGCTAAATATATACATCTTCTAAGAAATGACCTTGGGATTGTAAATGATCCGTCACTAACGCTTTCCATCAGTGCATTGCATTCTGCTACACATTTCACTGCAGCTCAGTTATTAAAAAGTCTTCTCAGAATTTACACATCAAAGCAACTTGCAGTTTCACGAAAGCTGGGAGAAGGGATTGAGAGAGTGCGGGGCGGAAATCAGACAGCAAGGTAAATAAACAGTCAAAAGAAATAAATAGAGCCGCCAGGAAAACGTATACGGAATGAGCAAGATTAGTCGGAAATGTTACACCACCTCTGCTGTGTTTGTTCCAAGTTGATGTAACTCTTATTTTATATTTGGGAGTTACCCTCATTTTATTGTAGAGTTAAAGCAGATAAAACCAAACTAGTCTTTCTCGCTTAGCAGAATCGTGGTCTTTACGATTTCGTTTTACTACGTACGTAGTACCGAAAAATACGGCAATCGGTGATTTTCAGCAGAAAGTCTTACTTTCGGCCCTGGTAACGAAAAAGTGGATAAATCTTGTTCCTTTTAAAAGTAAATTACTTCCTCTAACATGTTGTATAGTCAAAATCCATAGGGTGCTTGATGCAGAAAAATCAATTGACGGAAACACGTCATTCCGTCTGTCTGTCGATTCAGTGGCTCTATTCGTCTGAGTCGGTCCCTCGGCTTACATCCGTCCGTTTCTATCCGTCTCTCTCCGCTCTACAATGAACTCTACAAAACACATTTCTAACGACAAATTCTTTGTTTCTAGTTTCTATACACATTCTTTGAAGAAGTGATTTTCAGCGCAAGGTTGAATTTGAAATGGAATTCTCCATTATGATAACTTGATATTCTTAGTATGTCAACTTTTGCAGTGAGTCTGCCCGTGGAATGTTATTTCTGAGCCATCTTTTGGGATGAAATTACATTTTTTCATACTAAAATAATTATATATTTCAATGTTAATTATTAATTATAACCAATAATGCAAGAAAGTACGTGCTGTTGAAGTACCTCCAGTTTCCCATAGTATTAGAATTCTGGTAGGAAATGGTGTGGAATTTACGTCAATTAACGTCACTTGGATGGTAGATTTGAGGCTTAGTTTTGCCGTATGTTTTTATTTTTATTTTTTTCAAACGTACGACAAAACTCGCCTCAAATCTATGATTATAAGAATTATTTCTCTAAACTGCTTACGCAGTATAGAGAAGGTAAAAACAATAACATTATTTCAGGATAATTTTTCGTGTATATTTAAACATAGAATTGTCAGAGACTGATTTTGAAAACAATTAGATGAGACGGTGTTAAGCAATACAATCATTAGGTTCCTATATAATTCTGCGCTTCCATTTCCAGTTAACCTTTTGCTGACTTACAATATTAAATGTATTTTTTTCGCCAAACTGACGCTGCTTTGTCTTTTCATAAGACGCTTTGTAATGGTATTTTCTGTTTGTTTCAGGTAAAACAGAAGAAGATACTTATCAAATGAAAGCAATGGTCCGTTGCAGCCAATCACGATACATCACTGACTACTCTTGGTAATAGATAAGCTACATCACTTTGGAATGATCGATAATATACATTTACCTGAAAAAATACTAACCTTGGTTACTAGTCTTATTGAAATTATTTCAAAGAATAAAGGTCCTGAGATTTCCTAAATAATGTACTTAGTAACCAAGGATTACCACAGGCAAGTAGCATATAGATCCTAAATGTGAGTTCATGCTCCGTGGATTTTATTTCGTCTGTAGAGTCGATTAACAACACGGAGCGCTAGAGGTAATGACCCCGTCGACTATGAGCTGCGAGAGTTTTTGTCAACGTCGGTCTGGATTACTTTCTGAACACTGTTCGTCGAACGAACCCACGCGGCAGCCACGCACGTTCTAGTATCGTTGGCAGCGGTTCGTATTTTAGTTCCTGCAAGTAGGCGCCGTAGGAGAGCGCGCCACTGTAATGGTTTCCTCCACGTTATATGGGGGTTGAAAGGTCCTGTGCGCCACCTTCACCTAGAGGCGCGTGTCCGACCGCTCACAGTGGAGAGAAATCGGCATCTCCACTCCTCCGAACTCAAATATTTCTTTTAGTTTCTTTTACAAAAAATGATTGATTGATTAGTGGTCCCGGGAGCGTCAACTGCTAAGGTCATTAGTCCCTTAAGTATTGTGCATGTTTTCCTCCTCTCGAGCCGGGAGTTATCATCCCCCGCTGAATGGTGGGACCCGGAGCCGGCCTACCGTCGGCTAGCAGGCTTCTCCCCAACCAGGTATCTCCCACCAGCGGGGCATCGCCACAGCCGCGACAAGCTCTAAGCTCCCGACTGGTCTCACGGAATGTGTGGTGGTGTGGTGAATGTGGGGGTAAGTGTGCGTAAGTAAGGGATGTGGACAAGGTTAGAGCAAGGAGAGACAGCGCGCGGTTCCTTGCTAGTGTCGAAAATCCTGCCACCGTCGGGACTCGAACCTAGGACTTCCCAGTCAGAGACACAGCAGTAAATTCAGTTGATGCCGTAAACCACATAACCAGGTCAATTTTTTAATGAAAACCGAGATAGCTTGTATGTAACGGTGGTAATCAAATAAGCTCAGAATATAATTCAACTGCTTTCTGAGGATACGTATTTTGTCTGTATTCAACTGCCTTGAGAATCATCGAGAACAAATCCCGATGATTTGTGAGAATCTGAATTCATCACGCAGTCCAACGCCTGTCGAATGTCGGTCAACGATGGATTCCAACACTGCGAATCCGCAATCGCCAGCGCAGCGCCCTCGCCCACTGCGCCGGCGGGGGCGGCGGGGGCGGCGGCGCCAGCCCTGCGGGCGGGAGGGCGATTGGCGTGAGGCGGCGCACGGGGCGACACGCGACGGCTGGCCGTGACACGCACGCGCCGCCCCCCTCGCCCCCGCGTCGCGTGCGCACGGCCGCGCGCTGCATCAACCCGCGTTAGGAGACCCGTGGCCAAACAGAAACAGCCCCGCGCCGCGCACGCTCACGGAAGCGGGGCCCGCGAGGGTGGGCCGGAGCCCGCTGCAGTGCGAAACGCCCGCCAGGAACCCTTTACGGAGCACGTTTTAAGGAACGCTTTCATAACTGTGTGCAGTCGCATTTGAAACGTACGTACATTTCTCTATTCACATTGTATACTTCTCTAATTAAGAAGCAAAAGTGGTACTTTGCATAATGAGCATCATTATGAAACAGTTTTCATTACAGTATAGGTGTTAGACCAATCCCAGCGAAGTTAACAAATGAAGCGATGAAAGGTAATTTGTCTTTGAGCATCGTTGTAGTAATTATTTCATCAGATTAGGTCTGTTAGCATAACATGTAAATACAGAATTCCGGTTGTGGTATTAGTCTTAGCTTTTTTATGGAACAATTTTTTTAATGTTTTATTTTAAAATGTTTAAAAGTAACATATTTGGACGACTTCATTCGATCCTATTTGACTCCAGAAGTAGTTAAGGGAATATTTGACTGACCTCAAGAATTACGCACAACAGTTTGTATTATACGTATGTTGAGGCTGCATGGTTTAGTTTTGTATTTTACTTTGGAAAAAACTGGACAATATAAGGCAATATATCAACATATTGAGTGATACTACTGAATCACGCGAAATAAGAGTTTCCAGAAGTAAGGCAAAACGCAGAAACGGCGATATCAAGTTTATTGCTAGAAATTAAAAAATAAAACTAGTGGAAAACGCGACAAATGAAACTTTTCCTTCTCTTAACAGGAGCTACTCATATTTCATCTTTAAAGATCTAAAATTAAGGGATATATCCGCTGACAAAGAAACCTGTCTTTCATAATGAAGGTGCAGGAAAGGTTCAAAGAAATGTATACTTCTGCAGTTACGAAGATTTTAATGAAAAGTCAATACAGTATTTATTGTTTCTTGCGGACAGGCAGACCGCAGTCCAATTGGTGATGAAATGGCGAACGCTTATTGAATTATATTACCGACGCCAGATAAATCTAGTACTAACCAATTGGATCCACAATAAATATTAGCTGCAGTTTGTAAAATAAGACTTGAACACACGTATCATATGGTAATTTATTAAAAAATGCTTCAGCTGCACAATTTGCGACCACTAATTCTCACGGCCCTTGGAAATCTCCTCTAAGAATTCTTACATAAGATTTTGTCAAAAAAATCGGCTCCACATCTTTTTGTTTCAATTTCAAGTTTATGGCACAAGTGTTATTTTCATTAAAAAATGAATTTTCAAAAACCACAAAAGTGTACATGACGTTTGTTCTCTGGAATGAAGGAAAGAGCAATTTCTTTTTCAATATTCTCCATTGGTCAAGACCTTCCCCGACGACCGCGCGTCTGGATGAGAGGGGCAGACAATAGAGTTGTCGTGAGATGAGGCAAGGCTTTGTGCAGGGATCGCGATGTGAGCTCGGGTGCCTACGAAAGACCGGGTATTGGCGGGTACATGATCAAAGCCCACTAAGTTTTCCAACACTGGCAAAGGATTTGAACCAAGGTGTGTGATGGAGACATTCGAATCCCTTCCTGTAGATAGGTGGTGTCCTGTCCACGATTAATTTATATTTTTCAAAATTGCACGCAGAAAACAAGCAGATAGTTTATTTGAAATACAATCATGGGCGAGTTGGAAATAATTTATCAAAACAATTGATACGTCTCTTAATTTTGCTATTTATCATTTTGGTCTTTAATGTCGCAGAGATTGGAAAACATTTTGTATTATGTAAAGTCGTAAATAATTTGTAAATAACGCTATAAAGTATGTAGAATCTAGAAAAACTTGAGTGAAAAATTGAAATGTTTAACTGAATGGTATAGTTTTCTCACAATTCCACAAGCACAAATGAAATAGCTACATGACATTTCCATTATAAAATTCAAGTTAAAATACATTAAAACGAAATTTCATTACATGATTATAAAAACCATCAATAAAAATGCAAATAATAAACATTAAACATTCATTATTCGAAATCATCAGTAACATTTTTCTAAGGGATTTTAAAAGATTATTGACCTCCACGAGAGACATAAATGAATGAGCTGGAATAGGAAATTATCTTTGTAACATCTCCATATTATTACAGCAAAGGCAATGAGTAAGTTTAAAATCGTTTGAGAGGCAAAGATCGATAAATAAATAGAGACTTTGATGGAATATTCTGTTAGATTGTTTTGTCCGGAATGTTTTGCTAGATTGAATACAAACCCTGGGTAGTAAAATAGAAAAATGTATTTTTTTTAACATCACGTTACACTTTAGACCTTCCAGGTTACCTTTAAAAAGACATGCTACTATTGTTACCATCTTAAAAGGGAGAAGGGAAGAGATGAGCTCCAATCTCTTTTTCACGCCCCAGCGCGGATTCTCTGAAGCAAACACCCGTAAAGAGCCTCATTTGCCCGCACGGGAGCGGCTGTTAAGGCCCGCAACAGAGCGTGCGCGAGTGTGTATGTGAGTATGTGTGTGCGGGCGCACGCGCGCGTGTGTGCGTGCGGTGGGTGCATGTGTGCGAGAGAGAGAGAGCGAGAGAGAGAGTGAGTGATAGATGTTGGGGTCCGGAGGCCGCAAGGCATACATACGTCACGTACATCTCTCTCTGTAACATGTGGATGACAGACTGCCTGCAAATTAATTACCACGTACAGTGCCTTTCGTAAACCCGGGCTTGAATTGCTAAAATTAATCGAATGTTATATAATAACGCAAATGTCTTTTGGCGAGTTCTGTTTTTGGTTTGCTAGCTATTATATGAGCCTTGTTGGTCTGAGAAAAATGTTTGTAATCCATGAGCTTAATACAATGCAATATGATTTACATGACGATGTGATAGTTTGCTCAGCGTATTACTATGAGGGCTGTAAGGAACTTCACCGACGGAGGGGGCTCAGGGCGTTATCATATGCCACTGTAGTGCCTCTGAACGGTAGATCCTCGGGTTGTTTCAGATGGTTGGCAGGATTGTCGGTACTACCTTGTCTGTTAGCTTGAATTCAGCCGCAGCGAGCTGTCTGGAGGAGAATTCTAGCTGCGTTACGACTGCAATTATCGGTAGTTTTCCCTGGTTTCTCCGATCAACACCAGGCGAATGTGGGAGCAGGGTCCTAACAAACGGGGGACGGACCGCGCGCGATCTTTCCTTCCCCTTCCTTGTCCAATCCTCCCCCTTCTTAAACAAACCTTTACTTGCACTACACTGCCGCACAGGGCGGGAGGCCCGTTGGAAGCTTAAAGATTGACCCGGTTACCCGATGGTGGGAGATACCTGGTTGAGGAAAACCCTGCCAGCCTACTGTAGGTCGGCCACCTCCCATGATAAAGCAAGCACTTACGTCACGGGTCTAATGACCATTGCAGTTGACGCGGCCGGAAACAAAATAATCTATCAATCAGTCAGTTAAGGAGCTTTATCACAGCAGAGGTGCTGTCAACTACGTAGTATTATTGAAGATACTAAGATTTTCATTTAGAAAAAAATGTCGGTGGCTCCTCTTTCGGAGCAGCAGTGCGGCTTCGCCTCACACATCGTAAAGGCGGTAGACGAAACGAACTTTAGCTCCTTCACGAGACACGCTTTATTTATGCGCGTGGTTTAGTCTTCGCGGAGGCCGTTAAAAATGCCCCTCAAGAGTTCGCGCGAGCGCCGCCGCCGTTGGCCTTGAAACCCGGCGCCCGCACGGAGCGCGTGTCGTGCGGGTTGCCTACGACGACCACCGGCGCGGGAAGCCATGACTGCAACACGTGCTGTGCCTCGTTCACTTAAGGCTAAATATACTTGTATGGAAATTCAATAGATCGCAGTACTATCAAAATGGGAATGTACATTACCAATAATGTATGGACTTTGACTTGTTTTTAATATAGAATTTACACCTGAAGCCCATTTTCTAAACACAATACCCTAAACCTAATCATCTTACATTTAGGAAAACATAACAGACGTCTATACAAACAACCGTTTACTCAATTCATATTAGACCTAAAGCGCAGTCAAGCAGTAGAAGATGTTGTTCATTGCATTCTACATTCTGGTCTGTTCAAATACTATTAGATATAATTTGAAGATATTAGTTTTTAAGTAATTTAATTAATAACGTGATTAAATGAATCTTAATTTAATACATATGCTCGAAAGAAAACAGTAGTTACAGGGCCATCTTCTAGAGAACCTTTCATAAATATCATTGAAATGATTTAAATTAATATTATTTAGTTTTAGTTTTTTGTTATTATCCATTGCTGTCTTAACCTATAACTTTATTTGTAAACTTTCTTTCACGTTAGTATATAATACAAACCACTAGTGAACTGCGATTTTCTGTAATGAATTACCAATTAAACAGTTTCAGTGCCAATATCGTCTCTTAAAGCTGATTTTGCCAGTTTGCTCATGAACTTGATGTTTGCGCGCTGTTCGAATTGAGACATCGCGCAGACCACAGTTCTGCAAGTGGCATGTAGCAGCATCAGCACTGCGCACTGAAACATGTCCAGCATGTGTTGCTCGCGTGCGCACAGACCCACTCCCCTTACCACAAGAATATGCACGCTACTTATCGCTAGTTCGGCGATGAAAATCAATTCCAGAAACATTTTAATGACCAACGTACAATTGTCTGGGATACACAACCTCTGGATATGTCTGGCATTTGCCCCTACTATTGCTGGAACCAGGTTCTGAGAGGAGCCGCCCCCCCCCCCTACGTGGAAGAAACTCCTTTTTCAGGAAGACTCTTACATAAATTTAATAATGATTTCATAATACATTCGTGATAAAAGTAAAGAATTACAGAAATAAAGAATATGTAATTCTAATCTAAATATAGAAATTACAAGAATCAAGAACAAAATTTAGTTGCGTCCATTTCATACGCTATTAATTCGTACCGTGACAGAAAGAACACGTTACCATTTAACCGAGTGAACGATTTATACTGACACAAGTGACTTTGCTGGTCCGAGCCTTGTCCGCCTACCCCCGGACGCGAGTGGGCGCCGTGCCAACGGGCGGACCTTGGGGTACGCCCCTGTCTCCCATCGACCAGGTCCTCTCGCCCTACCGACGCCCACCATTCGCATGCACGCACGGCTCGGAGGAACAGCGATAGCTCTACATGAGAATCTTGCAATTACGAAACGAAAACCAGGCTCTTGCAAAAGACCGTTAATGTACCATCAATTAAGGCTACATTTTCTTATTGAGGTACTTGATTTTTTTTCTTAATTATCTCCGTCTCCTTTAATACAATGAAAAATGTTTTCTTAAAATGTAAATGTTTCTAAATTTGTACATTGTTCAATTCATTTTAATATTATTGATATGCAAGTTTATTATTTTTAGTTTCAGATGAGATAACAAAAATAAATTTTAAAAAAATTTGAATATACAGGTCTCGTCGAATCAAAGTCTTTAATTCTTCCTAAACATTATGATATATTGTTCTCGTATTAAATGTAGTTTGTTCTTGGTTTTATTGCATTTTAATGTGTTTTTTTCTCCGTAGGCAGAGTGACTTTTCTCAAAAAGCATGGCCTCGCATATAAACAGTATTTTTTTCTGCAATTGTCTCCGAAGGGATGTTTTGCATTTATATTTTGCAATATTATCGGTCACTGCGTGACGAGCTTTCGTTTGTATTTCGTGCTTTTAACCTGTAGCGTGATACTCTTCAGCCGAAGGCGTGGAAACGACCGATCGAAGCGACGACTGACGGCCTGGCGGACGGGGGGAGGGGGAAAGGGTTGAAAGGGGTCGGTCGAGGGGCAAGGGCGAAGAACGTGCAGTGCAAAGCGAAAATATTCCCGAATTCTTCATTGACGAAATACATTTGCGTTCCTAGGTATCGGCAATGTGAGCTTTTCTATCGACAATTCGCCGTCTTATGTCGCGGATGAAATTAGAATCATTTAACGTTCGCGCATCCGTTCTCTGAGCAACCGCACGCTCGCCCCGCAGTAGCTGTCACCCTAAACCCCTCTGTCGGAGCTGCCATTGTCCCTACAAGCTCTGACACTGGTCGTCTCTGTTTAACACTTCGCTTCACCACTCACGCCAATTCCATTTCCAACCCCGTCCATTTTTTTTACTTTCAAGTTTAATTTTGCTTCTTTTTACTCTCTCTTTCTCTCTTCCCTCCAGCGCAACACCCACATTTTAGCCAAATGAAATTAAATGGATCGAGATAAAAAAAAATTTTAGGGATATCGAATGACGATATAAAAAATCAGGTCGCACGAGCCACAAAAGGTTGTAATTTACAAAGGCGTAATAAGGCCAGTCATGATTTACGGGCGGAAGAACCTGATGTCGAAATTACTGAGCCTACATCATTCGTGTGTCGATTGGAAGTACACTCGGATCGGCGGTTCTGAGGAGCTCTCTTCTCACCCTGCAGAGGCATCGTTCGACTCAATGTCGAAACCTAAACATAGGAGCAGCTGCATCTCGCACTTCAAGGAGAATTTCCAGCAGCAGCTGCTCTGGTCGGTATTTTTCGGTAACCTCTCCCATCAATACCAGGCGAATGCCACAATTGTACCTTAACAAACGGGCCACGGGCCGCGTGCAATCTTTTTTTTTCCTCTTCCTCGTCATATCCTTTTACTTATACACATACGCCTCACATGTGTAGAGATGTGGAGATATATGCCAGGAGCTTAGAGCTTGGCCCGGTTGGGGCGCTGCCGCACTTGCGACACATACCGGGAGGGGGAAGCTCAAGCAAGACGCCATATAGATCGGCGCCGAATCTCAGCGTACAGCAGGGGAGGACCACCGCTACCTACCAGGATAAAACTTTCACTACACTAACGGGACTAACGACTGTGCCTAGAAACAAACATTGTAGCTTGAGTGGTAGATTCACATAACCTTGACGCATGCGGTACCGGAACTACCGCCCACCGCAAATTCTCTTTCCTCCATCACCGCTGATCCGCAGATTCCGCGCTGACGCAATACTCAAATCTCACACCCCGCTATTAACCTCTCGACCGCCAACGCAGTGGTCTCTGACACCTAACTCACGAAGCGCTACAACCACAAATACCCCGAAAGTAAACTGGCGACTGAAGGCGGGCGCTTCCATGAATTATAAGAGCTTCAATATTTGCGCGTGCGCGGGGCGGGGGGCGGGGGGCGGGGCTGTCCGGGGCGGGGCGGGGCGGGGCGGGGCGCGGAGTGCCACGCCTACACTTAGCGCAGGCGGCGCCAGGGCAAACACGCAGTCTTGCCTCGTTGACGCAGGCGCCTGCCAGGCGGCCTTGGCCTGCGGGGCAGAGGCAGGCCGACAGCATAAGTCAATCAGGTTGCTGATGGATCGAGAGTAAGAGGTTAGTCGGCCTTTACAGGTCACTCTTGTTCATTTTTTTTTCGTTAATCGGCCAACTAGGACCACGCAAGCAAGCATCCTGCATTTACCGTGGCTCAGTTTTTATTTATTATCACGGTGGCAGGTGCTTGCAACAATTCTCTGGGGGGACCAGCATTTAAGCTGGATCCGATTTTTATCCCCCACGGTTGTTAGCCCTGGGGGTATGGAAGATGAAATTATGATATGATGATGATGGGGGTGAAAGAACAACACATACAGACATACACAAATACATCCATGCCCGAGGCGGGACTCGAACCCGCGATCTTCTAGTCCGAAACCACTCCGGCACTACTGCCTTAGCGATCTCGGCCATCTGATCGGCTCTTGTTCATATTACTTTACACGAAATTTTGGACGTTTTCTGTAGATTACATGTAGGTAGTAGACAGACGAGTAGTAAAGAAAGAAAGTTTTTTCAATTCATTATTAGTTATTTTTTCTTCTCAGAGGCAGGTGAGTGGCAATGTTAATTCTGGGAGCGTCGTCTCTTAAGGAAATTAGTTCCAATAGTGTGGTCCATGACGTTGATGTTCCTTCCCCTTTGAAACGGGAAATGCAGCGCCAACCTATGCGTCCGCTTGCAGCATTTCCTCCTCGAGGTCTCTCTTCCAGCAAAGCATCTCCCCAGCCTGAAGAATCTCCGTACAGGCTCTCGTCATGGATGGGAAAGTGCAGTGCATTTAAAGGGAGAAGAAAAAAGATCGCACTGCCCCATTTCCTGTAGCATTTGCCTGTCATTGATCGGGGCATTACGGAAAACTACCGATCAGACCATCAGGTTGCAGAAATTCTCCTTCAGGCGAAAGCGGGGGAGGAGGTGGGGGACGGGGATAGAGGCGGGGCCGGCACCGGCTGGCGACAGAGGCGGCGGGGGCGGAGCCAGTGGTGGACGCAGAGACCTTGTGCGACCCAGCTTCGTAGCTGATGTGAAAAAGCTTCCACAATCGCGGCTCGAGACCTGGGACCTCCCCGTCAACAATGTCGCAGAAAAGTGTGTCTACGGAGGAAGAGCAATTTTAGGGGAGGAAAAAAAATAGGAGACTGAATATTAAACGTTGCTAATGGTTGAGAGGGAGAGAGACGACTGCCCTTCGTGTTCCTTATTGGCAGCATTAGCCGTGTTGTTTTTAATCTATTCCGGAGATCTTCTCAGAATGAGAAAATATTTCATTTCGAGCGAGGCGGAGGCGGAAGCGGGGGCGGGGAAAGGGAGTGGGGTAGGAGGCGGGCGAGGAGGCAGGGGCGGAGGCGGGTACGGGGCGATGACGGAAGAGAGAGCGGGGCAGAGACGGGGACGCACGCGGGGGTGGAGGTGGAGACGGAAGCCTTGTGCAAGGGGCGTGGCGTGGCATGGTGCGCTTGCAGGGCGGAGGCAGCAAAGGAGGACCTGCAGGAAGGAGAGCTGAGTCTGTGTGCGTGTTAAACATCGCTAATGGTTGAGAGGAAGCGTTCGTTATAGACGACATTGCCCAGACTGCTTTTAGAGATCTTCTGAAGGTCTTTTATCAACGACGACGCGATAACGTTCGATTGACGCACTCATAGATGCCATAAGAAACTTTAATACACGACTCGTGCTAGCATGGATTTCTTACAGTACTACTTGCATAATGACGTCATTACAGAATACATTTTCAAAAACAAAAGAAAAGCGCTGTTTGAAATAAACGAGTAACATTATTTTCTTACTAAGACATTCGGAGAATTATTATAGAAATACAAGCAATAAAAAATGTGGGGATGGATAAAATTCGTAAAATACATGTTTCAATGTAGTAAACATATCAATTTAGTTTAATTAATAAATTAACATATGAGTTTCTGTGCCATTTTGTTATTCATATATTTCTAATTCGTGTTTTCGTTTCCGGACATGTGCAAGCCACGCATCCATTGCGTAGACAGGTAATCGAAGAGGGAACAAGGTTGAGCGAGAGGCTGGTGGTGGCTGTTGTGGATATTGCCCTGTCTTCTATGAAGTAATCTTCGATCTTCTGTAGTTTGAAAAGATAAGGGTTAATATGTCATTCAGTAGTTAATTTCCTCCATTCTGTGTATTTACTGGAGTCGGCGCACCTCACAGAGGAAGACAAGTGTTGTAGAACTGTGGCAGCTTAAGAGGAAATCACGAAATTTTGTAGATAAAAAAACATGTGGTTGAAGCCATATTTATGTTTTTTCTTTATTCTGAAACGCCTGTGTTCAACTTCAATGCACGACCACTAGTAGCAGATTAGGCAGAGAACGAAGAGGAAATCAGGTGGACTGGTTGAAATTAAACTTGCCTGGAAATAGATGGAAAGATCACAAAATACATCATCAGTGTTTACGAAAAGTGACTCATGTTCCAGTAGAGCCTGGGCGAATCCGTTTATTTTGCGACCAAAGTATTTTTCTTTATAGCAGCTCTTCTGAGAATTTTTACTAAAAATATACCACACCTTAAACACATCTCTTCATTTAATAAAAAAATATTTTTATCTCTATGTTTGGTGTAGTTGCGTTGATATAAACGTACAGAACAGTGAAAAATATCGAAATTGTAAATTCTTATATGCCTACAGTAGTGATGTCAAGATCACCTACTGGTTGCAGGTGCACGCTTCGTTGTACAGTGGCATGCCACGAGCTTCTCAGCGCAACTAGCGTCGCGAAACGAAACTATCTGTAGTATCCCCCCGTTTTCCAACTTGGTGGAATCGCATGTAAAAAAGAGGATACGCACATAAAAATACAAGTAAAATTATAGATAGTAACAATATAGAAATAAAATTCTAAAAACAACAAACCTTCTTAAATTTATTCATCTAAATCCTGCTTAATCGTATCATATATGTAAGTTGGCGGGTTCAAACCCGATCGAAGCCGTGGATTTTTCAGGGCGAGAAAATCCTTCGTACGCCTTCCTTCGGAGGGGAAGTAAAGACGGCTGTCCCATGTTAGTAGATTTACTTGCATGTAAAAGATCCTCAAGCCTAAATGACGCCTCTGAGCTAAATTCAAAATCGCCTGCTTCTCGCCCAAGAAATACCTCCTTTCTTCGCTAGGGGGTGAAAGGAGCGTAGCGAAATTTGCGTGGTCAGACGGAAGAGCGGGCCTGATGACCGGAGTCTCGCCACGTTAAATAAGGCATTAATTCAATTCAACATATGTAAAGCGTAAAAACGTTCAGGGCGACTTTGACTACCTACTGCTCTTTTGTGGAGAGGTGATCCACTGCGTGGAGGGGTGATTTCATCATGCTACCCGTGTCACTGCTAGCTGCCGTGGACTCCTGTGGTAGCATCAACCTTGGCATCACTGACCTACAGTGAGTAATTGGCGTGCGTGCGTGCGTGTATCCTTCCGTCTCTCACACAGAACACTTCCACCCACCAACCGAGAGAAATGAGTCAATCGACACGTCACTACCTCCTGATAGGGAACGGATAATTTTCATGCGATTCCATCAAAATATTCTAATAAATTTCTCGAAGAAACATGTTGTTCTATTATGATGTTAGCCCCCAAAACGCGTTTTTAATATTGACAGCACGTACAATGGCGATCAACAGGTCGCGATAGCACAATTCGATTGTCCCAATTCGAGGCGGGTTCTGAAATAATAGAACAACTCAGCTTTTTCGACTGCAGTTCACCTACGAGTATATTGTTGAAAAGTTGTGAATTACTACATTTATACGATACACCTACATGTTACGACTTGATTAATTAAACCTAATTTCGCAAGAAACAAAAAATTAAAGGATAATTAATTAATACTTGATCAAACCCCCATAGCCCGAAAATGTACGAGACAGACAATTGTTATGCGTTTGAAATTGAATAGTATGATGAAGTTCCAAAGCACCAATAAAATCAAAGGCAAAAAAAATTCAAACCATTTCCCACTGCCCAACCCCACCCCCTACCATACACATACAACAGAAATTACTTATAGTGGTTCATTTAAATTGAAAGAAAATAATTTTTTATACGTTTTGAATTGAAAAAGTTTCAGGCCCCAATTAAGTTAGTTCTGGGGCTATTTCTCTAGCTGCCCCCATTCCTGTGTGCCCCTGCTCGTAACTAATACCTAGATATTTATGACTGCAAATTAAGCGCAATAATTTGGTAATTAGATGTATACCAACGAAGTTTTCAACATCGTCGCACAGATGTTTTGTGTTCTTAAAAACATTCGCACACAATTGCAGAATAGAGAGTCCTTCACGTTTGCGGGTTCACGAAATATAAAAGAATCTTGGGTTTACGTTTCGTCTGAACGAGATGTAGAGGTTAGTACATTTGAAGTCTTTCTATTTAATTGCAATAAGGCTTACCCAAAGAGATAATTTAGACAATTCGCAGATATAAGGTTGAAAATAACTTACCACATACATTTTACACAGAATCTTTCACAATCATATCGACCTTCGTTTTCCGTCAACCTGACAAACAAGATTTACGAGAAATAAAGTTCAGTTTAGAGAGTATAAGTATACACATTCGAAGAGAGCCTCTTTAAAACAGGATGTGTCGAATTTTAAAAGTTCTCAATTATTAGTGCACGCTTCAGATATGAATTCTAATTAGAAGCAATTTCGTCCGACGCAAACGTCAAACGAGAGAAAAATTAACCCGTCCCAAAAAGTGTGATCGATACCAGAGGCAGCAGCCGGCGTCACGGGAGGGGGTTCCCTTGATCAGAGCGTTTCCAACTTCATCCAGGAGATGGCGGGGTGGACGTCGACAAATATCTTCTTTGGGCCTCACTGACAGTGACGGATCCCCCGTTTATGGGAACGGCTTGCTCTCCCTTCACCCCGCCCCGCTCGGCTCACGCGCCAGCCTGTCCCGCTCCGCCCCTCGCCTCCCCGCCATGTCCCCTCACACGCACCCCAAGCACAGCTCCGCCCCCCCCCCGCCTTCCTTCGCTTCTGAGCGCCTGCCTGCTATTTCCCCCCCCCCCGTGCTCTTTCTGTGCTCCCTCGTGCCTCCCCGCCCCACCCCGCGCCACCTCACGCCTGCCCGCCAGTCCCTGCACCACTCTACCCGCGGCCACACGCGCCGATCCTCCCCACGCACCCCCGTTTCGCCAAGCCCCGCCCCCATCGCGTCCCCATGCCTCCACCCAAGCCAGTCCCTAGCGCCTGCCTGCCTCGATTCCCCCCCCCCCGTGCTCCGCCCTTCGCGACTTCCCACCACGCTCCGCCCCCCGCTCCGCCCCCGCTCCGCCCCCGCTCCGCCCCCGCTCCGCCCCCGCTCCGCCCCGCTCCGCCCCCGCTCCGCCCCCGCTCCGGCCCCGCTCCGGCCCCGCTCCGGCCCCGCTCCGGCCCCGCTCCGGCCCCGCTCCGGCCCCGCTCCGGCCCCGCTCCGGCCCCGCTCCGCCCCCTCCGCCCCCGCTCCGCCCCCGCTCCGGCCCCCGCTCCGGCCCCCGCTCCGCCCCCGCTCCGCCCCCGCTCCGCTCCCGCTCCGCCCCCGCTCCGCCCCCGCTCCGCCCCCGCTCCGCCCCCCGCTCCGCCCCCGCTCCGCCCCCGCTCCGCCCCCGCTCCGCCCCCGCTCCGCCCCCGCTCCGCCCCCGCTCCGCCCCCGCTCCGCCCCCGCTCCTCCCCCGCTCCGCCCCCGCTCCGCCCCCGCTCCGCCACCGCTCCGCCACCGCTCCGCCACCGCTCCGCCACCGCTCCGCCCCCGCTCCGCCACCGCTCCGCCCACGCTCCGCCCCCGCTCCGCCCCGCTCCGGCCCCCCTCCGCCACCGCTCCGCCCACGCTCCGCGCCTTCCCATCAGCCCGCCATGCCTCTCCTGCTCCACTCCACCCCGCGTCCCCACTTGCCGTTCCTCCCCGCCCCCACCCCCGCCTCGCTCGCACCCAACGCCCCACCTCGCCCCTCTCCCCGATTTCCCATACTTCCAAAAGCCTGCCTCCCATGCCCTTCCTGCTTCACCCCACCCTGCAACTCAACGCGCCGTTCTGCCCCTACCCCTACCACCGCCCTCGACCCGCCCACGTCTCCCTTACTCTCAAACGGCTGCCTCGCATGCCATCCCACGTGCTCCACCCTTCCCCCCCTCCCCCCCCCTCGCTTCGCGCGCTCCAACGGACCCCGCGCCGGCCCCGCGCCAGAACCACCGTTCCACGTGGAGCACAGAGGGCGCGAGAGAAAGCGACGGCGGGAGTCCACGACAGCTCGGGGCCCTTAAGATTGATTGGCGTCAACTGCTACGCCCATTACTTCCTTTAGCGAAGAGAATGCCTCGACCAAGGGGGCGGCGGTGTTCCTTCCATGCTAGCGATGTGGCTTGTGGAGTATTTCCCTCTACAGGTATCTCACGCACCGGAGCGCCGCCCCAACCGGGTGATATGCTCTAAGCTTCGGACATGTGTGGTACTGTGGGGAACGCAAGTGTAAGTGTATATTAGTAACGGGAGAGGATTGGACACGAAAGAGGGAGGAAAGATCTCGCGCGGTCAGTGGCCCGTTTCTTAGGGTACTGCTCCGGCCTTTGCCTGGTGTTGATCGGAGAAACGGAAAACTCCCCATCAGGGCAGTCAGCCACTAAAATTCTTCTACAGTCAGCTGCTGAATTTGACCTAGCAATAAAGGTAATACTGAAAATCCATCACTGTCGGGAATCGAGCCGTAGGACCTCCTCGTCAGAGGCACGGTAGTGATGTCCTAAGCCACCTCAGCCTAGAAGTCTCTTCGTCGAGAGAACGGCTGGCCCAACCTCTGTCTTTTAGTAGCGGATTCCCGTGTCGAGGGTACACGGAATGCAGAAACTTTCTACTTGTTAGTACACAACTTGCAGTGCAAAGCGAGGGGGTGGAATTCATAAAGGGACAAGCGCCGAAGAGTTTGTCTTTGTTTTGTTCTGCTTTACGGATCCCTCATACGAAATACCTCACATTGCCAGTCACTGGCACGAAACCGCCTCAACAAACCTGGTAGTGGCTTTCTCTAATGGAGCAGACTACGGCAGAGTGGGTTCAGAGATATTCAGTGTCAATAAATGTAACTTTAAACAAAATGTAATAATGCTTTAAAACATATATAAAATTTTACACAATAAATGTAAATTTATACAAAATTTAATAATGCTTTAAAACATATATACAATCAAGACAGTTCGAGTTTCAAATGCTCATAGAACCTAAGTGGATGGTGATTTTGCGAATAGTAAATGCTGGACTCTTGAATGTGTAGTTGAGAAGTTTCTTGGGGCTCTTGCACTATTGATGAGGCATTTTTTGAGATTCTTGCACTTATAGACGCAAAACGTACACTTTGAGGTCCAGCGACAGCATCCGACATCCCAGATGCGGTGTACAAGAATGTCGTGTAGAAGGCCGGGCGAGTGAAGTTCAGTGGGTGTGGATGTCGGTCGGCGGCGCAAGTTTGCGAAGCGGCTGTGGCAAATTGAATTGCGTTTGCTGCTCATGGGTGTAGCGGTGGTACACAGACATTAAGTTTGAAGTGCAGGTTGTTAGCTATGAAGAGGCGCCGAGAAGCCGTGTACTTAGTAGTTGCGCGCGAAAGTGCTTTGAAATGACAACAGCATACATTGTCCGTTACTAAGTCGCGGAGTTAGAAGGAGAGATGCGTATGGTTACGCTCTTGCTATGATTTTCCTCACAGTTATCGGGAGACGCATCGTGGATGGCGAGAAGCCGCGTGTGGCGAGAAGTATTTTCAATAAGGAACGAACTATGAAGTGTGAAGTGAGGGTGGTTACACAGACATCCACAGGTACAAGGAATGCGGTAGTCCCATGCGCTGGGTTCTGACTCAGGGGTCAAAGAGGGCGCTAATAGACAAGGAAAGCCGTTTGTAATGTTAACAACAATGAAGGTGACGCTGGTCGAGGACACGTGGTGCGCCTACCACTGGGCAAAGTTGTTTTCAAGACGATGGACGACAAACGAAAGTGTGTCTTGGGGAAGACTGACCGCGCGTTCGTGCCAAATGCATATTGACTGAAGATGAAGGGAGGGGGCACAAATACGTGGAAGATTAATTATAATATTGACATTTTTTATAAACTGCTACCTAGTTTTTTTCAAGCATTTTAAACAAATCTGTGCTCTTAGTATTTCGCAACTTTTTTCTAATTACGCTTTCAATTTCTTGTAGTAAATTACTTTATTATTTACGATGTACTACAATTTATTGATTTAATCTCCATTACTTGAGTGCGACATCTTTTATTATTTTTTTATATTTTTGAAACAGACCCCAACAATGTCAAAGAAATACATTATCAAAAAATATTCGGCGTTCACAAGTAAACGTGTAGCAGGCGTTTTAGAGCAATGTTACTCAAGTGTAGTGAGTGCTGCAGGCAATCTAGTGTTTATGACGACAGGCGGCAAATTCAGAACATTAACTCTTCGTGAAAATTAAAACCATAGAAAAACACGAGCAAAGAAATACTTCACTCACGGGTTAGGGATGCAGACATTCAAAGTTGGCAAACTCCAGGTAAACTCACTTAATCTTTAAAAAAGAAAGAAGAAAGGAGTGAAAAGGAGGATAAGGAATTTCGAGAAACAGAAAGCGTCAGAGTAAAATACACTGAAGAGCAAAAAAGATGGTGCACCAGCCTCATATCGTGTAGGGCCCCCGCGAGGTCGCAGAAGTGTCGCAACACGACGTAGCATGGACTCACAATGTCTGAAGTAGAGCTGGAGGAAATTCACAACATGAATCCTACAGGGTTGTCCATAAACTCGTAAGAGTACGAAGGGGTGGTGATGACTTCTGAACAGCACGTTACAAGGCATCCCAAATATGCTCAATAATGTTCATGTCTGGAGATTTTGGTGGCCAATGGAAGTGTTTTAATTCAGAAGAGTGTTCCTGGAGACACTTTGCAACAATTCTGCACGTGAGGTCTGTCACACTGTTCTGCTGTAATTGCCCGTCGGAATGCATAATGGACATGAATGTGTGCGGGTGATCCCACAGGATGCTTACGTACGTGTCACCTGTCAGAGTCGTATCTAGACGTATCAGGTGTCCTATATCACTCCAACTGCACACGCCCCATACCAACATAGAGTCTCCACCAGCTTTGAACAGTCCCCTGTTGGCATGCAGGGTCCATGAAATTCATACCGCCATACTCGTTACACGTCCATCCGCTCGAAACAATGTGAAATGAGACTCGCCAGACCAGGCAGCGCGTTTCCAGTCATCAAGAGTCCAATGTCGGTGTTGACGGGCCCAGGCGAGGCGTAAATCTTTGTGTCGTGCAGTCATCAAGGGTACACGAGTGGGCCTTCGACTCCGAAACCACAAATCGATAATGACTCGTTGAATGGTTTACACTCTGATACTTGTTGATGGGCCAGCATTGAAATCTGCAGAAATTGGCGGAAGAGTTACACTTCTGTCTCGTGTAATGATTCTTCTCAGTCGTCGGTGCCGATCTTGCACGACCTTCTTGCGGCCGCAGCGATGCCAGAGGTTTGATGTTTTACCGGCTTCCCGATGTGCATGGTACTCTCGTGAAATGGTCGTACGGAAAAATCCAAATTTCATCGCAACCTCCGAGATGTTATGCCCCATCTCTCTTGCGCCGACTATAACACCACGTTCAAACTCACTTAAATCGTGATATCCTGCCAGTGTAGCAGCAGTAACCGATCTAATAACTGCGTCAGACTCTGGTTGCCATCCGGAGGGCAGTATTCTGATTGGTTCCAGATCTCTTTATTTCAATACGCATGGCTGTACCAATTATTTTACACTTATGTGTATCACCCACTGAGGAAATGAATTATCTGCTAATTGTTTGTATTAGAAGTAAAGGGATGATTATGTTTGCGTTTATAACTGAACCAGAAGCAATAGAAGTTCCGTCATAAATTATAAGTAACGGAATATAAAACATCCCATGGCTGGCTTGAGATTGTCAGGTTGCGACACAATATTGTTTTTAATCAGTTTCTTGTAAAATGTTTTGTATCTGGTATTTTTTTCGTATTATGTAAAATGAAAAGTACCCCCAAAAATTGAAATATCTCACTGGGCCTCTAATTCCTTTAAATCGATTGGGAAATATCAATTTTGGAGAAAATCTGCTGAACGGTTTAGGCGCTAGCGACGGACAGACGGACGGACGTATTCCCGTCAATCGACAAAATTTGGATTTTTCATTACACAAACGTGTTAGAGGAAGTATTTTACTACTTATAGAAACAAGATATCTCTACTTTTTCGTTGCCAAGTTTTCTGTCTAAAAATCGCCGTTTTCCGGCGCATGATTTCAACACTTTCTCTTCGTACGAAGTAACGTCGTCTAAATAAAAAGTGCATAAAAATTATTTGCCGCTCTTTGTCTAGCAGGGGGGGGGGACTAAGGACGCGTCCTGAGCCCGTGTTCATTCATCCAGCCCTTCTTCCAGGCCACACTCTCTCCAAGGCCCTCGCCTCGCGAAGGAGAGGGCTGCGTGCGGGGGTGGGGGCGTCACCCACAAAAGAAAGAAGACGAGCGCGCAGCGCGGCGGATGCGAATTATCGGCTTATTATCCGCCTCACTTGTTCGGCCGGTTCTCCGATGCTCCGCTGCGCGCGCCCTCGTCGTCCCCTAAAGGAGCCATAGGGCTATCCACACATAAGGGAAGAGGAGCCTGGGGGGATGAAGGAAGCAATTGAATATCGATAAGCATCGCCGTACGTCTCTTCAGAAACGTATCGACGGTGTGGATGACATCACATGAGCCATGGGCGCCACTCACAGGGGCGCTATTTAGAGAACACCCGCTAAAACAATTAATAACAACTCTAATTTAAAGTGGCGTGGCCGCAAATTCTATGTTTGCCGTAGGCGCCCTGAATACCTATATACGTCTTCTGAATCTTCAGTTCATATGGGTACATTTATTTCCATTTATATTCCAGCAGCACGTAGTTCAAAACAAAGGATTCAGACTTCGGGTAGTTTATTGATATTGCTCGAGATTTACTCTCGTCGCAATATTTAGAGCGTTTCTCTCTCTACCCTGAATTGCTTGAGTGATTACAGACTTTGCTGTGATCAAGAAGAGGAAAATAAGAAAGTATCTAAAGTTACGGTATTACTTCAACACAAGAGCAGAAAACAATATTTTTAGCATTACCATGTCATTAAACTTCACACTAAATAACAGAGGTACATTCAAAATAAATATAGCATTATTCTATGCTATTGGTCATTACAACTCTAAAGTAGGAAGGCATCGAATTCCAGGACCATACAATTGAATATGCACATTTTAATATGTGCATTATTGTATTTTAGATATCGGGAATAATCAATTACCGCATACCACCTCCTTTAAAGAGTAATTTCCCTGAGGTCTCCAAGATATTGCCTAACCGCAGGGAGACCTGATGAGAGATGGACAATCTCATACCCTCGGATTAATAGCTTAAGCGGTTCTAAGCATAACTAAAGTATAGAGCTGCCTGAACTCAACACAAATTTTAATATAACTCAATATTTACTCAAAACTGATCACAAATTTTAATATTCACGTAAAAATTAAAAGTAAAACTGCAATTTTAAAAATTAAAATTAAAATATTTTAATAACAATAAACTATTATTTAATTACGTTAAACCACTCTTGGGCACTCCATACGGAGGGCCTTAAGCGGGCTTAGGCTGCTCGTGTACTCACCCAACGCGTCGCTGCTCCGGGGAGCCGCCATTCCTCTTGGCTGGGCGGGAGGCCGGGGGGCGCCAGGCGGCGGGGCGGCACTGGGCGAGCGGGCGAATCGCTAGGTCGAGGAAGGAGTTATCCGAGCGCTGCAACACATTTTTCGGTTTATTTCTTCACATCTTCTGTAAAAATAAAGCTGTTGAGCACTTTTACAAAATACATTGCAATATATTGTAATAATGTGGACCTCAAAAATTACTTAATACATTCTTTGTAAAAGATTTGAATATATCAGAACATTCGATGGTTTCATCCAAAGCACTACAAAATAAAACACCACATAGGGCAATCTTTTCACTTAAGCCCGGGCAGGGCCACTCTGCTAGTTCAAGGATCCTAGTTTTCCTAGACTAGCAGCGGAGTTAGATTAGGCGCCACTCAGAATGCGCTGGGAGAAAGGGCTCCTCAATAATCCACGAGTATCTGGCATAGCCACGACGAAGCCGTGATCCCAAAAAGGGGGTCACCCGAACCAAGGTCCGAGTAGATCGGAGCCCCCTCTCGTCGCCTCACCACGCACATCGCGCTAACGACGTGAGTACAGCCGAGAAGAAGATGGCGGCAAAGAGTTCGATGTCCCGATGAGGATTTGTTCAAGTGGTTATGGGTTGCCTAGGTTTCACAACTTCGAGCCCATCCTTCATCCACATGCTCAATGTGTCCGAAGGTGCTGCTACACGAGCAGCGCCAAAGCGCCAAAGCAGAGTCCCGGGCGGTCAGGCTTGGTTTCCGCCGAGGGTCTTGCAGATCTCCAAACGCGGTTGGGGTCCAACCGAGTGTCCCCCTTTGCTTCCTAGGCCCGCGACGGAGGTCGAATTCCTTGCCGTCGCATGGAAGCCCCACGAGCAGTTTCCCGAATGTTAAGACTACTGAATCGTCGAAGCGGTCAGTCGCACCCACTCTTTCACATCTTTTTCTCTTGTCGTTTTGTCTCGATAGTGGTTGTCGATGTCATCCACATTCGATTCTATTAACAAGGGCTTAAATCTACACTGTCAGAAATTTCGGTAGTGCTTTAATTAAATGTATATTAAAGTAATTATCATGAATACACATTCAATTTAATGTACCCATGTACATCAGGGTGCATTAGTCTAAGGTTTATGGTCATATCAAGATGGAATGAATGAATTATTTTGATGCCCTGGTGATTATGAATACCCGAGATGAATGATGAGAAACATCGGGAAAATTAGGAGATCCTCTACATTAAATCTACACTGAGTTTACCTTATGCTTTAAATTCAAAGTGCAAATATATTAAGCTCATTTTAATATACAAGGTTACATTAAGTTTCAAGCACAATACATTAATCTACATTAAATTTAATGACATTTCCGACAGTGGACCTTCTACTAACACTAAGCGTGCGCTGCTTGACCTAGATTTCCGACTGCACGTGTCATTGGCGCCGGTCCAATATTTGAGCCAGCCTTTAGGCGACACCACACATTCTGTATTCGGCGCGTAGCGAGCGACCGCTCACCGAATCCCTAGCAGTGTGGATAGGTCGCCTGCTATTTGCCAGGCTACGAACATTTGGTGCTCGCCCTTCCCACCGCGAGTCGGTCTTTCGCGCACATCAAAGGAAGCGAACATTCGCCGAGCACATCAGCTGCTCGCGATCGAGCGAGAGCGCGCTCGCTACTCGCCCAACATTGAATGTGTGGAGCGACTTGATGCCGTTAAAGTTAGCCTCATGACTTTTTTATTGTGTGAGTGCCGCGCAGAACCTACGATCCAGATGGAGGTTTGAAGCCTCCATCAGAACCATAAGCCTTCGCGGAAGACTGTTCCCTCCTGCGGGGACATGCATTGTTTGACTGATTGGTTAAAGGTTCCGGGAGCGTCAACTGCTAAGCTCATTATTCCCGTAAGCGCGGTGCATGCTTTTTGCTCGGGAGGTGGCGGTGATCTTCCCTCGCTATATGGCGAGACCTGGCCCCGACCTACCGTCAAGTAGTGAGGTTTTCCCCAACCTTCCGCCAGTGCAGTACCGCCCCAACCGAGACAAGCTCTAAGTTCCTGACCGGTCTCCCGGCATGTGTTGTTGTGTAGTGCATGTTAGTCTAAGTGTGTGCAAATAGGGGTGAGGGTAGGACAAAGAAGATGAAGGAAAGATCGCGCGTGATCCGAGGCCCGTTAGTTAGGGTACTACTCCGGCATTCGCCTGGTACTGATCGATAAAAAACACGGAAAACTACCTATCAGAGTAGCCGGCAGCTAGAATTCTCCACCACATAGTGACATAACTCGAACTAGCTATCTAGCTAGTGTCGAAAATCCTGTCACCGTCGGGACTCAAACCTCGGACCTCCCTGCAAGAAGCACTGCAGTGATATCGGGAAATGCCCTGAGCCACCTCTCTTAGTGCGGGAGAGCACAGGGAGACAACCAATAAAAACAGTAGAACTTCGTCCTCAATCTCCAAGATGCGAAGAACATTGCCCTTCCTCCGGAATCTCCATCGTCGCTCTCCACCGTTGTCTTCATGGAGCTATGCTTCTCACTGAATCATTCATGAGGGAAATATGCTTTCATTAAATCCAACCTGTGTCCCAGTCTCATTAAAAGTCGGTTCATTAGTCTTTATCCTCTCAATTTCTTACTGCATAATTCAAAAAATTTCTTATATTTCACGACGCACTGCCATACTATGTTCTTTAATATCTGTCTAATTAAGGTGGCAAGCTATAAAATTCAAAGGAATTAACGAGGAGCTGAAAAGCTTGAGGGAGATTTTTTAAAGAAGATTACATTTGCTGTGCTTTGATCTCAGAAATAAGATTTTTCAAAAAAGAAAATATATTTCCTTTAAATATTATGCTGCGATATATTTCCTTAGAATATTATGGCGAAATGCTACGATAATGAGTCACGAAACATTAATAATTTTCTTGCATACATTTTCAGTGTATCTCAAGTTTAAATAATGTCTATTATCCACATTTTTATCTTCTCTTTTTTATTAACTAATTCGTCCATTTGACGAGTCCTATTTCTCTCTCCGGGACGAAATTAGGAGCACGGTGAAATCTGATAATTTGGTAATTTGGCGTGTAGTTCGACAATTACTTGCACGAGTAAAATTGGTTTGACTACTTTTCGTCAACCTTTCTCAACAAGCCAGCATTTTTGTTCCAGTTATCAAGTCCTCGAAGAAACCTAGACATTGATTCGTATAAACAACTTCATCTCGTGTCTTAATTTTTGGAGGCTTCCGACAATTATTTTAATTAGAATCCCATCGCTTAATTTTTTTAGTTTATTAAAGCCAATATTGACAATTTGGTGAAATAAATTGTGGAAAATCTCGCATGAAATTAAATAATATTGCCATGCCTTCTGTTTTTTACTAACATTGCAAAATGAAAGACAAAATATAAAACATACGTCGGCTCTATAATGTAGTGTAATCCGTGCAGTTATGTATTTTATTATTATTATTATTATTATTATTATTATTATTATTATTATAGTATTATTACAGTTATGTATTTTACAATTATGTATCATTTAATTTTGATTTTAATTCTGAGGGCATAGGCTGAGTTTCTTAGCGCAGTGGTTACGGCGACAGCCGCGAACAGCGGGGGCTGCCGGTTCGAATCCCGCCCGGGCATTGAGGTACGCGTTATTGTCGCGAAATGCTGGGACTTATCCCCTTCAATACCCCAACCTTTCCCAGGTCTCTCCCTTTCCGAATGGCGTGTAAATGGAGAAGAACGTGCCAAACCGATGACGCTCCGTAATTGGCTTAAGGGCCGCAACGTGAGCGCCACCTGGCAGCCACCAGACCTCCCTGCCTGTGGGGAAAAGAAAAGTTCCAGCTCGGCCACAGACTTACGAGTCACAAGCGGCAGGAATAGGTGCTCGGCAGCAACGGGCTTACGAGGAACTGCGGAGTTAGGGAGTGGAGGCTCGAACCAAGGGACTCTAGGGATGCATTCACTTCATGCAGAAATTACGCGAAAACTACTCGTTTTTTTTATTTTAAAAAATGTACACGAACGTTTTTAAATGTATAATTTTTAGAACAGATTTGATTTAAGAAAACTCAGTTTGCCGAGAATGGGACCAAAACCAGTATGTTTACTCTTCTTTGCCACATACGGCGAACAAATGGAAGGAAATAATTTGGAGAAATTAGTGAAAATGTTGTTTAGTCTTCTTGTAGATTCACCTCCCCCCCACACACACACACACAAATCAAAATAAGCATTTCAAATCCGTACGATTTTGAGTTGCGTCAATGGGACAATTTGAATTTTGGAGAAAATTGTCTGAAGAACTTGAGGTTCTGGTTTTGACCACGAGTAGGCGCAAGGATCGACAGACGGACCATCACACGTTTTGCCCTCAACAATTTTTTCTGTATCAGGGAGCTATTCTGACTGCAAGACGTGTTAGAGAAAGCAATTTACTTCATAAACAAGATTTATTCACTTTTTTGATACGAGGGCCTTTACAATATGTGTTATTTTGACAAAAAATTGCTGATACCTTCCGTAACATTATAATAATTTCCCTTAACTACGTAAGTGTGGTAAAAAAGTAAAAGTAAATATAAAAATTCTTTAATTTAGTTTTGCAACTAAACAATAATTTAATTTTTGTTTTCCAAATAAATTAAGTAATGATTTATAATATGCCGGAAAATTGCTTCGTAATTCCGAGCATTTCTAGATTCTTTGAATCCCTCAAAAAAACTCAGTTTATCCTAGAAGTCTCCCATGTACTCTAAAAGGACCCGTCTAAACAAACTTAACTGTTTCAATCGATTCGCTTTGTGGAAGAAAAACAAACGAGAACAAATAAAAGTGTTTCAAATGTTTCAAACCCCCAAAACAATGTTTTTTGAGATTTCTGACAATGTTCGGAAAGGATCCAGTTCTCCACCAGTACACAGACCCCGACAAATGCCCGCATGCCCTCATGCCCATCTCCGTCTGTCGCTGGTTGAAGACATGAGAGTCAGCGTTGGGGGGGGGGGGGTATAAAATAGTGCGCGTCTGTGGACGACTCTTTGTCGGCTCTTAGGCTAGCGACGCATTCTTAAGGACGCTCAGGTCTTAATTACATGTGTGTACAATTTCTAGGGACTACAGTCGATATGCAAAGTACTGTGAATTGAATGGTTGATTTCATAGTGAATATACGAATATCTTAAATACGATAGATCACAACTTCACTGACAAAAAATTAAAAACCTATGATTTAGTCGCAATTACCAAGAAAATCAAAAGGTTTCAAAATGTTCCAAAATGTGCCAAGGAAATCAAAATGTTTACAACAACATGCCAAATAAAAGCTCATTGTCAAGCGTTCGCTTTAAATGATAATTGCAATGATTGCAATCTGTAATTTGTATTAGAAGTCTGAAATCTATTAGTGTACACTTGAGAGTCTACTATAATAGTTTAAAGTATGCCTAACTTTATTATCAACGTGTTTCAGATCTTTCAATTTCTTATTCCCTTCCACTATATTCATTTTAAAATTCAAATATTAAATATAATATATCCCAATAATAGCGATTTAATGCATTTGGCTTTTTGGGGTGAGAATTATCCGACGTTTGCCAGCTAGCGATGTCCCTAAGCCTGGACCCTGATTTTATTTTTTATTCACATACTTAAGGGAGACATGCTAGTCTTTAGTATGTAATTTAATGAATAATTAAACCTCATCATGCTCACCTTATAAGTTTCATTTAATGTATCACATTTAGATATCACATGCAAAAAATTTGAAGCCACGATTTTCCACATCATATGCTCTAACGACTCTCCCTCAACTGCTGTTTACAGTCGCAATATGAGTGAATGAGCGCCCGGGAAGCGGCTTGCGTGCAACTGTTGGCAGTGGCGCCGAACAACTGAAGTGTAAATGCCGTTTGGCACAAACGCCAAGTCGATACTGAGGGTTTGTGTACTGCATTGCGGAGTCTGACCAACAAAATATTAAAGACATTACGAAATCTTTCAATTTGCCTTATGAGTATTAGGCAATTTGCCCTATGAGTATTAGGCAATTCGCCCTATGAGTATTAGGCAATTCGCCGTATGAGTATTAGGCAATTCGCCCTATGAGTATTAGGCAATTTGCCGTATGAGTATAACTCGCTTTTGTTCACAATTCTGTAGTAATGAAAATGATCTCACAGCGTCTTAATTTCATTGCTCAAGCTGAGTATGAGTCTGTTTATCTGTAACTGGAATGACTTTCAAGTACTACTTTGTTCGATTGATTGATTACTAGCGATTCCGAGCGCGTCAACTGCTAAGATCAATAGTCACGTAGGTGTAGTGCATGTTTTCCTCGGAAGATGGCCGTGATCTTGCCCCTCTGGATGGCGAGATCCGGCAACGACGTATCGTCGAGTAATGAGATTTTCCCCAACCAGGTATCCCACCAACGAGACACCGGCCCCAGCCGGGAGTTTTCGACCGGTGTCTCGACATGTGTGGTAGTGTAGTGTAGGTAAGAATGTGTAAGGAGTGAGGATAGGACAAGAAGTCGAAAATCCTACCATCGTCGGGATATGAACCCCAGGACCTCCTGTTCAGAGGTACTGCAGTGACATCAGTTGATGCCCTCAGCCTCCTCTCCCGGTACTTTGCTCGAACGTTCTATACTCGCTCATAGTGATCTAAAATAATCAATACACCGTATTTTCTCAAATAACTGCGTGATTCCCGCCATTTCATCACATCCTGCTTCCCTGCGGCTAACTTTAGCTTTCAACGGAAGGAACCAGCACGGCTACACTTCGCAAGCTCTGACTTTCCGAAAACATCAATCGACCTCTCGTTTCTACGAGAATATTTTGAGGTACCGCGAAGTAAAGTTGTTAAAAACTACGCCACTTTACTAGGCAGGTTGCTGCACGTTTTCCCACGACCTTGCACTGCACAACACGAACGCTACTGCGGCACCATGAAATTTACTCGTGGAAAGCAAGTAAGCATGGATGCGTGTCCCCAAATAGATCTTCAGAGTTCGTGCTGAACTGTTCTCGTGCGTGTAGTTTCGTTGGAAGTTCGGGTAATGGGGCAACAAGGAAATTGATGATTTATCTACAATAATAGAATCGGATTTGAGAACTCAAAACCCCACCATGAAAACAAAAGGAATACATTACGTAAATTAAGATTCGAATGTGACCACAAATATCGAAAACTGTGTCTTTGTTTATGTTGCTTTGTAAATATTCTGATGATAAGAAAACGACAATTCTCAACTTCAATCATTCAAACTTTATGGAATCGATTTTAATTTAAAGATATCCTTTGTTATTATACATGTGAAACATGAAAACTAGAACTTCATGGGATTCGTTCATAACTCACACTAGAACAATTACGTTTATCTTCTCACACAAATGTTAACATACGAGCTTATCAGATCAGAGGCGCTTCGGAAAATTTACTTGTCATCCAATACTCGTGTATGAAAGGCGGATTCTTATCACCAAGCAGCAATGCGCTCTTTATACTCGTAATAATGCATATCAAAAAATTCCATTTGTTTTACCATATTTAAAGTTGCAATTAAAATAATGAGCTATTTTTTCTTTCTTCTTAATGTTTTCTTCTACTTTCTCTCCTCTTCTAAATTCTTTCTTTTCTTCTTAATATTTTCTTCTATATTTTTTCTCTCTCTTTTTCTTAAATTTTCTCTTTCTTTTTCTTCTATTTTCTTAATTACTTATTTTGTGTTCTTTCTTCTTTCTCTTTTGTCAGGGGTAATTACATCTAACTCACTATCACATTAGAAGAAAGAGGTAACGATCTTTGGAAACATAACTGTGGACTCTGAAAGATGAACACCAGGGATAGTAGATGTTACGGAAGTTCATGGCAAGAAAAATTAGAACCACTTGGAGCGCGGTAACTTTCTCGGGAGATCCGAACGCTAGGCGAGCGGTCTGGCGGGATGACAAGACGCAAACACCCGAAGCTTCGCAGACGGAAGATGGGCAGAAGAAGGCCAATAGGGAGTGGGCATGGTAGAGCCGAAGCAGCGGGAATGAGAGAGAGGTAAGGAGACTGCTGGGATTTCGTCCTGGACGAGATGTGCAAGAGAATGAGCGAAGGCGAGTGATCGCGCGAAAAACAGAACGGGAAGGGCAAGATAAATGGGCTGGGTTGGGCGGGGAAAGCCGGCATGTGTGGGCAGAGGATGACGAATGTGGTTGTGGGCGAGGGCTGGCAGAGGGGGGTGGGAATGAGCGAAGCCGGCGAGTGTGAGCAGAAAAAGCGAGGTTGGGTCAAGTGAGTCGGGCTCGGTGGGTGTCGCGGGCTCGGTCGTGGGCGGGTAGGGAATTCTGGGCGGGTGATGCAGGCTCGGTCGGGGGCGGGTTGAGAAGGTTGGGTGGATGTTGAAGGACTGGTCGTGGGCGGGTGAGGGGAAGCAGGGATGATCGGCACGGCCGGGAGCGGGCGCTGGTGTCGGGCGGGGACGGGCGGGGAAGGTCGGGGAGGGTCGGGGAGGGTTGCGTATGCGGGATTTGGTCATGTGCTGGAGGGAGGGGGGCAGGAAGGGTGATGCGGGATTGGTTGTAGGTGGGCGGGGAAGGTTGGGCGAATGATATAGATGGGTTTGGTCGTGGCCGGGCGTGGCCGGGCGGCCGGGTGTGGGCTGGCGTCCGGGCGTGGGCGGCCGGGCGGCCGGGCGGCCGGGCGGCCGGGCGAGATGGCTGGGCGAGGATGGCTGGGCGAGGATGCCTGGGCGAGGATGCCTGGGCGGGAATGCGGGCTTGGTCCATGGGCGGGCGGGGCAGCTCGAATGCGCGAGGGCGATGAGATATTTTTCTTGCTGACGCAGCGAAGAACTGGGGCTCTTTGAGGGATTCCGCCCCTCTCCCCCGCGTTTCCCCCCCCCACCTCTTCTCTGCTCCTCCACCTTTTGCCAGCACTTCGCTTGCACCTTCTCGCTTGTGGGAGCAGCTATTGACTTCACTCACACGCCTTATCATGCTCGCAAAGACGGAGATCTCAAATCGGGAGAGGTGGCTCAGGGCATCAATTGATGTTACTGCAGTGCCTCTGGCAGGGGGGTCAAAGGTTCGAATCCTGACGGAAGCAGGAATTTCGACAGTACCAGCTACGCCGCATTCAGTCGCTGTCTGGAGAGGAATTCTAGCGGCCGGCTACTCTGATCAGTAATTTTTTGTGGTTTCTTCGATCAACACCAGGCGAATGCCGGAGCAGTACCCCAATAAACGGGTCACGGACCGCTCGCGATGTTTCCTTCCTCTTCCTTGTCCTATCCTCACCCCTTACACACACTTACACTAACATACACTACACTACCACACATGCAAGGCCATCGGTCGGGAGCTTCGAGCTTGTCCCGGCTCTAGCAGTGCCCCGCTGGTGGGAGGTACCTGATAGGAGAAAACCCCGCTAGCCGACGGTAGGTCAGCACCGGATCTCGCCATCCAGCGGGGGATTATCACCACCAACTGTCGAGGAAAACCCATGCACTACGTGTTTGGGGGCTAATGACATTAGCAGTTGACACGCAAGGAATCTCTAACAATCAATCAATCAATCGGAGTTCTCAACCTCCAGAAACGACGGTCCTACGAAGTGTGTGTGGGCACCCGCCTGCCGCGTGACTGCGCGCAGCTCAGAACTTCTCATGTGAAGACGGCGGAAACGAATGTGGAAGCCCAAATGCCCGACAAAACGACATTGAAATCAGATCCTCACTGCTGACTCGGGGACAGTAGTGTTTTAAAGAAACCCTTTTTATGAGATACCCGAAAAAGTGAATTACGCTCAAAATATTGACATCGATAATTGGCAAGATTTCTTTAACTTACTCTATTCCACGTGTAGAGTATTTTAACAATACACTTCGTATAAAATGAAACGCATGTATGCAGGAGCATCATTCTTTAGATTTAAAGACGTTTTCAATACTCCAGTAGTTGAAATTAGCAGCAGTAGACACAAAACAATTGTCACATCCTCAGTAGATTCACTACCAAAAATTCATTGAAATTATACTTCCGTGATTTTTGCTATACAATTGACAGATTTTGTTGATTTAACAGCCTTCAGCTCAAATTAAGCACAAATTTACTTTTCGAAGGAATACAGATTTCCTTTTTCGCACGAAAGAAATGTACGTCGGCCGACTCTGTGTTGCCTTCAGTGTATTTTCGTATATTTCCACTTCTTAATCACTTATTTTGCGAGTGGTTTCGCGTGTGTTGCATTTCGTCTCCTTTGCACGCGCGCCTCTGCACACGCGGCCTCTCCCCGCCCACCCACTGCGAGGCTAGCGCCCCCTGCCACCCGCCTTCGCCTGCACACGGGATCTGCTGCATTTGGAGGGACGCCCGTGGAAGCTGGCCCCACGCTGCATTTCTCTGCATCTGCACTCCTTCCTCACGCTCAACTTTGTTTGATTGATTGATTGTTGGCGTTTCCGGCCAGTCAACAGCCAAGGTCGTTAGTTCCGTAAGTGTAGTGCATGTTTCATGCTCGGGAAGTGGTGGTGGTGGTGGTGGTGGTGGTGGTGGTTGTGGTGGTGGTGGTGGTGGTGGTGGTGGTGGTGGTGGTGGTGGTGGTGGTGGTGGTGGTGGTGGTCTTCCTTCCACTGAATGGCGAGATGCGACGGCGACCTACTGTCGGCTATCGATGTTTCCCCAAAAAAGGTATCCCCCACCCGCGGGGCAAACGCTAGGATTCAGATCGGTCTCCCGGCATGTGTGGTACTGTAGTGCATGTTATTCTATGTGTGTATAAGGGGCAAGGAAGAGGAAGGAAACATAGCGCCCAGTCCGTGACCCGTTTGTTAGGCCTGCTTTCGCCTGGTGTTGGTCGGAGAAACCACATACAACTAACGATCAGAGCAGCTGGCCGCCAGAGATCTCCTCCTGAGAGTGACTGAATTCGACCAAGCTGACGAACTAGTGTCGGAAATCCTTCCACCGCCTGGACTCGAACGTACGACCTCCCGCTCAGATGCACTGCAGTGACATCAGTTGACGCCCTGATCCATCTCTCCCAGTTCAAGCTTCGTATTAACCTGATTACTGATTTTCTAAACGGTAATTTCCGATTCAAAATTAGACGACTCCGTACCATTAATTCATAAACACATAGTATAACAGTTTCCCCGTCGTATCGGACATGTAAAACAAAATAAACTATGTATCATGTACAGTATTTGCAATCTATCCATAAATTCAACTTTGCCGTCACTAATTATGCGCTATATCCTATTCTCTTCGATGATATAAAGGTTTCCAGGTACTATAGATTTGACGGACGTGAGATTCGAATCCGAATAAAGGATTTTCTCCCGCCTGCACAGTGTCGTCTTTGATCCGTCAGCGAGGCAACGGCCATCGTCGAGTGTGCTTCACTGGGAGCCCCACTAGAGGCCATTCTCGTCTACTCCTTCTTCCCTCCGAATGGGTTTGTGAGGTGCCAAATACAAAAACAATGAAACAGTTTCAATGTTGACAAAAAAACGCAAATATGTGTTTGGGTTATTATTCTACCTATTCTAACAGTGCGTGTATCCACTGAATGGGTTATAGCTTACGACACCGATGACCGCATGCGACAGCAAGGGTCGAAGGAAGGTGCCAACCTGCCATTAAATATCTGCTATTCGCGTGTTGCTTTGGAGAACATTTTTGTTAATTATTCTTATATGTAAAGAACTACTGTACTGTATTTTTTACATACTATGACACTCCAGGATTCCTGAAGATAATTTTTGTTAAAATATTTAATTTTTTTGCAGCGTGATGTGATCTTAGGAAGTGTGCATGCTACATCCTGGAAAACTATTTTGTTTTGTTTTCCAATAGATGTTTTGCTTGTGTAGATGAGTAGTATATATTTCTATTATATCGTTAGTGAGCAGTAGAACAATTAACTTGATCAAATGACACATGTTCAAACAACATTGTTGTTCAACACCATGCGACGTCCGGTCCAGGCGCACAAAAATGTCATGTCCAAATGCTCTCATTACTACGTCGAATGCAAATAGCAGATTCTGCACCGCAAAGCACCCTCCAACGAATCCGCTTCATCCCCTAATTTGCGTGCCCGAGCAACTGCAACAGCATTTCTTGCTGGTCGCCAGATCGTGATCTCAAGCGCAAGTTCTGCTCTTGACATCGAGCGCTACCCGCAGTCTGAGCTCCCGGTGACGGCGCATGCCCCGCCCCCGCTCCTTCGCCCAGCCCCTAAGCCCCCCTCCCACTCGCTCCGCCCGCCCCTAAGCACCCCCTCACTGGCATCCGCCGGGCTTCAAACCTCCCTGGTTCATTCCTCCCCAAAAGGCTTCGCATCGTCAAGAGCCATCCCGCTACACACCACTCACTCTGTCCCTTCGCCTTCTTGTCCCTCTCTAACTTGCCCCACTCCGTCCCACTGCGTCTACTCTACACCGCCCGCACTCCATTCCTGCCCGCACCACGCCGTCTCGTTCCGTCCCGTCCCATCCAACATCCTCCTGAATCAACCCTACCCCACTTTGTCCCTCTCCGGCCAACCCACGTCGTCGTGCCCCACTCCGTCCCACTGCGTCTACTCTACAACGCCCGCACTCCATTCCTGCCCGCACCACGCGGTCCCGTCCCGACCCGTCCCATCCAACATCCTCCTAAACCAACCCTACCCAACTTTGCCCCTCTCCGTCCCACCCACATAGTCGTGTCCCTCTCCACCTTGCCCCACTCCGCCCCATTGCGTCTACTCCATACCGCCTGCACTCCGTTCCTGCCCGCACCACGCCGTCCCGTCCCGTCCCGTCCTATCCAACATCCTCCTGATTCAACCCTACCCCACTTTGTCCCTCTCCGTCCCACCCACGTCGTCACGTCCCTCTCCACCTTCCCCAACTCCACCCCGCTGCACTCCATACCAACTCCACCCCGCTGCACTCCATACCGCCTCCACTTCGTGGCATCCCGCGTTACTCCGTCCCGTCCAACCGCACCCTCCGTCCTGTGTCCTTGCTGCGCACCGCATCTCCCATTGTGCGCGCCCCCTGCCCACCCCCTCCCCCCTCCCCCCTCCAGCGGCCCGCGCTGGCGCAGCGACGCCGCAGCCGCGTCTGCAGCGGCGGGGCCCCGCCTGGCCGGCGCCCAGCGCCCGCGCCCGCGCCCGCGTCCGCGCCCGCGTCCGCGCCACGCCACACGCAGGCGGCGGCGGCGGCGGCGGCGGCGGCGGCGGCGGCGGCGGCGGCGGCGGCGGCGGCGGCGCTGGAGACGGATACGCTGACCTCGGGGGAGGAGCGGAATCCAAGATGTAGGTCACTTACAGTCACTCTCAGAGCCCGGATTCTGATGATTTGTGCCACTTGAGTCACAGGTTACGTTGCATGATAAAGGATTCCAAATCAATTTTTAGACAATCAAAATAAACTGATTGGGAAACTTTTATCAAGAAATGTCATTTTTTCATTGGTGCATTCTACACGAAATAACTTGTAAATGTATGATTATTACGACATATAGGTAAAACAAATTAATGGCTATTGGGTAATTTTTTTGTCATATTCTGTCAGTTTTCAATTTTTAAGTAATTTGTTTGGATTTTTGTCATTTTTACGCATTTTGTTTCCTTTTCGAGTTTTTTTGTTGGTGCAAGTTTCATGAACTAAAACAATTTTTTTATTGTATCATCAGATCATAACGAAATTCAGTAGGCTACTGCGGTTGACTGTTTTTTAAACTCTCCAAATTATACGGATCTTCGATAACTTCCTCGACCTTTCAAAACTCACGGTTGAAAAATTGGCGCTAATGATTACATTTCCTCCTCAAATTAAGATTATATTAAATATAATGTTATATACATAAATTGTATTTAAAATTCTACAATTCATTGATTAAATAATAATTTTCATACGAGTTTTTGGTATTTTAAAAAATTAGGTCATTTCCCCCTTATTTTCAAGTCATTTTATAGGTAATTTTCAAAGAATTTTTAGGTCATTGGAATCCGCGCTCTGGTTATTATTGTAAAGCTTCTTTGGACGTCTCATATTTTATTCAATTTACATGAAAACCTTTTAATTTGCAACAAATGCAAAAATACAAATGAATGCAACAATACAAATGAATGTAACAATACAAGTGGCGTACATTCGTGGCACGCAGAGGCCTACAATTAACGTGATGAACTGGCATCAAAATACTCATCCAACACAGGACAGGGATTCTACCCATCCTGCATTTCAGCTGCCACACAGTTCGATCTTAGGCCGCTCTTCTTGGGATTCTTGTCCGCCAGTCTACCTTTTCTTCGCCCTGACTAATTCCCTACCTGTTTTCGTGTCTTCTTGCGTGTTTGATTTACATAAAAAATCTTTTATATATTTATATATTTTCCCTGATTCAACTATAGATATGGCCATACCACATTAACTCCTTGAGCGCAGTATGTTAAATGTCTTGGCTATATTGCTTCATTCTTTAATTCAAGCAAATGCTGTTTTGGAACTCATGGCAGCTATCTTTACAGAGAATATTTACATCGACATCATTGTAAGAAAAAACAGTGCAATTACGTCTGCTAATTGAGCGTCCCGAACGCACACCAACGTTTTTGCTGTTTAGTTATTCTGCTACTTTTTACAAGAGATATTGTAATACAAACTCGCATGCATAACCTCCAATAGTGAATACGATTGTGAACCAGTGACTAAATCGCAACCAACAGATGTGTAGATAGTATTTATCAAATAATTTGGAAATAAAAGTTCAAACGTCGCATTAATTGGCATGACAAATCTCTTTACATAGTTGAAAAATAAAAATATTGTTTGAACAATGTTTACCAAGAGGAATACGAAGTATTTTTTCCAATACGTAAACCGTGCACAAAAACTCACAATTTCGTTTAATACACTCAAGTGTTACATTTCAACCGAACGCAATATCTCTCTATAATTGCCAAAAACTGAGCGTGACCCGACGACTCGGAGTGTGACCTGGTTGTTTCTCTGACGCTTCAAAGTTTCAAAATCAATATCGAGATAGTTCTTTAAGTGTGCATCTCACGAACTCACGAATAGTGCACAGACGATACAAACGCTGCGTCGTTTTATTTATATTCTCTCCACACAACTACAATCGGACTAATATATCATTGCAAAGCAAGGGATACATGTAAACGCATTACAATGTTTTTTTTTTTAATTGATTGATTAGTGTTCTCGGGCACGACAACTGCCAAGATCGTTAGACCCGTACGTTTAGTGCACGTTGTATCTCGGGGGGTTCCGGAGATCTTGCCATGCTAGATGGCGAGATCTGGTGCCGACCTACATGTCGACTATCAGGGCTTTTTCTATACCAGGTATCTCTATTCAGCGGGACACCGTGCCAGCCGGTACACGCGCAGTCTAAGCTCCCGATCGGTATCTGTGTGTGGTAGTGTAGTGCATGTGCGAAGAGTGTGTATTGAGAGGATAGAAAAAAGGATGAGGAAAGAGATATCGCGCGCGGTCTGTGGCCCGTTTGTTTGGGTACTTTTCCGCTATTCTCTTAATGTTGATGAGAGAAACCGGCTGCCGATTACTGCAGCCGCCAGTTAGAATTCTCATCCAGGCAGCGGCTGGACTCCACCTGGCTGCGAAGCTGGGGTCGAAAATACTACCACCGTCAGGGCTCGAACCCTAGGACCTCCCGATCAGAAGCACCGCAGTGACATCAATTCATACCACCATATATCCTGAGCCACCTAAGTCGGTATAAAACTATACGTATAATTAAGTAATGGACATAATCAAAATGATAATAAAAAAACCAAAATCGTTGCAACTTAAAACGTAATATTAACATTTTCAAATGTTACTAAATAGCTTTGTTAGTACTTTTATTCGTCCATCAACTACGTGTAATAAGAGTAACGTGGCTATTCTGGAGCTCAGTTTACACTTCGAGCCATCTGGCGAGGACCGAAAACCCTGCGACCGTCGGGAGTGCAACCCCAGGACCTCCCCCACAGAGGCACTGCACTGACATCAATTGATGCCCAGAGCCGCCTCTTCCGGTACGAGCTACGTCCCGCAGCGCAAGGCGAACTCCTCTTTATAATCGTCGCAAGAGCGCGTCGTGGGGCGGGGGGGGGCGACAGCGACGCCTCAAACGACAGAGCCGCGCCGACGTCGACTTTTATTGCCTGCGCGGCGCGTGGGTGGTCCGGCAAACGCCCCGCAGCCGCCGCCGCCTCCCGAACCCGCCGCCGCGCGGAGCCAAAGCAAATGGAGCAATGGCAGAACGCATTCGAGGCAATGGGTGATGGTTCAGAAAGCTACACGGGTTCATTTAGTTTGAATTGGCAAAAAAAATCGTCCATTTCATACGGCTAATTTGACTGAATTTTTCCGCGCACGACGAAGATTTACTAAAATGTCCAGCTCGTTTTACACCACAATGCAGAAGGCTCAGCATGACTCCTTTCCTATAAGAACTACTTCTAAAGCGTTTCTACTTAAATAGAGCTATTCCCCGCGTCTTCCGTGGTCTTTAGCTGTTTGTCGAAACGGACCTCGTGGTCTGGGTGTGCGGCGTAACGGGGGCGTGGAGCGTGGGTCGCTGGGGTGTGGAGCGTAGCGGGGGCGTGGCGGGGACGCGGAGCATGGGTCGCAGGAGTGTGGAGCGTGGGTCAGTGGGGCGTGGTGCGTAGCGGTGGCGTGGAGCGAGAGGAGAGTAGTGTGGGCGTGGTGGGGGTGTGGAGCGTGAGGTGTGAAGGAGCGTTGAGCGTGATACGTGGGCGTGGGGTTCAGCGGGGTGATGGGCGTAGCGGAAGAGAGAAGGGTGCAGGGTGGCGAAAGTGTGGAGCATGGCGTGGGGCGTGGCGGGTGAGGAACGTGCGATGTGAAGGGGGCGTGGAGCGTGGCGGGGTCGTGGCTGGGGTGATGCGTATGGCTCGTAGCGGAGGCCGTGAAGCGTGGAGAGTGAGGCGTGTAGCACGGGGCGGGGCGCGGGCGTCGAGCGTGAGGACACGGAACGTCGTGGCTGAGGAACATGGGGCGAGTAGCGTGGAGTGTAGGGGGTGAGCGTGCTGGTAGGCGAGAAGCGGGAGGCGCGTGGATGGGGCGTGGCGTGTTGCGTGGGGCTTGGCAGAAACGTGCAGCGTGGCGGGGTCGTGGTTGGGGCGTGGAGCGTGGGTTGTAGCGGGGGACGTGTGGTGTGGAAGATGCTTGGAACATGGTCGAGACTGGGGTGTGGAGTGTGCGGCAAGTAGCGTGGAGCGTGGGGGCAGCGTGCCGAGAGGCGAGTAGCGCGAGTCGTGGAGGGTGCGTGGTGCTTGGGGCGCGGCGGGAGGAAGGGGGCGTGAGGCGCATGGAACGGCGGCGCGTGTGCAGTCTCGCTGCTTCCCAGAGGCTTTGCCTCCGTAGCAAAGACGCATTGTTTTCTCGAGCTTTCAAACGTCGCCAAGTACCGCGGCGAATACGAGTGTTGCTGTTAACACACTGAACTGAACCGGAAATGCGTGTATGTGTTAAACTGAACCTGCTGGAAAAGTGCTAAACTCTTGCGTTTTGTAAATATCTGTTGTACTATTTTCGCGCTTCTTTGCTTTCGTAGTTTGTGTGATGTCCGGTGTTTAGTATATTAAGGAAGCTTGTGGTAATATTTTCCTATCCTTCCTGCGTAGAATGAAAACACAACAATATTTCTGAGAAAACTGATGACTACGAATCCACTAGAACAGCATTCTACAAAAGAACTTGCAGGATAATATTATAAAATTGCAGAATGATATGAAAAATTTAAAGGGAAAGTTCTAACTCATTGTTGTATTATGGCTGAATATGGGAGAACAAACTAATTTTCATAATTTTTTGTCATTATGAAAATTATTATCCTATTAAATAAATAAAATAATAATTTTCATAATGACAAAAAATCGAATTTCTGTAAAATATACTTCAAAATATTTGACAAATAGTTCAAATGCCAATATTTTATGTATATATCAAGATACTGCCTGAGAGCTGAATCTTTGGAAATGATAGTCTTTAATTGCCACAACTTCCGATACCTCATTCCTCTCTTAGAAAGAACAATGACATTATTCCAAAACAATTGTTGCAATGATAACACTTCAAGACGAAACCAAAGTGAATACCTTCAAAATAGTCAACTGTCCAGAAATGCAATTTTGGAGACACACACGAATACATTCAAGGACACGACGTACTCTCGTCGCTGGACAAAGGCGTCGCACATGACGCATTGTCTCTGATTCCGAGTGTACTTGCGGGTGAAAATGAGGGGCAAATGACGTGGAATCTTGTGAAAAGTAGATGGAATAAAAAGACGAAAATGAGAAAAATGGGTAGATGAATGAGTTGTCAAAAATTGGGGGAATTTGTGGGATTTAACGTGAGAGCTCAGAGCAGTCAATAAAGAGATATGGTGAAAAGAAATAAAGAGATTTGATGTTTCAGATGGAAACGGCGGTTGTAGCACAAAAGAAAGAAACAAGGAAACAACGGATTAAAGAAAGCACCGTCCATTGCGTTCTTGGATGTACGAGTAAAAATGAGTTGGTTCAGCGCAGATGTAGATATGTGCATTGGAGGACGTGAAAATTAATCTCATCGCAGGTGTTGGGTGGCGATGTCGGGTCGACCAGGTGCGCTGGCATTAACGTCGAGGTGTTATGATGATTATGAGGGATTATGACACGAGTAACAAGAACGAAGATGGAGTAGAGGGCAAACGGGAGACGCCAGATGCTTGAGGAAACCCAACGCACATCGCTTTGGTGGTGAGAAAAGCCACTTGAATCGAAGCTGCTGCTGACGGCTAAACTACTAGTCGCGTCACCATCAAGATAAAAATAAAAATAAATGAGAGCAGCCTCTAGAACGGGATAGTAGTGAGTGGCGATATGAATCATACGATTTTCTTCAAATAATCGCTTCTACAAAACAAGTAATTTTTGCTTGATGGTAGGCATCCTATGTTTTAAGACAAATCACAGTTATTCTATGAAAGCAATATATTATTATTAGTTTGTCACAAATCAACACATATACACGACTCTTCTGGATCACGTTTGTCACTCCTGGTGGAAAACAGATCACAAACTGCAACAATTATAAATAAATGCCACAAGAATTGTGCAAGGCTGCGAGTCAAAATATTTAAAAACATAAAATACATTAAAAATTGGAAGTCACAAAGGTAGGTGCTCACAACCAGTCGAAAATCTAAAAGAACGAAGAGGAACAAGTGAAAGCCACGTGTTACCTCGTCACAATGAGAGCGAAAGTGACAAACGATCCCATTCCCACTAATTATTGTTATATATCATTATTAACAATAATAAATAATATTGTTAAATAATTTTATGTAATAAATGATATAATTTAATAATATTTTATGTTAAAAACGCGAGACCTCCCCCTCCCCGTCCCACACACTCACCGAAGGAAAATATCATACTCAGGATGCGCAACTCATTCGGTTGCTGGTGAAACTTAAGTGATTCGATGAGTGCATTAAGGAAAGATACACAGGAGTTTCTGAAAATGATCACTTGAGCCCAAATGTGTGCACCCACGGGTCAAAAACCTGACCTCAGCAAGCTGCTTTCGTAACGTCACTGCTCTCTTGCAGGAAGTCTGATTGTGGAGTGGCTTTTTGGAGAAATTGTAGAAGATAATTTCGTGGAACGTAAAAGTAACTCTTTCACAATATTAATTATACAAATCTTTTTCACACATTTCCACATATTATAATTATCTTATAGTAAAACCAATCGTGTTTAACCTTTCATATTATTTCACTTTAAACGAATGTGGACATTCTGTGAAGCTCGAAATACTTAAGTGGGGCATCTGTTCTACATGCCTCCCCTTTAAGCTGTGGGCCTGCCCTACACCATAAACTGCAAAATCAGTTAAACAACTTATTTGCACAAAATTACACAATCAACAAAAATTGCATTTAAACAAAAAATTCTGTTTCTTTTTTTTTTTTTTTGTCCCGATAATTTTTCCAAGTATATTCACTACAGCAAATATATTCGCAAGCGAGGTCGCAGGTAGGGAAAAGCAACGAAGTGCCGGGGCGACGGCAGCAGAAGCGAGGCCCAGCGCCGGCGAGTGGCTGTTTTGGGCGAGGGCTGAACGGGCGTTCGCCCAGTTCGAGCGAATACTCGTATCGTGTGGAGCGCTCCGCTCGCAGGCAGAAAGGCAGGCAGAACGTCCGCGCTGTAGAGGCAGCGCTCTGCCGCCACTCCCCTTGCACGTCATCCGCCGCATTGAAACTTCGCGAAATGAGTTTCACGAAAGCCACGCCTCGAACGGGCTTCATTTCATCCGAATGACAAACATAACTCAAAATGAGTTCGGCTGAAGAAAGGGACATGCTTCTCTACTCATGAAGTTATAGATTTGCATGCTCATCTGGTCTGTGGCTTATTTCTCAATTTGTTTGTTGTAAATGGTTCTCATATTTCCTATGAATGAAAATTGAAATCAAATACAATTTATGTTCTCACAATTTCCACGTCATTATATAGTGCGAACCGCATTTATTACCAAGCCCACTTTATGTGAAATAGGGGAAGTGTAATCAGTAAACGAAACTAAACGCATTCCATATCTGACGTCAATTCACCGTCCGTTTTTTTTTTTTAATTCTTGTTAAAAAATATTCACAACATATATTTTACAATATTTTGTTTACCTTACTCGAGAAATACCATTAAACATTCAACCAAATCTTTCTTGGTCCGTTGTTTATTCATTCAATGAGTTTTGATTACAAACAGATGTCGTCTTAGGTGATCGAATTACTAGTTGCATTCACGGATAGAAAATAGCCTAAAAATAAAATAAGTCTCAGGAAATGGGCATCAAAGTTTGGGATAGGGACTAGAAGAAAAGAGCTACAAAATTTTGAAGAGAAATGATTGCTTTGGCCTTATTCTTCAAGTCCCGCCTCAGCACTCATCATTGCCGTAAATCTACACGAGAAATATTTTTTTTCTGTACACGTAAACGAACTGACAAGTTTCAAGCAGGCAATAAACCGTTCGCAGAAAAAAGATACACCACTGAAACTTTCTACTTATCCTCGACTTCCGCAAACTTTCTCCCTTCAAGAAGAGGCGTGTCATTCCCCCCACCCCTTTACTTTCGGTGCAAATCCAACACCCACTCGTTCAGTTCTCGTTCTGAGAATTCACCGCCTTCTTACATTTCCGTGTTTGTATTTACTCCATGACCGAGCGAAGAAGCTCAGTGCGTAGCGCGGTGACTTCGCAGTCGGGAGGTCCGGGTCCGATCCCCGGGCCACCCATCGTGACCGGGAATTTTCGTGGTTTCCCTCGGTCATAAGGCGAATGCTGGGATGGTTCAAAAACGCCACGATCACCTCGCATCCTTATCACATTACCCCCCTTTATCACTTCATTCAGTATTCCCTGAAAAAAGCAGGAGGCCATTGCCCTTCATTTAATCTTCTTGGGATCTTCATTTAATAATAATAATAATAATAATAATAATAATAATAATAATAATAATAATAATAATAATAATAATAATAATAATAATAATCTACTCCATGGGCGTCGCCGCCATCTTGAGCGATGACTGCCTTCGGCCGACGCTGACGGTTGAAGACTCAGTCCTCTCGTTGGCGGAGGGCAAAATTGCTCATTGCAATTATTTAGAAATAAATATACATTTATTAACTACTAATGACTGCTGGGCGACGCATTGCACGAAATTATTTTGTTCACGAAGATCCCCATGAATCAGTTTGCTTGTCACAGTCAAATCTTAAAATATGTTTCTAATTTTAAGGAGGAATTTTAAGAAAGAATTATTATCTTATCCCGAGGAGAAATTTCCTCTTTTAATTCCAAACACAATTTCCATTTTAAAAATTAAATAAAACTTCACAAAAGTGTATAGAATTTTTTGTTTTGTTTTTTACTTAAGAACAACATGAATTACATATCGGTGATATTATTTCGACGACTCATATAATTATTTCATTGTAAATGCCAACAAAAGCTCACCACAATACCAACATCGGTAAGCAGTTATGAATACGTGTGTACATATGTAGTGAAAGTTTAAAAAATGTAATTTGCAAAAGCGGATTTTTGTATAAACGGACATTACATGAAGAAAGGTGAATTCGCACACAGCTTGCGCAATATGATATATTTCTAGACCTACTGCCTCCTTTCACTTTCCTGTAGCAATATTAACACATCATTTTACGAAAACATGTGAAATTGTTATTCATTGTGTATTTTTATAGAATTGCGTCACTTCCGTTACATTACGTGCATAAATATGTTCTCGAAAACGAAACAAATAATGTTTCAAAATGAGTTACTAGAAAAAATAAGTCACGCTCCAAGACTTCAACATTCGATTACATTTTTATAAACTATATGATCATGATGAAGACATGTTGTGTGCATATCTAAAATAATGTGACATCCCATTCCACTTCCGGCAAATTTATTACATGTTTTGAAAAATAAGAGCTCTGACGCAAGCGGCAGATGCGTTCCTCTTCTAAAATAATGAATGGCATGGTTCCGTTCAGAGGAAAGAAAAATATGATTTGTCAGAACGGGAACGGAAAGACGTTTCAGGAATTATTTAAATTCCTAACGAACGTTTTATCACACGCAACATTTTGGAGCGAATAAAACTTAAGTTTATTAAATTAAGTAGGTCTGGAAGTTGCTCTTGCTTTGGTTATATTTCAAGTTTTTATTTCCGATTACAGCAAATCAATAACTAGTGTTGCTGACTTTCTCGTACAAGTTATTTCTCTAATCTTTTTAGTTCGGGCTAGCTTTTCTGCCCTATTATCTGTTTTACCCTATCCTCTTCACAGCTGCCATCTATTCCTCTTCAAAATGTTCTTTTAGTGTCCTCTTTTTTTCGGTTCTTTAATGGTAGAAATAAAATGTGACTTGAAGTACATTATAGAAGAGTAAAACTTGGTTCTATTTGCACATTTTTGTAGTAAAATTGTGCGTTTCTGAAAATGCGCAATTTTGGTCTCTTTTTAACATAAAATTTTGAGTTTTCGAGAAACTTCATTGGAAATTATTATAAAATCTTCTACTCATAAATACAATAATGTATTCAAATCGTAGGTAAAGTAAATATTAATAACATTAGACACGTCAAAAAATACATTTAAGTACTTTTTGGAAAAATCAAAAGATTACACGAAAATTGCTTAAATTACTCTTATACAGTGGATTTAGCACTGGATAAGATGACATTTAATCCGTATGTCCGTATCCGTAATGTAGTTTGAAGAAAAAATTGGAGCCGTTTTTGAGAAAATCTTATTTTTAACATTATTTAATGGTGCTCAAACGTACCTCAAAATTACACGGAAACTACTAAATTAAAAAAATATTAATAGCAGTAACTGAAGAACTAATTGTGAAGGACTAATTTATTTTTAAAAACACACTCGCTTTAGATTTGTACTTTTAGGACGACGCCAAAAAAATCACACTTTTGTAATTTTCGAAAATCCAAAGTCAACAGTGAAAATCGGACCTAAGCCATTATTATAAGAAATTATATATTATTATGAGAAAAGTTTGAAAACGCCACAGGGGCTTCATGTAAAATACCCCTAAAACTTAAATAATGTTTTTCAAAATCGCAGGTCTTCCGAGTCAGGACAAATCGATCGGAGAATGTTCATTTTGGGGGCAAAAAAAAAAATCTTGGCCTAATAGCTTGACGCTAGTGTTCTTTCACGGACAGAAGGGCGTTTTGAAAAACATTTTTTTCTGTACCAGGGGATCCCAAAACGTCTATTTCCATTGAAATCTTAAAATGGATTTTCTGTAGCATTGCATAACTTTCTCCACACTACGTATATTACTAAGTATATACGCATGTATATGTGAAAGCAAATATGGGAATTTAATAACAGAAGAGTGTTTCATCTTCTGACTTGCAGACCTCGTAAGTCCTCGTCGATTAAACACGTTACAGGCAATACTTCACTGATATTTGAATAACTTATTCTACTTTGAAGATCAGAAAATATATAAACAACACTGATGATATAAAATTATTGTATTTCCAATTTAAAAACTCGAAATGAACTCTTAAAAATCCTTCTAGGAATGATGTCTTTGGCAATGCTGCAGTCAGGGGACGGGGGCCAAACGCAATAGGAAGAGTGAACGTCATAGCCACGACGGACGGGGCATTATAAAGACGATTTTAATCGATACATACTCGGACAACACCGTCAATCATGTAGTAGGACAACGAAGTTGTAGCTGTAATACAACTGACGTTACTGATCTAGTGTGGGCGTGAAGAGAAGGTCAAAGATGATTTACGTGAATTGAATTGAATTGAATTGAATTAATGCCTTATTTTACGTGGCGAGACTCAGGCCATTAGGCCTGCTCTTCCGTCTGACCACGTAAATTTCGCTACGCTCCTTTCAACAACTAGCAGAGAAAGGAGGTATTTCTTGGGCGAGAAACGGGCGATTTGAATTTAGCTCAGAGGCGTCATTTAGGCTTGAGGATCTTTTACATGCAAGTAAATCTACGAACATGGGACAGCCGGCTTTACTTCCCCTCCGAAGGAAGGCGTAAGGAGCCCTGAAAAATCCACGGCTTCGATCGGGTTTGAACCCGCCAACTTGGGTACAACAGTCCGAAACGCTAACCGTTACACCATCGCCGCCGCTTACGTGAGGTCTAAAGATGAAAAAAGTGTCCGTCATCCATCCGCAGCCGGCGCTGGAGCCTCCGCTGGAAGCGCGTGGGAGGCGCTGGAGGAAGCCGCCTCGCGCCTTGTTTACACGCGAGTAAATTACAAAGAGTTACTGCGCCGAAAATGTAGCGACGTCCGCAACAAAAATAAATCCTTCGGTTACGCAGGCGGCGGAGACAACGCGCTGGGGGAAAGGCGACGGCGATAACTGGCGCTGGGAATCGTTTGTCGAGAGATTAGCTCCCCCCCTCACCCACGCGCCGTCTCTTACCCCTACCTCTGCGCTCCCCCGCCCCTGCTGTCGCCCGCCACCGCGCGCTCACGCCCCTTCGGGTCCTCACCCCCGCTCCCCACGGTCCCCGGGCGCCTCCCCCCCCCCGCACGCCCCCTTCCCGCTCCCAAACCTGACGACCGTCTCCTCTCTCCGCCAATCAGTGAGAGACGGATAAAAACTTATAGAAATAGCGACTCTGCTTCCCCCGCGTAATTTCGCACCAAAGTCTTGTAATGTTTTTGTCATTTATGAGTGATTATGAAGTAAGGATTGCGCTATCTACAAATTAACATTAAAAATTAATGTACATTGCGCATCAATGGAAGAACAACCTAAATTAGTTGTGCGTTCTCTTTTAAAGCAATGAGAAGAGGAACAAGAAGAAGAAAAAGAAGATGAAGAAGAAAAAGAAGATGAAGAAGAAAAAGAAGATGAAGAAGAAAAAGAAGATGAAGAAGAAAAAGAAGATGAAGAAGAAAAAGAAGATGAAGAAGAAAAAGAAGATGAAGAAGAAAAAGAAGATGAAGAAGAAAAAGAAGATGAAGAAGAAAAAGAAGATGAAGATAAAGAAGAAGAAAAAGAAGAAGAGTATTTATTAATATGAATTGAAGAAATTTTCATTGTATTCGTTAAAAATGTTCATTATTTCTTCTTCTAAAACCATTGGTTTTACACGACTTCGCTAACACACTAGAAAACTGAATACTCTCAACGTACTGAAAGCAATCCACGACCAGACAACTGAAATCCTGATCCTATGCCTGTGTTTAGTTGATAATCGACTCCCTGCACGAAAGTTTATTAATAACAGGCAACTGCCGTAAATACAAGAATGGTACATGGAGGCTTATCTCGCAACCATCGAACCGCGGAGGCCACATTACGGTGATTTAAGCGCAGTCTTTACGTAAAATTGAGGAATTATTCTGCCAAGATAAGTGTTAACCATAAAAACGAATCAGTTTCAATATTACCATATGCATAATAACAGTTGCAATATTCAAATACGAGAATAGCACAAGAGGAAGCGATAACCAATGATAGATCAAAATATTTGAAATTATGAGCACCTCTGACCCTCTTATGATTAATTTATCGAATGTCCCCAAACTCAAATGTTGGTGGTCTGCGTTTCGTTTTCCGTGTAGCCAGTCTAGCTCCACGGATTTTGTTCCTATTGCGAGACCAACCTGCAGCGACACGAGGAGGCAGCCCTTCGCAAACACGAAAGGCATTTCAAGGCGACCGCCCCCAACGGGAGAAGCCGTCTGAATAATTATTTTTTGTATGTAATAAGGGCGTTGTTTCAGCCCGGGTGCCGGGTATCTTGTTTGCTTGTGATTGGAAATTGGCAGAGCGTCGCTGGTCGCCCTCTGCCCATCTCCCTCAAGCAAAACATCCGCTCGCAGCAAAATACGGCCACGTCTGGCGCGGCGCGGCGCGGCGCGGCGCGGCGCGGCGCGGCGCGGCGCGGGCAGGGTGGCGCTAGACACAGCAGAGCAGAGTGAAGATGGCTGGACGGAGGACAGTGGGACGGAGAGGAGTGGGACGGTGGGTAATGGGACGGAGGGGAGTGGGACGGAGGGGAGTGGGACTGAGGGGAGTGGGACGGAGGGGAGTGGGACGGAGGGGAGTGGGACGGAGGGGAGTGGGACGGAGGGGAGTGGGACGGAGGGGAGTGGGACGGAGGGGAGTGGGACGGAGGGGAGTGGGACGGAGGGGAGTGGGACGGAGGGGAGTGAGACGGAGGGGAGTGGGACGGAGGGGAGTGGGACGGAGGGGAGTGGGACAGAAAGGAGTGGGACGGAGAGGAGGGGGACGGAGGGGAAGGGGACGGAGGGGAAGGGGACGGAGGGGAGTGGGGCGGAGAGGAGGGGACAGAGGGAGGGGGACGGAGGGGAGGGGACGGAGGGGAGGGGGCGGAGGGGAGGGGGGCGGAGGGGAGGGGGACGGAGGGCAGGGGGACGGAGGGGAGGGGACGGAGAGGAGGGGGACGGAGAGGAGGGGGACGGAGAGGAGGGGGACGGAGAGGAGGGGGACGGAGAGGAGGAGGACGGAGGGGAGGGGGACGGAGAGGAGGGGGACGGAGAGGAGGGGGACGGAGAGGAGGGACCGGAGAGGAGGGGGACGGAGAGGAGGGGGACGGAGGGGAGTGAGACGAAGGGGTTGGACAGGGTCGAGCGGGATCGGACGGGGTCGAGCGGAGTCGAGCGAAGTCGAGCAGGGTCATGTGAGGTCTGGTAGGGTCAACCGGGGTCGATCGAGGTCGGGCGGGTTCGAGCGGGGAGGAGCGGGGTGGGATGGGGAGGTGTGGTGCGAGGCACCGCGTGAGGAGCAGAGCACGTGGCCTCCGGGGACGGTGTGTGGATGGGGATGAGGGTGCAACTCGGAGCGACTATGTGCGCGCATGTGACCTTGTTGTTTTGGCAGCGAGTGTGCGTGCTGAGGTTGTGTGAAAAAGAGAGGAGAGATAAAACAGAAATGGTGAATGTGGAACATACTAGTATGTTTGCGCGTTTGTGTATCTCTATGAGAAGCGCACTCATAATAGGACTTTTTCTTGTAATTGTATCGGCAACTTAGAGTTTTGGTAGCTGTGCAAAAAGACTAGTAGGTTGAAAGGGAGAAAGGAATCGGTCTAGAAAGGATAAAGAATGTTATATTTCTAACACCAAACTGTTCCCACAGCTTGGCAACGTTCATCATACTTCAGATGAGCAAGTATTTAGGCTTTGTAACAATTATCCCAAAAGTTACGTCATTACATGCCGTTAAGGTTTTTCGCAGTATGAGAGAGAATGAAGTTTAAATGTCACTTCACATATCAAAAAGTTTCAAATGTAGATCTGTAGCGCTCAGTATTCTGTAACGTGGCAAAATGAGCCCCGAAAACGTGAAATTTGAATTGCAAAAGATCACTGAAGGCGCTTTAAATTACTCCTTCCCTATGTCTCTGTCTCATAATGTCTTCATTATAACTATAACCTGCTATTATCCAGTGCCCAAGGGTGATGAATACAAACGTTGGAATTTAAAGTGCACGTTTGATCTAGCGGAACACTTCTTATTCTTAAGTAACAATTACAACCATTCATTCATAGAAGCAAAATTATTGATCTTAGTGGTAGGTTAAAGTCGCGTATTAATGACTATTAACAACGGCGTATTCTAACGTTATCCAGTGATTCTCGCTCTGAAATGGAACAATTATGCTGTCAGCATATGGATTCGTTAGAATCTGTAAGCCAACACTAAACGTGTCAAGAACGATATTATCTATTACCTGGCTTGGCTTATTTGTACATTTTTTTACCACATCACCTCGTGGCTCACATCAACTAGCCTCCACGCCCCGTGCACGCGCATGTATAGGCGTTCGTTTTGGCAGCATAAATCTCGACGGCGGGAAAGATTGCCAATAATGCACGGATACTCAAATGGTGACCAACAGCTCTTGATTATGCAACAATACTCTCTGCTCAGTATTCGCGAAGTAATAGGCGACTAGTGATGCTCGGCTCGCGATTCAACAATGGAGCAAACGACGTCTTCTTGTTAATTTTTTTGTTTTGTTTTGTTTTCCTGGAATATTTTAGCGTACTGACAGGCCCGTCGGACTGCTGCGTCCTGTTAGCAACGCTCTAAAGTACTGTATTTTAAATGGAAATGTTATTAGGATATTTGTTTTACTCTCTATAATCGGGTTTGCGGGTTTTTGCAGAAAAAAAAACTAGTTCAACGGCGCAATAGTTAAAAATTCACGAGATTAGCCCGAATGTGTCAAGGAGAGCTTATAATTGTTTACTTCCAATTAGGCACCCAATTTAAATAAAATCCGATAGCATTGTGGTAAGAAAGGCAAACAGAGAGAGAGACAAAAATTGTAAAAACAACTGGATTGGTTTTTAAATCTAGATAAGCATATATAACTATTTTATACTATATATACATACACATATCGCTGATCATTAGCTTATTCCAGTTTACATTTATAATTGATCATGTTGACTTTCATACTTCATTGCACGATTCAGCACTTAGCTTCTTTGTAAAATGAATATTCTGTTGTGGCAATGCCTTATATTTTACGTCATCTTTCGCAACATCAATCTCGTGACTATGTTAAAGGGCGCTATTTTTGGGACACTATGCAACACGAATCGAACGAATAATTAATAATGCTTTAAATTGTCTCTTCTTATTTTACAGGTGAGTGCAATAATTCGACTACCTTCTTCATTTGTTCATTATTTAGGTAAGTAGCCCACAGAATTTAATTTGAAAGGTAATTTCGCGGAACATTGCTGTACCATAATCGTCTTTCATACGCAAACATCAAATGTCTCGTGAAACGTAATTAACATGAGAGTCTCTACAGTGTTCATCTATCTGGATCTACAGTTGAAGTACGAAGATATTTTATTGTACACAAAAAATTCTTAGATGAAGGCACGTTACTGACTTCTCGCTGTTCAATTCTTATGTAGTAATCGAGGAACGTGTTTCAGTCAGTCAGTCCGTCACTCAGATTAGGCATCTTCCGGCCCAGTAATCGAGACAAATGAGATGTCATTCAATGCGTCTCGTTTCCAACTAGGGAACTGAACGTTTTTGCTGCTCCATCCACAAAATTTTAAAAAATTCTCTGAAAAACCCTTTTAAGAAACAAAAACGCGTTGAAGAAATAAAGCACCTAGTGATTCGGTTTCTCCTGTATTCTGTTTTTCTCCAGATTTCTGGAAAATTTCTAGGATATCACTACTTATTTGTGATATCAACTCCAGGTATTACTCAGGCAACTTTTCTTGAACGATGGATTGACGATTTCGGGTGGAGTGGGGGTATTAGTTACAAAGTCGGCCACTGTTTTAAGTAATGCCAACGTCTGTGAAATGAAAGTCAAAACTGCATCTTGTGCTTAACTTTTCTGGGAGTTTTAGGTGACTCCCTTGAAGGACCTGGACTTTACTCAGCCCATTCTTTCGATATTGACAATAAATCTGAACAGGGGTTCTGCTCTACGAAAGCAACTGGCTTTGACTAGCTTCTGTTTCGCGCCAAAGAAGTTTTAATGCTTGGAAGGTTGTCATCAGTGCCCGCTGCGAGCTTTTGCCTTCAACTGTTTATTGCACACGGGAGGGGGATCAAGGTCATCGTTCAAGAAAAGTTGCGCGAGGAATATCTCCCACCAGCGGGGCACCGCCCCGGCTGGGACAAGCTGTAAGCTCCAGGCATGCGTGGTAGTGTATTGCATGTCAGTGTAAGTGTGTGTATGTGAGGGGTGAGGACAGGACAAGGAAGAGGAAGGAAAGATCGCGCGCGGTCCATTGCACGTTTGTTAGGGTATTGCTCCGGCATTCGCCTGGTGTTGATTGGAGATACCACGGAAAACTACCGATCAGAGCAGCCGACCGCTAGAATTCTCCTCCAGAATCCGAGTTAGCTATGTAGCTAGTATGTCAAAAATCAAATAATGCCATCGTCGGGAGTGCAATCCTAGGTCCTCCCTGTCAGAGGCACTGCAGTGCCATCAGTTGATGCCCTGAGCCACCTCTTCCTGTTTGAAGGATGAAGCAAACGGGGAGGGTCGGCGCAGCGACTGGGTTTCGAATGTGCATCGCGTGTGCAAGCAGCGGACCTGCCGCAAATAAAAAGATAAGAATGCATGTACACACAAACACGTCTGAGCATTAACCCCTTCTAGGCAATGCGCGAGCCGACAAATTCCCCTTCTACTCTCTTCCCAAGTCTTTCTCACTCTCTCTCTCTCTCTGTCTCTGTCTTTTCTTCCATTTAAAACTGCACGGCGCTCGTAGTTCGTGCCAAATCTAATACAATATCCAGAACGAATCCACAGTCGAAGCTCCCGCGACGGCAAGGTCTCCAAATCAGAACACCATCGACTCTATCGCACCCTGGAGTCGGAGTGTCACGCGCGCGTAGACCGTCACTTATCTAGACTTCGATTCTTTTAAAGTGGCCGATGACGTTAGGCCATTTTTATTCCTCCTGCCGTATAGAAGGAAAGATTTTAAATAATTCGCGAACGTCCTTCTGAACGGGTCTCGTGGCCTCAGAAATGCGCTTACCGCTTGTTACAAAGATCCATTTTATAAGGCACGAGGTGTAACGGGGACCCAATGCCGTTGGCCACTTAAAAAAAACGAAGTATACAGGCCAAGACTGTCTCCATGCGTGTTAAATCGAAGAGGTGGATGGATTTCCTTGGAGAAAGCACTTTTTCAATGTTATTGACAATGTCAGCGCTGTACCATCAAGTTACTACTTTATGTATGCAAATAAAAATGTTCAAACTTTCTTAAATGCGATGCTACAGATTACTATCATTGATCTAGTTCGTGTTTCAAAGATAACAAATTGTTTTATATGCTTTTCCACTGGAAAAGCTGTTTAAACATAAGAACCATATATTATAAAATGATATTTCATATATTCACTTTTATTGAACTTGAAACTACAGCAGCTCTGGTTTCAAACATTATCCATCAATATTTACATATCAACATGCCACCTCGAATTAAATGTAAACAGTTTCGGTTTGTGTGATACTCTGCAGCTGAAGAAATATTGTAACAATCGTCATTCTAATAATGTGTATATAATACCAGTTATAAATATAACGTGGATTACTGCTAACATTAAATATTCAGCCTTCATGAATTACAAATTAATCCACATTTACATGAGGAACGAAATTATCAATTTAAATCCAGGTTAAACGTGAGCGTGTAATTTCATTTAATGAATGATTTATTCGTACCGATTCAATATTTTTCAAAAGGAAGAGTTCAACTCTTAATAGAAATACTGACTAAACGGAATCATCATTTGTGCTTTCTTTCTAGTGGCATCATATGGTTTACTACAGAATTGTATTTAGATGACATTCTAGGGAATTTATTCTAACTAAATTAATTACATTAAATGTTTATGTTGAAAGCGTCTCTCTGTTTTTACCGTATATCTATCTCATTCAAGCCCTGCACGGGTTATGATCAGCTCTCAACTGAGCTCCTCAGAACTTGCATAAATAATTAAAACGCTTTATCCAGTCCACTTCCTCCCCATTTTAAAAAATATATAGTCCGCAGGTATTATGTTAATTCGTGAAAGCAAGTCGGATTGCACCAACTCCTTTTTACTTCCTCGCCCTTTCTTCGTCAGAACAGAAAGTATTATAATCCTGCGCCGGAAACGGCGATTTTTTCACAGAAATATTCTCCTTTTCGGGCCCTGGTAACTACACGTTCCAAGAGTCTTGTTCCTACATATAGTAAATTACTTTGTCCAACACGTAGTGTGAGAATGGTTTCTGGGCCCTTTGGGTCCTCGATACCGAAAAATCGATTGACGGCAAAAAGTATTTCTGTGTCCGTCTGTGATCAGCGCTAGCGCTTAACCCTTTTACCCGATTTTCTTCAAAATTGATATGTTGTTCGAATATATTGTTCGAATATATTGTTCGAATATATTGTTCGAATATATTGTTTTGTTTTGTATTGTATTGTATTTCGATATATTGTTCGAATTAAATTACCTCGAGGCCCTCGGATTTTTAGGACTACTTTTATGAAACCTCAACATTTTCAAAGTTTTCTGAAAAGTGGGTCAGATTTTTTATTACTTTGTCCTTGGATAGCGTAACAAAATAAGTTCCTAAAATTCAGCTCTTTAAAGAAGGCCATGTACAATTTATTGAAATAACACCAGTTTTTGCGAAATTTCTGCTTGAAATTAATGCAATTTATAAAAAACATTTTCTCAAAAACCGCTCCAAATATTTTCTACATTTTCCCCCCACGGACACAACAGGGAACGCTTGAAAGAATAACACACGTCTCATTTTGTTGGACTCTGAATTTTCGAAAATTGTAAATTTATTTTTTTAAATACGAGAAGGTGCGTGCTGTCGTAGCGCCGCGAGTTCCTCCCCCGGCGGCAGGCGAGGCGCCGCGGGGCCTGGCGCCGGCTGGGGAAGCACGGACGACGCGCCCGCTGCGGCGTCCAAAACATCGCGGCGATCAATACGCGGCCTCCTACGCGGGCGCGAATTTTCATGCGGCGGCGGCGGCAAAAACACGGCGGGCCGCGAGCGGGCCGCGGGCGGGCCGCGGGCGGGCCGCGGGCGGGCCGCGGGCGGGCCGCGGGCGGGCCCACGCGCGGGACGCGACCGGCCCCAGGCCCCGCACAAGTACAAGATGCCTCGCGTTGCGTGGCTGCTGCTGGCTAACGCCCGAGCGCCAGCCACGTGTCCGTTGACCACAGGCTGCATTGAATTTTGTTGTAGGTGAGCGTCCAATGCTACCTTTTTTTTCACTACGGTATTAGCAACGATATCTGTTATTTGTCCGCTTCTTGGTTAGTTGCCAGGATGTGCGAATATGGATTACGTTCAAAATGCGAATAAAGTTTGCCGTACATTTCAGTCACAGGTTCTTCATATCTCACAAGTAGGAATGCGACACCCATGTCGATGTTTTCAAAACATCGATGTTTTGAAGAAACATTTCCATTTCCGATGTTTTGTTTCTGAATGAAAAAGTTCCTTGATCACAGAACAGTAAAAGTTAAAATATGAAATAATAATGATGGTAACAGATGAAATAACTGTATGTTGGTACCAAAGAAATGCTATTTGTACTACCTTCATCGGCCAAACTCTCTCGCCCGAGATAACTTCCATACCCTTCTCTATCCTCTTCCTTCATATTTATTTCGCTCACTGAGATATTGGTTGACATATACGAAAAATCGATGTTGAAAATCATCGAGTGTTTATATTCGATGTATGTTTAACATCGATCGTTTAATTCTGAACTTCGATGTTTCTTAACGTCGTTGTCACACCACTAGTCACAAGCATCGCGCGGAGAGGTTATTCTCCATTCGACCCCCCCCCCCTCGGGATGCTCGCCCACATCCCCAGTTTGAGACGAGGGGAAGTATCAAAATTATTACCTTTCGTACCAATCGTAACACAATGTTTCTGTCAGCATTTCTCTTAACTTCTTGCCCTGTTGGCAATAAACAGTTTTTATTACTCACATCTCTTACTTTGGACTTCGTCCCTTCGATGTTTCCTACAAGAAATCTGCATACTATACGCCATATCAAAAGTCTAATCACTTTTTCAATCATATCTCCGTCTTTTCCCTATTCCCACTGCTCTCCTGCAGCTCTAACTCCTGGTGACGTCACATCTTTATTTTGTAGCACCATTGGGGCAAAGGCGTATGAACTAACGTAGTAGTGAACGCATATCGATGGAGTGAACTAAAATACTTTAGCATTGATTTGAATTATTCAATTATGAAATACGAGTGTTCTATGATTAGATGATCTAATTCACTTTTAAATATTCAATGATGTTTCTTACACTGCAGGTACACTTCTAACATGAAGGATTAACTTCTACTTGTTTAAATATATAATCCAAAACGATTGGCGTCCCGCAAAGCATAACTTCACCAGATCACCTCAATGGTGCGGCGCCTGAGAGTAGTTCGTCTGAAACTACACTTCAAATCATAGGTGTTTGAGATAAATCCCAACTTAAAAATACAAGAAACAGAATTTTTCACTCACGTATGACCTATTGTTGTCTGAAAGAGTTATATTAGTTTCGCATTTATTTATGCTTTGGAGAGTAGAAAAACCGAGCTTCCTTAACAAGTATTTCTGCGTTCTTTTCTCTCTCAAAATGATTTCAAAAAGAAAATTGAAATTAGCTACATTAGCTATTTCGCAAAAGTGATAACTTGTGGAGGAATATCCGGAGTATTCTTTTCCAAAGGGTAATAAATGTGCAACACAACGTTAGCATGGAGCATTATTTCCAGTTTTAAAAATATTTAATATATAAAAAGCTGTGTTTGTAATTGTGCAGGGTAGAATAGAGAATGATCACATGCTAATGAAACACATAGTTTTACGACGTTAAATAATGTTCTTTTTACATTGTGTTAAAGACAAGGTCAACTCGTAATACATCATTGGAAAGGAATCGCAAAATCGATTACGACTGTGACATTGACAACAGTTCGCCGTGAGCAAATACAGGTTCAAAAATATTCAAACAGTGACATTAACATAGGATATAATTCTGACAAGTCTTGGAGTGTTGAGACGCCGGCCTGGATAACCGAGGTGGCTAAGAGCATGTACCGTCTCAGCGCTTCGGTCTGAAAGGTCGCCTTGGCCATGGTTCCATGTCCCTTGTCTCTCAGGTGTGTGTGTTGTCACAGAGGGCCTCGCGTTCTGCTGACCCCAGATCAGAGAAGTCCGAAGTGTGTTATGTCAAGTGCACTGTCGAATACGCGTCCCATCAGGACGTAACGGGTAACAAGCTGTCGGCTTAATAAACACCCTAGAAAAAAAATGTGTTGAGAAAATATATTGAGGTTGTACCTATATAGTTCTGAACTCATTTATGAATGTCGACCGAATTTACCGAAGCGCAGCGCACCGCGTTTAATGCAATAGCGAAATCGCGCGTCTCGCGGGGGTCGCTGCGAAGAGCGGGCGCTGGGCGCGTGGCGCGGCCGACGAGCATCGAGCAGCGCACGTGCCAGGCGGCGCCGGCTCCTCCCCCTTCCGCGCTTCCTGCCCCTCCCTCCCTCCCTCCCTCCCACGCGCCTTCGCGCGCCCCGCCGCGCCCGCCCCGCGCCTCCGCCCCCGCGCCTCCGCCCCCGCGCCTCCGCCCCCGCGCCTCCGCCTCCGCGCCCGCGCCTCCACCCCGCCCCGCGCCTCCACCCCGCGCACCCTCACCTTACCCCACTCATCCCACCCCAATCATCCCACCCCACTCATCCCACCCCCCTCATCCTAACCCCTCATCCCAACCCCACTCATCCCACCCCACTCATCCCACCCCACTCATCCCACCCCACTCATCCCACCCCACTCATCCCACTCCATCCCATCCCATCCCACCCACCCCACCCCATCCCACCCCATCCCATCCCACCCCACCCCACCCCACCCCACCCCATCCCATCCCATCCCATCCCATCCCACCCCACCCCATCCCCTCCCTTCCCATCCCAGCCCAACCCATCCCATCCCATCCCATCCCAACCCATCCCATCCCATCCCATCCCATCCCATCCCATCCCATCCCATCCCATTCCATTCCATCACATTCCATCCCATCCCACCCCACCACTCCACGCCACCCGTCGCCACGCGCGCCATTCGCCAGCGAGCCATCCGCCTTCAACGGCGCTGGCAACTTTTCTCACCTTATCACATCCCTCTCTTACTGGATCTACATATGAGGACCTTGGAGCATAAGGGATATAAGTACCCTACGTGTGGCATTGAGTAAATCGAGTTTGAAGCTGAGTGACTGTCGAAAACGCAATGGAAGGCATTTTATTCCCTCCCCTAGGATGCGGCGACTGTTTGAGCTACTGAAATATAATTTGTTCACGGAATAAAATGGAATTTTTTATTTTACACTCCTACACCTAAATCAAAATTTGCCAAAAATGGATATATACCCCTCGTGCTCTTATACCCCTATACTACTACCTCTAAGGAAATTCGGAGCTCATTTTTTCCCAATTGTCACATGCTTGACTCTTGTGTGGTTTTCGCAGTTCTTAAGTCATCAAAGTTTTACCTTACAATTGAGTACTTTGGTGACTTCAATATAATGTATGCTGTTCAAGATGATTAGGTAAACATCCTGAAATGTAAAATAATAAAATTACCTATCATTCCATTTCCTTTGCGCTGTCTTCGTCTTTCCCATAAGCAGAGCGTTGCATATGGGGGCGCTATGCCCCTGACCACGAGTTTCCACGTTCCCCCTATTCCTTCCCGTTCAATTATTCCGTTTATCCCAATTCTCTTCTGCTCTCCTAAACGCATCTATCTGCTCGCACATTTTCCTCGACCACTCGTCTGCAACGGGCTTGTCCCTCTTCGCCGCCCGCTTTGGGTCTCGGCTGCGGGGTGGGCGCGGGCGGGGGCGAGGGCGGAGGCGGAACGGGGGAGCGGCCAGGAGCGCGGGCGGTGTCTGGAGCGTGGGGCGCGGGCGGGTTTGGGAGGGGCGGTGTCTGGAGAGTGGGTTGGGCGGGGACGCGGGCGGGGTCGAGAGCGGCGGTGTCTGGAGCGTGGGCTGGGCGGGGGCGGGGGCGCGGGCGGGTTTGGGAGGGGCGGTGTCTGGAGAGTGGGTTGGGCGGGGATGCGGGCGGGGTCGAGAGCGGCGGTGTCTGGAGCGTGGGCTGGGCGGGGGCGGGGGCGCGGGCGGGTTTGGGAGGGGCGGTGTCTGGAGAGTGGGTTGGGCGGGGACGCGGGCGGGTTCGGGAGGGGCGGTGTCTGGAGCGTGGTCTGGGCGGGGGCGCGGGCGGGTTCGGGAGCGGCGGTGTCTGGAGCGGAGACAGGGGCGGGGAAGGGGGCGGGGCCTGTGAAAGACCAACTAACGAGCGTCGCTCCCGAAATGCATTGCCGACGCCCCGCCTCCTTCCCCCTGGCACCTCACGGCCGATGAGCATTTGCGCGGCGCTGCCAAGGGGACGACGGGACGAGGCAAGGCCGGGCAAAATATCTTCATTAAAGCACGAGCAATAAATGAACCATCAGCCGTAATTGATTGAATAGGATTTCCTAGCGCCTCATCTTTTAAGGTTGTGTCCGAGTCCCGTAAGTGTAGTGCGTCGCGGGAGGTGGCAGTGATTTTCCGCCGCTGGACTGCAAGATCCGGCGGCGACCTACTCGTTCTAGTGCATGTGAGGATGTGTAAGGAAGAGGAAGGAAATATCACGCATAACGCGTGGCCCGTACCGCTCCAGTATATGCATGGTGTTGATCTGAACTACTGATCCAAGCAGAATTCTTCTCCAGACAGCGAATGCATTCGACTTAGCTACGTAGCCGGTGTAGAAAACCTTTCCACCGTCGAGACGGGAACCCTAGGACCTTCCGTTCAAAGGCATTTTGGAAACTGGGTTCTGAAAAAATACATATTGCATTGTATGAATTATTGAGATTGTCTCAGAATTAATGTTAGAAAAGTCTAAAATTATATCTTTTTACCAATGAGCTTGTAATGGGAAAGAGTTACACATGTGGCATGTCTAAGAGTTTTCATGGGCCTGCCAAACATCTATTCATACGGGGTTGACAAACAATCAGGCGAAAAGTAACGTGTACAAATATTCCCTACTTCTGTATATATTGTAGTTTTCATTAAAACTTCATTGGCAAAAAGTGATCATCTTCGACCACTTTACGTGACTTCAAAGTTTTTTACATTTATTCTCCAACTCCTTTATATGTAAATAATTTGATTCTCGCGGGCCGAATCCCTGCTTTCCTCCACTTACCAAAGAAAACGTCAAAAAACCATAGATAGAATGTTCATGGTTTTTGTAATAAATCCGTTGTTCTGCATCCCTTTCCTCCCTGTATCTCGCAACGTCGAAAACATTTCAGAAACATGTACACCCCTACAGGGGCACTGAACGCTTGCTGGAGTAATCACCTCCTGCCACATGCCGCGTGTTTGTCAAATATCCGGAATTCTCAGTTCTAAAGTACGAATTGAATATTACAATTGCTCGATTACAAGAATAAAAAGCGAGCTGGTTGCGTGGTAACCACCATATGCCTCAACAAGTACGACTAGTACGACATTTTCGAGTCTCTCTCTTGTCATTTTAACTGAGTTCAGAAATTACTTTTGCTCAGTATAAACTGTTAGGCATTCCGACTTCCCGAACCCTGCAGCGACGCATGCGTTTCGAAGACCTGTGATATAAGAGAACATGTGTACCACGATAGCAAATAAGCTTTGCACCCATAATCTTGGAGCATTCATATTTTAAGTTCTCATCTCCGGAATGATGAGACCGAAGGTCGTGACGCGTGAGGTGGAGCGAAAGGGTGTTTTACAAAAGAGTATTATTCACAGGAATCACCATTTCCAAATAACGTGTCTAAAGAAAAATCTATTTCGTTATTTCGATGAAATTGGGCGTGATTCAACGTGTACTACTGGAAAAATTCCATGATTCTTCGTATTATTGTATAAAAATTCGTGAATTACGTAACTAAGTTCCTGAATTATTTTCCTTCAAGGTGCTCTGCTCTTTATCTTCTTACTACATCTTGCAGCATAACAAGGTTTCGTATATCTCTTATTCACGGGAATTTCTATTACTAAACCAAACCCTACGTTCTATAAAGAAGTAAATTACATTCCCCCAACGAAAGATATATCCATTTCACCACATTCCATAGCGTTGCAAGCGCCTCGGAAACGTCTACTGGAAGGAAGCGTCTGCAAGGCGACAGAAAATAAACTTTGCGAGCTCAATCTCCGTAAATTCATAATTGAAGCCCTGGATTCAGAGCGACGTTGCTGCGCAGCGGTCGCGTATGATTGGGCGAGGAGAGGCAGGAGGATATGGAGTGTGGGGCGGGGGGGAGGCAGGAGGCGGTGGGGGCCGGTGGGAGAAGGCGGGGGACAACGGGGACAGAGGGTGACTGCAGGCGACGGTGGTGGGACGGAGAGGTGGCGAAGGGAGGAGGGTAAGGGTGGGCGGCGCGGGGTGGAGGGAGCGGGGCCGGGGGGGGACGAGACGGGGCGGGGCGGGGAGGAGCGTTAAAGACGAGGAATTGAGGGGGTGGGCGGGAAGTTGAGGGGAGAGGGGTGGCGCGCGGTGGGGCGGTGTGGGGTGAGGCTTTTCTGAAAAGTTGTCCTCAACTTCTCGAGGCGCGGCGGCGACGCTCGCTAAGTTCCCGCTCCAGCGGGCGCGTGTTTCTTTATCCTATTCCCCCGCCCCACCCCGACCTGCGCGGGTGTGTTCTTCTCCGCGCCGCGGGGCGCGCTGGGCTCTGCAGCCAATTTGCGAGGCGGCGGCGGAGGGCGTGCAATGGAGCCGCGCAGAAGAGAACAAGGCCGCGAGATCCGATGACAAAATCTCTTACCTGTCGCACTCCACTTTCCGATACATACGACGAACCAAACAGTTTTTTTCCAAAATACAATGTTAATACAAATCCGCGAAAGAATTAAACACTAATTCAAAACCACACAAAACCAGTAAAGAAGATTGAATTGTATTATAAACTTATATTTTGCTAATTTCTCTATATTAAAATTTTTTACACGTGTCTATTTAATTAGTTGTCTATGACATGGGCATATACTATGTCGAAGTACGAATTATTCGAAGTATACTACATTATACGAATTACATTACTAGAAGTATGACAGCTAGTGTGTGGGTTTATAAGCATTAAAAAATCAAGAAAACGTACGCAAATAGGATAAAAAAATAATAAAATATGCACTTAAGACGAAGGGACGAAATATGCACACACCAAAGAAAGTCATGTTCATTTCCAATGAGCTATGTGTGATTTTGATATAACAAAGCATTTAGTTCACAAAACAACAAATTACCATTCTTTTTCAAATTTTCTGATTGAGCTTTTCCTCAAAATTTGCAAGTTTCTTCTTTTGCACAGAATATTGTCTTTAAAATTCATGATGTTGGCGGAAAATGCTGGAAAAACTGTGGTATTTTATTGCTGTGTAATAGTACGCGATTTAGCTCGTCAACTACACCCTTGTTTTCACAGTTCAAGGCCATGGATTTGGTTCGTCCATTTTCTAAATATTTTCTGCTTCAAATTGCCTGACTAGTTTTGTTGAATTAGTTTGATGATTTCATCTTCCAAAGACATCGAAATGTCGGGCAAAACGACATTACTTTTGATTTGAAAAGTATATATTATAGAAAAATATTTCAAGGAATCGATTAAACAAACCATTCTTTTAATGCAAGTAAAGGGTGTCGAATCCCTGGACTAAACCATCAACTGGAACCCCGTTGAAAGAAAGGAGAATGGGAAGAGAGAACGCTGGGGCAGAGCGGCATTCGGCGGCGACGGAAACGAAGCCGGTACATTATGGATTACCATCTCTAGCTGGCGATGCTTCTACTAGTGATGCGACATCGATAACAAAACATCTATGTTCCAAACGCAAGCATCGATGTTCCAAACGCAAGCATCGATGTTCCAAACGCAAGCATCGATGTTCCAAACGCAAGCATCGATGTTCCAAACGCAAGCATCGATGTTCCAAACGCAAGCATCGATGTTCCAAACGCAAGCATCGATGTTCCAAACGCAAGCATCGATGTTCCAAACGCAAGCATCGATGTCCCAAACGCAAGCATCGATGTCCCAAACGCAAGCATCGATGTTCCAAACGCAAGCATCGATGTTCCAAACGCAAGCATCGATGTTCCAAACGCAAGCATCGATGTTCCAAACGCAAGCATCGATGTTCCAAACGCAAGCATCGATGTTCCAAACGCAAGCATCGATGTTCCAAACGCAAGCATCGATGTTCCAAACGCAAGCATCGATGTTCCAAACGCAAGCATCGATGTTCCAAACGCAAGCATCGATGTTCCAAACGCAAGCATCGATGTTCCAAACGCAAGCATCGATGTTCCAAACGCAAGCATCGATGTTCCAAACGCAAGCATCGATGTTCCAAACGCAAGCATCGATGTTCCAAACGCAAGCATCGATGTTCCAAACGCAAGCATCGATGTTCCAAACGCAAGCATCGATGTTCCAAACGCAAGCATCGATGTTCCAAACGCAAGCATCGATGTTCCAAACGAAAGCATCGATGTTCCAAACGAAAGCATCGATGTTCCAAACGCAAGCATCGATGTTCCAAACGAAAGCATCGATGTTCCAAACGCAAGCATCGATGTTCTAAACGAAAGCATCGATGTTCCAAACGCAAGCATCGATGTTACAAACGAAAGCATCGATGTTCCAAACGAAAGCATCGATGTTCCAAACGAAAGCATCGATGTTCCAAACGAAAGCATCGATGTTCCAAACGCAAGCATCGATGTTCTAAACGAAAGCATCGATGTTCCAAACGCAAGCATCGATGTTCCAAACGAAAGCATCGATGTTCCAAACGAAAGCATCGATGTTCCAAACGCAAGCATCGATGTTCCAAACGCAAGCATCGATGTTCCAAACGCAAGCATCGATGTTCCAAACGAAAGCATCGATGTTCCAAACGAAAGCATCTATGTTCCAAACGAAAGCATCGATGTTCCAAACGAAAGCATCTATGTTCCAAACGAAAGCATCTATGTTCCAAACGAAAGCATCGATGTTCCAAACGAAAGCATCGATGTTCCAAACGAAAGCATCGATGTTCCAAACGAAAACACCGATGTTCCAAACGAAAACATCGATTTTCCAAACGAAAACATCGATTTTCCAAACGAAAACATCGATTTTCCAAACGAAAACACCGATTTTCCAAACGAAAACACCGATGTTCTAAACGAAAACATCGATGTTCCAAACGAAAACATCGATGTTCCAAATGAAAACATCGATGTTCCAAATGAAAACATCGATGTTCCAAATGAATACATCGATGTTCAATACTAAAACATCGATGTCTAATATTAAAACGACGATGTTCAATATTAAAACGTGGATGATCAAAATATATCGACGAAATACCATCGATATTTTAAGAATCCATTAGTATCCTCTAGCATTAAATTCGTGTGCAATAAAATTTAGTTTGACAGTGTTCGTGTTTATCAATTTTCCGAATAAGGAGTAGTTAAGAAAGTGCCGACCCTACGCCTACAGCATACTTGTTGGCCATATCTCAACGTGCCAAATGAATATGAAGATGAAATACAATGGCGTAGAGTTCATCTCAGACTAGAGAGTTTGGTCGTTGTAGGTTGTGCAACCAGCATTCCATTGGTTCCAACACATGAGTAGCAATGATAATATACGTTATTTCATATGTTTCTACTAAAACCGATGATTTTAAAAAATGGACATCGATGTCGCATCCACACCTTCCACCACAATAAGTATTATATCTGCAAACAGAACTCAAATGGGCACGGGCACAAACACAAGGTACTCACAGTATAGCAAAGCAGCGATAAATCTATACTAGTGACGACCGAAAAATGAACGAAACTTTCTAACTATCGGTAACTCAGGCACACAAACAAAAGTTATCAGACCCAAAGAGTTGACACATATTCCTCAATGAATGTCGACACAGAATACAAATGTGAAGCCAGATTTGCGCCATCGCCTTTCAGTTATTTTTCATCGCGAAAAAACACCGTGAAATTGTATTTTTGTAAATTCCAGGATGTTTTATCGAGATTTAACAAAAAACTGGAATATAGAGGCACAATTTTGGCTTCGGATTTAGTGCATCGACATACGTACAGAAACATGTGTCAAGTCTTGGGTATGACAGCTTTTGGCTTCTGTAGAGTACAATGATACAAAAAACCAAACTCTAGTATTCGCGAGGTTTTTCGCGATTGACAAAAAATGGAGGGTCGTGGCGAAATTCTGGCTTCGGACTCATCACGTTCTTTAAATCTGACAACATGTTTCTTATTTTGTGTGGCTGTATGATTGACGAAGACCTAAATTCCGTGGTGGTAGCAGATTTCTTGTGGTAATTCATAATGTGATAAGGAAATAATCGTCCACAATAAAGTAAAATAATTTTATGAATTATTACATTCCCAGACTAAACTTTCGGGAAAACACGTTTCCCTCGGTGGGTCTCTAGCAAGGAGGCGAAAATGGAAAAATTAACATAAAGAAAGAAAAAAGAAATATAGTGAATTTATGAGAAAAAATTAACAAATAATATGAAATAAATAATAAATAAATAATTAAAAATTAAAACATGCTGAGTACGGCTATGTGGCAATGGAGAGAAGAAGTTTTGGAATGGTGAGAAGAGAAAGTCTACCAATTGTCGCAGGAGGAGGCCAGAAGAGTAGAAGGGGTAGTCATAATACGTTAAATTTTTAATTTTCTCCTCTTTGCTAGGGGCCCACTAAGGATTTGAAAAATGTTTCCCGAAAGTTAATTCTGGGAATGTAATAATTAATAAAATGATTTTTCTTCATTGTGGACGATTATCTCCTTCCCACATTATGATTAAGAGTTGTCAAGGCAATGAATGTTTTGTATATCGGGTCGTAGCCTGTTCCTCCCCGCTGGAGAATGATATTCAGCGCCGTCACGTCGGGTTACGAGCGATTTCTCTCTCCAGGTATCTCCTAGAGTGCCACACACTCTAAGCTTCCGACTGATCTCCCTACACGTATGGCGGTGTAACACATGTAAGTGTGAGTGCGTGTGTGTAAAGGGGATAAGTTGAACGGTTGTGAAGGCAACAGAAACAGAAGTGAAAGGGCTGGAGCAGCGCCGGGAATTAAGTCGGTGCATTATGGATGGCTGTCGCGAGCGGTGAACGCGGAGCAGGCGGCAGGGGCGGCGAGGGCGGCGAGGGCGGCGAGGGCGGCACACCGGCCCAGGGCGTGAATTATTGAGCAGTCGGGTGGGCGTCCTGTCCACGCCCCCGCCTCCGCCCCGCTCCGCCCCGCCCCTCCCCGCTCCGACCCGCTCCGACCCGCCCCGCCCCGCCCCGCCCCGCCCCGCCCCTCCCCGCTCCGACCCGCTCCGTCCCGCTCCCACCCGCTCCGACCCGCTCCCACCCGCTCCGACCCGCTCCCACCCGCTCCCACCCGCTCCCACCCGCTCCCACCCGCCCCGCCCCGCCCCGTCCCGTCCCGACCCGACCCGCCCCGACCCGCCCCGGCCCGCCCCGGCCCGCCCCGCCCCGCTCGCGCTGACACACCCCGTCCCGGCCCGCCCTGCCCCGCCCCCTCGCCCCGGTCCCGCGCCCTGCTCCTCCGTCCTGCTCCCCAGCCCGTACCGGACCGCTCGCCCGCCCGTGGCCTTTGCACTTTGGGCGATCATTCACCCTGGCTTCTGTTCTCTTGAGCAAACACCGTTTCTGAAACTAAACTCCGCCTGGCATTCACGCACTCGTAATTCAGAGCGTGTAATCCAATAATCGTGGGGGTACAGATACTAGTGCTACAAAGACTGGGCTTTCTTCTTCCTTGTGATTTCACTGAGAAGTTTGAATCCATTTCATTGACTGTGGAAGTAAATTAGGTCACGTAACTATCTATATAAAGACGAAATATGTGAAAATGAAACTTTATGAACAAGGTTTCCACCACCATTATTACACGAATGATGTTCGTTTCACACCTTTATATTCGACGAATCCAACACAGGCTTATTCTACTAGTACATACAAAAACCATAAGTTGATGATCATGTAATGTATCCCGAAGTTTACCCAAGCCTCTTAATTTCAATTATATGTCTACTTTTTTTCCTTCTGTTTGACATTTTCTTTCATCTCTTCCTCAATTTATCATTCCTCTAATTTCCCCGCAATCAAATATCATTAACGGTCGCCAGGCAAATGTCATGTAGAATATTCATCCGCTTCTTTTAAGATACACATTAACCTAGTAGCTGGTATTACCTTGGTTCCATTCACGGCATATTCTACTACAGTTCGATTTCTACATTGACTTATGATTCATTGTTTTTTTCTACCATTATTGTGATTCTCCACCCCTTGATCACACGTAAATATCTGAAAATGAAATATTTAATATGACTTTCATGGAAAGGGAGAACTCCTCCGTGTTTGTAATTTGTGACTGAACGGGGAGATCCTTCACCGCCGGAGGATCCGGACGGTAGGATTTTTGATACTAGGTAAATAGAGTATTTTCAATTCTAGGTAAACTCACACATTTCGTCTTCGGTACAGTCGGCACGGGGAGTTCCTTCACGGCCGTAGCGGCTACGGAAGCGCACGTAGTGGCTACGCCGCAGCTAAAGCTTCCTGTTTTCGCGTTCCGATCAGGGCCTGTTTTCCACAACAGCTAACTTCATCACACGCCGCAGCTCTGATTTGACTCATTGATTGGTGATTCCGGGAGCGTCAACTGCTAAGATAATTAATACGTTAAGTGTAGTGCATGTTTTTATCTCTGGAGATGGCGGTGATCTTCCGCCGCTGGATGGTGAGATCCGGCGGCCGCCTACAGTCGGCCAACGGGGGCTCTCCTCAATGAGATATCTCCCACAAGGAGGGCACTGCCCCAGATGGGAGGGACTCTAAGCTCCCGCCCGGACTCCCGTCATGTGTGGTAGTGTATTGAAGTGAGTGTGTGAGAGCGTATGTGTTTTGTGTGTGTGTGTGTGTGGAAGTAAGAGATAAGGGGAGTGTAAGCAAGGACGAGCAAGAGGAAGTAAAGATCGCTGGAGGACCGTTTGTTAGGGTACTGCTCCGGCATTCACCTGATGTTGATCGGAGAAACCACGGAAAACTACCGATCAGAGCCGCCGGCCGCTAGAATTCTCCTCCAGAGAGCGACTGAATTCGAACTCTCTATTTACCTAGTATCGAAAATCCTACCGTCCGGACTCGAACCTAGATCCTCTCGGCCAGAGGCACTGCAGTGACATCAGTTGAGGCCCTGAGCAACCTCTCCCGGTCCGCGGCTCCGGGAGCCTGAGAATTACAGTGGGGAACGTATCTGATCTGGCGTTTCCATGGTTTCCGTCAATTCATTCCGAACGGATGCTGGAGTAGTGTCTTAAAAACAAGTCACAGTCGCAACGGATCCTACCTTCACAATCTTCACCCACCTACCGTTATTAAGAGTTAAGGTTCGAGATGTAGAATGATTCCGACTGACCCGCGAGTGCCAGAAATTCGACGCTCGAATTGCGGAGACAGGGCTTCAGAGCTACAGCGCCTTAAGAGAGAAATGTTATTGCTATTTTCCACTCGTTTCCTTCGCTTAAGCGACCGGGTTGACCGCTCCCACCGGAGACTTCTCCCACGCCCGACGACCGAGCCACGCGGGACACGCCCTCCACGGACACCTTAACCTTGGCCCTCGTTCTCGCCCTCGTTCTCGCCTTCGCCTTCGTTCTCGCCTTCGCCCTCGTTCTCGCCTTCGCCCTCGTTCTCGCCTTCGCCCTCGTTCTCGCCTTCGCCCTCGTTCTCGCCTTCGCCCTCGTTCTCGCCTTCGCCCTCGTTCTCGCCTTCGCCCTCGTTCTCGCCTTCGCCCTCGTTCTCGCCTTCGCCCTCGTTCTCGCCTTCGCCCTCGTTCTCGCCTTCGCCCTCGTTCTCGCCTTCGCCCTCGTTCTCGCCTTCGCCCTCGTTCTCGCCTTCGCCCTCGTTCTCGCCTTCGCCCTCGTTCTCGCCTTCGCCCTCGTTCTCGCCTTCGCCCTCGTTCTCGCCTTCGCCCTCGTTCTCGCCTTCGCCCTCGTTCTCGCCTTCGCCCTCGTTCTCGCCTTCGCCCTCGTTCTCGCCTTCGCCCTCGTTCTCGCCTTCGCCCTCGTTCTCGCCTTCGCCCTCGTTCTCGCCTTCGCCCTCGTTCTCGCCTTCGCCCTCGTTCTCGCCTTCGCCCTCGTTCTCGCCTTCGCCCTCGTTCTCGCCTTCGCCCTCGTTCTCGCCTTCGCCCTCGTTCTCGCCTTCGCCCTCGTTCTCGCCTTCGCCCTCGTTCTCGCCTTCGCCCTCGTTCTCGCCTTCGCCCTCGTTCTCGCCTTCGCCCTCGTTCTCGCCTTCGCCCTCGTTCTCGCCTTCGCCCTCGTTCTCGCCTTCGCCCTCGTTCTCGCCTTCGCCCTCGTTCTCGCCTTCGCCCTCGTTCTCGCCTTCGCCCTCGTTCTCGCCTTCGCCCTCGTTCTCGCCTTCGCCCTCGTTCTCGCCTTCGCCCTCGTTCTCGCCTTCGCCCTCGTTCTCGCCTTCGCCCTCGTTCTCGCCTTCGCCCTCGTTCTCGCCTTCGCCCTCGTTCTCGCCTTCGCCCTCGTTCTCGCCTTCGCCCTCGTTGTCGCCTTCGCCCTCGTTGTCGCCTTCGCCCTCGTTGTCGCCTTCGCCCTCGTTGTCGCCTTCGCCCTCGTTGTCGCCTTCGCCCTCGTTGTCGCCTTCGCCCTCGTTGTCGCCTTCGCCCTCGTTGTCGCCTTCGCCCTCGTTGTCGCCTTCGCCCTCGTTGTCGCCTTCGCCCTCGTTGTCGCCTTCGCCCTCGTTGTCGCCTTCGCCCTCGTTGTCGCCTTCGCCCTCGTTGTCGCCTTCGCCCTCGTTGTCGCCTTCGCCCTCGTTCTCGCCTTCGCCCTCGTTCTCGCCTTCGCCCTCGTTCTCGCCATCGCCCTCGTTCTCGCCTTCGCCCTCGTTCTCGCCATCGCCCTCGTTCTCGCCTTCGCCCTCGTTCTCGCCATCGCCCTCGTTCTCGCCTTCGCCCTCGTTCTCGCCTTCGCGTTCGCCTCCTCCCCGACCCTGATTCACCCACGACACGATTTCCCCGATGCAGCGCACCCTCACCAACAGCGAGTGAAATTTGGCGTTAATTACCCAAGTTTTAATTATTTTCGATACCGGGTGGGTAACCGTCGTTCTCGGTTGGTTGCAAACAAACGGCAGAGTTTTCGGTTGGGGCTAATCATTCCAGACAGCCCTGTAAACGCCGTTAATTCGTGACTGAGTTGATTATCTCTTAAATGAGAAATGCAAGTTATAACAGGATGCTCGCGGGAATTTCTTGTTTCATAATTTCAACTAATATGCGAGAAGTATAATTTATTTCGAGTTGTACTATTACTTATTGAATAAACGTAATTGAAACGTGTAATGGGTTGATCAGGCCATGTACGCTTCGATTCTAGTAACTTTACAAGTTATGCTTTGCAAAGATTAGTTAAAATAAATCAATAATGTAACGTATGTGGGTAGAAACTTACTTGTGCTCTAGGAATATTTGTCATCTGAAAAGTCAAATAGTGTGCAAATATTTTTACAAATTTTTGAAAGAATACTAAATTTTTTTTTAAATATTAATTTTCGAAAATTATTAAAATATTAAACAAATAATTCATTTCATTCAACATAATTCATTCAGTTCAACTATATAAATTGAATACTCAATAATATAGAAGTAACGAATTTAATAGGTATGATTTTACTCGGTTGTCAGCTGCGGCACCTCCATTATGGTAAAAATAATGTAGACTTAGATCAGTGGTGACCAACGTGAAAGGCCACACCTAAAACCTGTAATATGGTTGCGGGCCATATTTTAATTACTCGGGCGATCCACACCTGACTTTCCCGTGCAGTTGATCTCGGCACTTTGCCCTGCTGCTCTGATCAGGGGAGGACGGAGTGGATCTATGCCTGATATCAGACCGTAGCATGCATATCGCAGTGAAACACATTGAGATGAATGTCAATTTCTGAATATAGTGGGAAAAAATTCCTTAAATCTAAACTTCACATATTTATATTAAATGGAATGTTGTCCCCATGGATGCAAGAGATTTTAACTTTCAACCAATAACTTTTCGTGGACCGCAATAAATGACACCGCGTGCCACATTCGCCTCTGAGCCGCCAGCTGGACAACCCTGACCTAGATTATGCAATCACTAGGGGACGGACTTTGATGACCTAAAACATTGCCAAAAATTATCAATAAAATACTCTAAAAATACTTTTAAAATGTCTTAAACATAAAGAAAAATGACATAAAAATTGATAAAGTCACTTCAGATCAATTACTCAAGCTGTTGGGTATGTTACTGATGTAATCGAGGCTTCTCCCTTTTGTTTTAGTTAACTCACCCTGTAAACATTTCGTTTAGACTGTTCTTTAAAAGAAAACCTCTGATTTTATTTATCGCGAAATCAACCGAACTGACAATGGCGTACAATATGCGTCACAAGAACCTTAGATTACATAGTACTCACAACGGTGACATTACAATATATGAGCGAAGAAATTGAATAGGGTACTCAGGGATTCTGTGGTGAACATTTCTTGCACCTCGTAAATATTGTTTGAAGCTAGTACCATTAAAGTTATATTAAAATCGATGCAATCAGCGAAAAATGCATTAAAAGAGACGTAAAAAGGTACAAAATGACTTATTAGCGAAGACTAAAAAATAAAAGGGCATATAAAAATGGGTCATTTCGTTTCGTTATAACATAAAATGAACTTCTACACTAAACGACATCGTTCTAAAGTGAAAAGAAAAAAATTACATTTCATTAAAATCCGTCTCCTGATAATCTCCTTTACTTCAACAGTTTAAATGGATTTTCACTGTGCTTTTTGTACAACGTAATTTATCCAAATTACTAAAAATATATTTGTTTGTAATATTAAACGTTGAAATTCGTGAACACGGAAACGCAGAACCTTCCGATAAATTGGCGATTAGTAGAATTGATTTCGCATTAATACATCAAGCCGGGCGTTGAGTTCGTCTGCCTTTGTGCCGTCATAAACGCAGGTGCAAACAGGATCACAGTCCGCTAGTATTTCTACGTACTACTGAAACGTGGCAACGACCGGAGCCAGGGACGGGCAGAACCAGTGTTGGAACGAGGTGTTAGCGGGTGGGTGGGGCGGGGGCCGGGGGCCGTCGACAGGCAGAGGAGGGCGTGGGCGGGCGGGGGAGAGAGCGGGCGGGAACGCGGGGAGGGGGGGCGGAGACGGGCGGGTGAGAGAGGCAGGCGGGGGCAGACGGCCGGGCGTGGGAGGCAGTCGGGCACACGCAGCGGTGGGTGGGCGGGCGGGCGGGCGGGCGGGCTGGGGCGGGGTGGGGCGGGGCGGGGTGGGACTGGGTGGGGCGGGGTGGGACGGTCGGGGTGGGACGGGCGGGGTAGGGCGGGGTAGGGCGGGTTGGGCGGGCGAGCGGTGCGGGTTGGGGCGGGCGGGCGCAGGAGAGACGTGGAGGGAGGAAAAGGCCCGTTGGCGCCCGCGCCTCCTGGCACGAAGCGACGCAGCCCGCGCACGGTCCATGTCCTCATTTCCATAGCGGTGTCACCCCCACGACCGCCCTTGCCCCTGCCCACCCTCGCTCCCCCTCCCCGCCGCGTCTCCGTTGCGCCGCCGCCCGCAGCTGCTCGCACGCTCGGCGCACGCACAGGCTCACGCACCCGGCGGCGCGGCGGGCACGCGTGTGCGAGCACGCGTGACCCCAACCAACGAACGAACGAATCGCAGCTGCTGCGGACACCGCACATTACAACAATTTTCCTTTTTCATACCAGAAGGAGTTATTTTCACGATGGTCCAATTGCATTCTGTCAAAGAATTTTCAATTGACACGTATTTATTTTAGACTATCTACTCGTATTGCAGTGGCCTTTATGTGGAGGCCTGAACTTCGGCTGTTGAAAATTGTCGAGCGCTACCTAAAGCACTTTGTATTCCTGGCTACGTTTGATGGAATGCATGGAAGATCAACATTTCCTTTTCATATCAACATAATGTTTATGAAAATCTTGATCTCTTTCTTTATTGTTGTTTAGAGAACGAAACATACAAGGGTTGGGATGAGATTCACAAGTCAGATTTAATAACTTTTTTGCGGTATTGCAGTATTTAAGTTCTTCTTTGCGCTTTATAGGCAACTCTCAAGCCGTTTGTGGTGCTACCTTCCCCAAATTGAGTTTTTCAAAAAGTCCAGGTGCAAAACGGGCTTTTATGGAAATAAAAAAATAGAACCTATTCGCACTGATAAATATGACTTATGTCAAATGAATATTACACGTCGATTATTATTTATCAATTTTACAACAAATATTCGACATTCAAAGACAATAATTATATACATGTAATAATTATTTAGACCATACGATTACATTCAACTTATTACATACGTTCTGGAATATTTCTAACCTATACTTACATTCTGCTTAGGTGTTTGAAAGATCTAATTTTCATATTTCTTATGAAATATATTACAGTAAAAACATTACATTACATATTATATAATATGTATTATATATAGTATGTATATATATATATATATATATATATATATATATATTACAATAAAACTACACATATTACAGTAAAACATTCGCAAAGCGGATCTCAAGGGACCAGGATTTTCCCCCCGTATTAGGTAAGATTCCGTGGTATGCAATTTAATACTGCGGAATTTAAGTTTGCCGGGACCGCGATTTATGTTCACATTAGACATATTCCCGCGTTAGACACGTTCCGCATTGAGCAAGTTTCACTGTATATATTTTGCTTACGTAATTCCCCACACTTCCATCCAGCTATGCACAACATTTCACGGAAGGACCATTTTTGTGAGAATAAACAGAAGCCCGTTCCTCTAAAAGGGAAGCATCCCGCTCCGTAAATGAACAAATAATCCCAAACAGAAGCGTGCACCAAGTAAATAAAGTCGGGTTTGATTAATTCGCGTCACACATTCGCTGTAGCGACCGCCGCCGATCGCGCTCGCCTCTCCCAGCCTGGTAGGAAACGGCCGAGCGGCGCTTTAGGGAAGTGAGGCAGCAGCAAACGCGACTTCCTCGCGGTGGAGAGGGAGGGGGGGGGGCAAGGGATCGATGGCCAGCTGTGCTCAGTTACGTTTGCGCTTTCTGCCCCCGCGTCCACCCCCACGCACCGCGGCACGCCCCCGCGCACGTGCCGCCGCACGCAGGCACGCACGCACGCACCCACCTGGCACCGCCCCGAGGAGCGCCCGCCGCCGCGTTATCTGATTACCCCACTCTCCGCGCCCACCGCCCCCGCGCGCGCCTTGAATATTCAACAGTCGCCCGGGCCGCCGCCGCCGCCGCGGGCCGTCGCAGCGCATTCGCATGAATGCCCGCGCCACGAAGCGACAGGGGGCCGGAGGCGGGGGCGGGAGCGGGGCACGACGGACGGAGCGATGGGGCTGTCGGCGGGGGCGGGATGAGTGAGGGGCGAGGCAGGGCGGGCAGGGCGGGCAGGGCGGGCAGGGCGGGCAGGGCCGGCAGGGCGGGCGGGGCAACGGAGCTGGAGGCGGGGGCGGGGCGACGGAGGCGGGGGCGGGGCGACGGAGGCGGGGGCGGGGCGACGGACGCGGGGGCGGGGCGACGGAGGCGGGGGGCGGGGCGACGGAGGCGGGGGCGGCTCGACGGAGGCGGGGGCGGGGGCGACGGAGGCGGGGGGCTGGGCGACGGAGGCGGGGGGCGGGGCGTCGGAGGCGGGGGCGGGGGCGACGGAGGCGGGGGGCGGGGCGACGGAGGCGGGGGGCGGGGCGACGGAGGCGGGGGCGGGGCGACGGAGGCGGGGGCGGGGGCGACGGACGCGGGGGCGGGGCGACGGAGGCGGGGGGCGGGGCGACGGAGGCGGGGGCGGCTCGACGGAGGCGGGGGCGGGGCGACGGAGGCGGGGGCTGGGCGACGGAGGCGGGGCGTCGGAGCGGGGCGGGCGACGGAGGCGGGGGCGGGGCGACGGAGGCGGGGGCGGGGCGACGGAGGCGGGGGCGGGGCGACGGAGGCGGGGGCGGGGCGACGGCGGGGCGACGGAGGCGGGGAGGGGCGACGGAGGCGGGGGGGGCGGGGCGACGGAGGCGGGGCGGGGCGACGGAGGCGGGGGCGGGGCGACGGGGCTGTCGGCGGGGGCGGGGCGACGGGGCTGTCGGCGGGGGCGGGGCGTCGGAGGCGGGGGCGGGGAAGAGCAAGGGGCGAGGCAGGGAGGGCCGGGCGACGGGGCTGGAGGCGGGGACGGGAAGAGCGAAGGGTCGAGGCACGACGGACGGGGTTGGCGGCGGGGGCGGGGCTGGGAAGAGCGGACGGGGAGAGACGGGAAGAGCGAGGGGCGAGGCACGACGGCGGGGGCGGGGCTGGGAAGAGCGAGGGGCATGGCAGGACGGGCGGGGACAGAACGCGGCAGCCGCGCTTATATGATGGCGGCAACTGGGCAGGGGAACGTCCACGCGCCACAGAACGGGTTGGCGACGGCGACGATGTGACAGCGCCGTGGAGGAGTTGAGTGGGTGTCGAGGCGGCAAATGCAGTTTAGGGGCGACACCGAAATGCTATTAAGCACGTACCACGAGATTCTCTAGCTAAGAAAATAAAAAGGAGATTGAAAGAATTATGTAATAAGCGCTTCTTCGTCACACCATTCCCACTGACAGATTTACTGACTAAGCAGAAGCAGGGTTTCTGGTAGCCAAGTGGGGGCTGCACGATGATCGAGTACGTCCCAGCGCCTCAACAATTCGGGAGCGCTGTTGCCTCGACCTGACATCCTGTGATTTATCCGCATTCGGACTCTGGAAGACGCACGTGGGTTGTATGCGATTCACAACCGACAAGACAGATCTGTAAGAACATGACGCCCAAGTTGAAGTGGATGTCTTAGTTTCGAGTTAGCGAAATATTTCAAACGATCGTGCGCGGGTCCTCGGCTCGTTTGTTAGAGTACTGCTCCAGCATTCGCCTGGTCAGAGATTGGTTGTTCAGAGAAACCACGGAAAACTACTGATCAGAGCAGCCGCTCGCTAGAAGGGACTGAATTCGACCTAGCTGACAAGCGAGTCTCGAAACTCCTGCCACCGTCGGGACTCGAACCTAGGACCTCCCGGTCAGTGGGACTGCAGTGACAGCAGCTGACGCCCTGAGTCGTCCCTCGCGAACACATTTGTTATGAAATAGGGTTATTAGCATGCAACATAACTTCGAATTGTATTATTTTGGTGTAATGGGTTGTTTTTATTAGTGATATTATTAATAATGTGTTATTAATTATTATTATTATTATTATTATTATTATTATTATTATTATTATTATTAAAATCCAGTATGGACTTATTCGTATATACACGTTTTACTGTATTTAAAAGTTTTGAAATGTACAGATTTATATTATAAAAGTTCTAGTAAAACTCTGAATATCTCAGAAACAGGTCAATGTGGAATATAGCCCCTTGTTTTAATGAGCCCTTTCATTAACGTTTTAGCTGCATCATGGAAAGAAAGTGTGAGCAGATTTTCAATGACTGCAGTTGATGTGTAAAATTTCAGTTTCTTCGGTCACTTCACTTCCATAGGTGCACCGACGTGTCAAAAGCTTCATGGCAATGTCTAGGAAGAGAGAAGAAGTTCTGGTCAGTGACCGAGAGCGGCAGCGCCGAAGTCACGAGTGGAGAGGCGAAAATAACCCTTTATGGACAGGAGCGGAGCGTTATTAGACACCGCGGCAACGGAGGTTAACAGTCGGTGTTCCACTGGGGGTACAGAGGAGGGAAGTGTAGATTGCCGTGTCACGGAAGCAAGAATATGCAAAATCAATACGGAAGCAGCAATGTCCATAATCAATAGAGATGTGTGTGAGTGAAGATGTAGATGTTACACAATAAAGAATTATGTATTAATAAATTATTTGTATATTTCATTGTTTCAATACTAAAACTGTTTGAACTGCAAACTGATTGCATGACTGAATTTCTAAGGAAAGCCGTTACAATTCCGGAGCATGAGCCGGAGCAGCAATTAGTAATAACTTTATGATGAGTAATTATTAGGAAAAGTTCGGAATTAAAATGATGATATAATTGGTCAGTAGTAGAATGGACATAGCGATGTGGACTAAAACCAACAAAATGGAAGTGGAACGCACCTTGAACGACGGTCAAGAATGAAGCCATTTCACAAAAGGAAAGTAAACAAACGAGGAAGATTTTTCAATTTCACCTGCTGTAGGAAGATCAGGTTTGTCTTAAAATAAGATTTAAATTCATATTCAAAGAGGTAGATGGTCATTCATGCATTAAGGGAGGAAAGTACAAAAGAATAATATGCAAAGTAACAGAATAAGTAAGAATACAAAGAGAATATCTAGCTGCAGCTACAGAAGAAAGTAGTATTATTGCTTTACAACAGCAAGGAGTATTCCCCGATACCACGCAGAAAAAGATAAATTAGAGCAAAGCGTAAATATTTCATCCTGTAGAGGCGGTCTAACGAACCCGCTAAATAAAATTTATCATGACTGTACCACTTCCATACGACCTGTGGGGTACGGTCGTGTGAATATTCAAAAGTTTATTTAAATAGAATAAGTAATCGGAAGGGGTACAAAGAGTAGTGACCGTCAGTTCGGTAAATCAAATAGCCCGTAGATGCAAACATTAATATAATTATTAATAATTATAATACTATTAATATATAATAGTAAGGGGAGGTCCAGTCAGACTTCCTCGACCAAACACTCTCGCCCAAGATGGCCTCCATGCCCATGCAATTCCTCTCTTCTGGCGCGAAGAAGGCGAAGAAAAAGAAGAAGAGAAAGCGAAGAAGAAGAAAGCGAAGAAGAAGAAAGCGAAGAAGAAGAAAGCGAAGAAGAAGAAAGCGAAGAAGAAGAAAGCGAAGAAGAAGAAAGCGAAGAAGAAGAAGAAAGCGAAGAAGAAGAAAGCGAAGAAGAAGAAAGCGAAGAAGAAGAAGAAGAAGAAAGCGAAGAAGAAGAAGAAGAAGAAGAAAGCGAAGAAGAAGAAGAAGAAGAAGAAAACGAAGAAGAAGAAGAAGAAGAAGAAAACGAAGAAGAAGAAGAAGAAGAAGAAGAAGAAGAAAACGAAGAAGAAGAAGAAGAAGAAGAAGAAAACGAAGAAGAAGAAAATGAAGAGGAAGAAGAAAACGAAGAAGAAGAAAACGAAGAGGAAGAAGAAGAAGAAAACGAAGAAGAAGAAGAAGAAGAAGAAGAAGAAAACGAAGAAGAAGAAGAAGAAAACGAAGAAGAAGAAGAAGAAGAAAACGAAGAAGAAGAAGAAGAAGAAGAAAACGAAGAAGAAGAAGAAGAAAACGAAGAAGAAGAAGAAGAAGAAAACGAAGAAGAAGAAGAAGAAGAAGAAAACGAAGAAGAAGAAGAAGAAGAAGAAGAAGAAAACGAAGAAGAAGAAGAAGAAGAAGAAAACGAAGAAAGCGAAGAAGAAGAAGAAGAAAACGAAGAAGAAGAAGAAGAAAACGAAGAAGAAGAAGAAGAAAACGAAGAAGAAGAAGAAGAAAGCGAAGAAGAAGAAAGCGAAGAAGAAGAAGAAGAAAGCGAAGAAGAAGAAGAAGAAGAAAGCGAAGAAGAAGAAGAAAGCGAAGAAGAAGAAGAAGAAAGCGAAGAAGAAGAAGAAGAAGAAAGCGAAGAAGAAGAAGAAGAAGAAAGCGAAGAAGAAGAAGAAGAAGAAAGCGAAGAAGAAGAAGAAGAAGAAAGCGAAGAAGAAGAAGAAGAAGAAGAAGAAGAAGAAGAAAGCGAAGAAGAAGAAGAAGAAGAAGAAGAAAGCGAAGAAGAAGAAGAAAGCGAAGAAGAAGAAGAAAGCGAAGAAGAAGAAGAAAGCGAAGAAGAAGAAGAAAGCGAAGAAGAAGAAGAAAGCGAAGAAGAAGAAGAAAGCGAAGAAGAAGAAGAAAGCGAAGAAGAAGAAGAAAGCGAAGAAGAAGAAGAAAGCGAAGAAGAAGAAGAAGAAGAAAGCGAAGAAGAAGAAGAAGAAGAAAGCGAAGAAGAAGAAGAAGAAGAAGAAAGCGAAGAAGAAGAAGAAGAAGAAGAAAGCGAAGAAGAAGAAGAAGAAGAAGAAGAAAGCGAAGAAGAAGAAGAAGAAAGCGAAGAAGAAGAAGAAGAAAGCGAAGAAGAAGAAGAAGAAGAAGAAGAAGAAGAAGAAAGCGAAGAAGAAGAAGAAGAAGAAGAAAGCGAAGGCGAAGATGACGAAGAAGGTAAAGAAGAAGAAGAAGCTAAAGAAGAAGAAGAAGAAGAAGGTAAAGAAGAAGAAGAAGAAGGTAAAGAATAAGAAGAAGGTAAAGAATAAGACGAAGGTAAAGAAGAAGAAGAGGCGCGGGGTGAAGCGGGGGCGGAGAGGCGCGGGGTGACGCGGAGCGGCGCGGGGGCAGAGTGGGGCGGCGCGGGGGCAGAGCAGAGCGGCGTGGGGCAGAGCGGGGGTGGCGCGTTCGGAGCCCCGTTGCCATTTGCGAGGCCATCTGCTCCGCGACCAGGACGTAAACCGGTGGCGCTCCTCGCCGCTCTGTCCGCTCCATCACTGCGCAGCCACGTTCGCGAAGCAGACATTTCCACGATTCCCTCCACAACCTACTTCTCGCTCTCTGAAACGGGCTATTAAGCAATTCACGGCTCTAAATGTGGAATTTAAAATTATTACAACGACTTGTACTCTCTCGTGTAACTCGTTGGTGAGCGTGCTCGCTTCCCACGGCGCAACCCCGGGTTCGATTCCTGGCAGAGGCAAATTATAGCTGTGCGCTTTCCTCGCAACAAAGGTTACAGTATCTATTGCTGTGTGACGAGAAAGTACACTCTAAGGCCGCTTGCCCACGCCGCCACAGCAGCGCGCGTCCGTCAATCATCAGGGCTCTTCGCCGACGACGGACAAAGGGACCGCAGCAGGTACTTGCTTCGGTCCCTTTGTCCGTCGTCGCCGAAGGGTCGGCGAAGAGCCCTGATGATTGACGGACGCGCGCTGCTGTGGCGGCGTGGGCAAGCGGCCTAAAATTAAGAAGGCTAGTAAATACGACAAAGGGATGTCTGCGTGCTAACCACACGAACCCCTTATGCCATGGCCAAGAGGTTGGGTCGCCCGCAGGACGGCCAAGGCCCGTATTGGGATGTCGAGCCAAGAACAGGACAGGACATAATTAGTAGTGCAACTTATTTCATTGTATTCTGTTTGCGCCAAGCATATAGTAAAAATCCGTTTATAGTATCTATTTATTTGAGCGAGATTACAAATATAGCTGAAAATAATTTTGAGAGAGAAAAGTATAACTAATAAAACTGTGCCAGATAAGTCGTCCTACGAGCAGCAGACCGCTGCGGTGACGACTGAGCTGTGCGAAGGCAAGGCAGTGGATTCGAATATCGCACTAATCGCGGAGGAAGTTAAGCCACAATTGAAGCGTGGAAAACGTGAGCAAATCATTGTGTAATAACGTTCCCATCATCCTGCATTAATTTCTAATTGCTACGGGGGATAAAAACCGAAGACAAAGACCAAATTCAAATTGAAATAACGCAGTCTGAATTTTGGTTGGGCTGTCCGTGTTAAAAATCATATCATCAAGCATAATAGATATCGTAATAATTGGTTTTAGAAAATTAAAATCCGTTTACAATTTTCTCCACAATTTGCTACTCCTTTATTATGTTCCATGAAACGCTCATCTTTTATTCAATATTACAGTCTCGAGTAGCATCGATCGGCAACTTATTGTTCGCCAATAAATCGTGTTTACGTTGTGTATTATGGACCCGAGTTACGTTTCATCGCCCACTGCGTCTAGATTATTGCCGCAGCTACCCTCTCTGTACACTTCGTGATGCCCATTGGCTCAGAAGAGCTCTGTTCGGCTGAGAGGGCGTGTCCTCGCCGCCCGCGCCGCCCGCGCCGCCCTCGACGCCCTCGACGCCCTCGACGCCCTCGACGCCCTCGCCGCCCTCGCCGCCCTCGCCGCCCTCGCCGCCCTCGCCGCCCTCGCCGCCCTCGCCGCCCTCGCCGCCCTCGCCGCCCTCGCCGCCCTCGCCGCCCTCGCCGCCCTCGCCGCCCTCGCCGCCCTCGCCGCCCTCGCCGCCCTCGCCGCCCTCGCCGCCCACGCCGCCCACGCCGCCCTCGCCGCCATCGACGCCATCGACGCCCTCGACGCCCTCGACGCCCTCGACGCCCTCGCCGTCCTCGACGCCCTCGACGCCCTCGACGCCCTCGCCGCCATCGCCGCCCTCGCTGCCCTCGACGCCCTCGACGCCCTCGCCGTCCTCGACGCCCTCGCCGTCCTCGCCGCCCTCGCCGCCATCGACGCCCTCGCCGCCATCGCCGACCTCGCCGCCCTCGCCGCCCTCGCCGCCCTCGCCGCCCTCGCCGCCCTCGCCGCCCTCGCCGCCCTCGCCGCCCTCGACGCCCTCGCCGTCCTCGACGCCCTCGACGCCCTCGACGCCCTCGCCGCCATCGCCGCCCTCGCCGCCCTCGACGCCCTCGCCGTCCTCGCCGCCCTCGCCGCCATCGACGCCCTCGCCGCCCTCGCCGCCCTCGCCGCCCTCGCCGCCCTCGCCGCCCTCGCCGCCCTCGCCGCCCTCGCCGCCCTCGCCGCCATCGACGCCCTCGACGCCCTCGCCGTCCTCGCCGTCCTCGACGCCCTCGACGCCCTCGACGCCCTCGCCGCCATCGCCGCCCTCGCTGCCCTCGACGCCCTCGCCGTTCTCGCGATCCTCGCGATCCTCGCGTTCCTCGCCGCCCTCGCCGCCCTCGCCGCCCTCGCCGCCCTCGCCGCCCTCGCCGCCCTCGCCGCCCTCGCCGCCCTCGCCGCCCTCGCCGCCCTCGCCGCCCTCGCCGCCCTCACCTGGGCCTCCGCCCGCGCTCTCGCAATAAACGCATCCCACTCCTTCAGTTAGCATTGCTTCTGAGCGCGGCAACCGAGGAGATTCGCAAGTGTAGTGCATGTTACATCCCAGATGCTACCCCGCACGAACGCGACATCCGGCGCCGAGCTATACGTCAGCGTCCGGGGATTTCCCCTTCACTTCCCTCCCCCAGCGACACATCGCCCCGGCCGAGTCAAGATCTTATCTCCCACCCGCTCTCCGGACACGTTGGCAGCGCAGTGTGGTAAAATGAGTGTGCGTGTTAAAGGGAAGAGTGTGGGGACGAGTGATTAATATCGCGGAGAAAGAAAGCGTACCTGTGGGTGTTTATTAAATTGATGAATGTTCAGCAATAATATAATTTATAGTAAAACGGCAGCATAATTAAAGTAAAACAGTGTTGGTAAATAGGTATTTGGAGGAACTGAATGTGTGACAATACTGGGTTTGAAGGTTAATTTAGATAATAGAAAAATTGTTGTCAAACCGGAATCTACTGTAATCTCGGATTTTTTGAGATACTATAACCGCCTAAGTGGTCAACGTTTCTTTCCGTCAGTCACCATTTATCAAGGATACTAAAACACATACTCGAATTAAATTAAAATTATTTAATTATATTTAAACGACGATTAACGTAGCAAGATGAATTTCACACTTTTCTTTATTAACACGCGAGGAGAAGAAAATTACGGAAGAAGAAATAAAGAAAGTTTTATAATGTGGCAATTGATTGAAAGTACTGGTATAGTATATACATTTTCCCAAAAAGAATATACGAGAGAACATGCATTTTATTTTTTTTTTGTTTAGATTGTTTATTATTTTCAGTTATAAAGTGAAAGAATTTTGGGTGCGGGAACCGTAATAGTAATAAAATTTAAATATATTTTAGTGAGAACGTGTTTTAGTGAGTGAGAAAGACCGAGTATTTCCAGATTGGAGTCAGGCGGAGACTGAAGTAGGATGGAGAGGAGGGACAATAGAATAGATAGAATTAGCCATAGGGTGGGAATAGATGGAATTCCCGTTTCTGTTTAATAAAAAATTGTTATGATAAATATACCAGCAACGAGGGGTTCTTCAGCTAGGGTTTTTATAAATTCAACCATGTATTTAATATCGAGTTTTGAAGCCGATGTTTGTCAACATTGATGTATTGTGTTCGAAGTTTTTACGTACGTAATAATTTATCTTTAATGGAAACAGTACATCGTAATAATAACCTACAATAAGTTTCAGATATCCATAAATTGAACATTAGTCAGACCAAAATGACCAAGCGTGAAAAATAAATTTTATTTATCAACAAAAATCATATTTTATTTATCTTATTTTTAATTATCCAATCACAATAGTTTTCTTAATTGCCATCATGGTGGCTGCGGCGGAGATACCCTGCCTCACTGATCTTACCTTAGGGTTTCAGCTAGTATATGCAATTTTACTTTTTCATACAGTCCACCCTTCTACTCTCCGCCGCACAACTCCTACTCTGGATTATGAGGGCACAACATGTCAGAGGAGAGAATTTACTAAACCGGGTGTCCCACCAACTATGGGCCACTCCCATACCTTCTAAACGGTTCACGCTTTAGAAATACACTTTTCACTCAACAATCCGGAATCATGGCTCAAGTAATGTGACGTAGAAATATTGTTTGAAATATCTCTACGTCACAAATGATTTTTTTCGAAAAACGTGATCTTTCACGTTTAAATGGAATTATATATTGTTGTCACCAGCAATGAATAGATCATAAAAAGAGTAATCCAATGATATATCGTATGTTCGTAGTGTGATAGTAATTTGAGTTATTTTTATTAACGTGTCTTCACGTTTTCGGTCCCAGAGCCCTACAATACAAGTTTTTCTGTCACAAAATCGCCGTTTTTAGGATGATTTTAAGGTCACATAAATATCCCTATTTCTGCTTTTGTATTTCTGTATGTATATGATGTAGGATGTGTTCCATTCTTCAGGAGGATCCTCTCCTGCTTCTCTCTTATTGAAAATTTTCTTTACGTATTTCACAACCACATCTTCACCATATTTCTGGAGCTCCATTCTTACATTTTCCCGCTCCTGGGGCTTTTTTTGGTTTTTGCTTTGCTTAGAGCCTTCTTAATATCATACTCGGTTATTTCAAAAATGTTTTCCCCCGGATCTCTTATTTCTTCTTCTCCTTCACATTCTGGTCTGCTTTCATGTAGAAATGTTGAGTAGTGGTGTATCCATTTTGTGAGGGGATTCTTTGTACCATGCTTTCACACTCATTTTTTCTTTTCATGTTCTTGATAATTTCCAGGCTTCTTATTGTATCCTACAGTTCCACCGATGTATGTACATAACCTGTCCCAATGTTCGTTTTTTCCATTCTTACAACTAATTTAACATTCTGTCGAAACAAAACATATTTCTCTCTTGACTCTGGTGTTTTATCATTTAACCATTTCATATACGTCTTTTCTTCTCTTGAATCATTTCTTCTAAATTCTCAGAAAACTTTTCCGTATATTTTCTTTTTCATTCTTCTTCCCCAAGGGCTTCCTTAGCTGCTTCCAAAATACTTTCCTTCAAGTGTTGATACATTTCTGTGGGCTTATCCTCCTTTTACAAATTTTATTTTTTCCTCAGTCTATTTTGGTCGAGCATTTTCACACAATACTGGTTCAAGAGGTCTGTCTTGAAGATCAATTCCTTGTCTATAAGCTCATTGTTTATTTTTGTAGCTGTTGTCTTTAGATTCGTAAAATATACCTTCCGTACTACCATGTGATGGTTGCTGGCACATTCAGGCTCTCTATAAACCCGTACATTTTTTAATGTCGTTTTTTCTATCCTCTTCATTATCATTAAATCTATAATATTGATTTACGTTGTCTTGTAGAATCTTCCCATGTATATGTATGACTGTCTTTATGTTGGAACATAGTATTTGTTGCAACACATTCTTGCTCCCTTCATCGATCAATAAGTCTATTTCCATTGTCGTTTACCGCCTCTTCTCCAAAAGGACCAACTACCTCTTTTTCGTGATGTCCAACTCTACATTTTAAATCTCCAATGAAACATTCTGAATTAAAAAACAGAACTTCAATGTTTCTCCTTTAAATTTCAACTTTCTGAAATATTATGAAATGAAATGAAAAGACGTGGTAGTACGTTACGAGTAAGTTAAATAAGCCATACTTTATTTGTGTAAATCACAGGTAAATAATAATGTCATAGTTCTTTTTGATAGATGCATGCAATTAGTCTTAAGTTCAGGATGCAAAAGTGGTTCACTTTGCAAGAGAAAGAGGAATTATTGGGTGAGGAAAGAGGCAGCAAGAGAAAGAGGAATTATACCTAGGAGGTTCCCAGAATATCGGAGATGAATGATCCGCCGCAAATGAAGGGGAATTCAGCGACTCCTGATTTATCAAACTCGAGCAGACGGACTGAGTTCGCAGCAGCGTCAGAGCCCTTAAGGACGTCCCGAGGGGAATTTATATCCCATCAAAATTTAATTTTCCTCCTGGCAGGAAATTATGTGAGGATTTGACGGGATGAAACGAAGGGAATCCGCTCCTCTTCCTGCGCGAAGCCGACGCGACGGGAGCCTGCCAACCCTACACGCCGAGGAGAGCGGAACGACAAACGGCGCAATGGGGCGGGGGATGGGCAAGGGGGTCAGCGTAGAGGGGGGCTGGTGGTATGGGTGATGAGCGGGAAGAAGTGGCTAGGGCTGGGGGGATATTGGTGATGAGCGGGAAGAGGTGGCGAGGGCTTGGGGATATGGGTGATGAACGGGAAGAGTTGGCGAGGGCTGGGCGATATGGGTGATGAACGGGAAGAGGTGGCGAGGGCTGCGCGATATGGGTGATGAACGGGAAGTGGCGAGGGCTGCGCGATATGGGTGATGAACGGGAAGAGATGGCTAGGGCTGGGCGATATGGGTGATGAACGGGAAGAGATGGCTAGGGCTGGGCGATATGGGTGATGAACGAGAAGAGGTGGCTAGGGCTGGGGGATATGGGTGATGAAAGAGAAGAGGTGGTGAGGGCTGGGGGATATGGGTGATGAACGGGAAGAGGTGGTGAGGGCTGGGGGATATGGGTGATGAACGGGAAGAGGTGGCTAGGGCTGGGGGATATGGGTGATGAACGAGAAGAGGTGGCGAGGGCTGCGCGATATGGGTGATGAACGGGATATGGCGAGGGCTGCGCGATATGGGTGATGAACGGGAAGAGGTGGCTAGGGCTGGGCGATATGGGTGATGAACGGGAAGTGGCGAGGGCTGGGCGATATGGGTGATGAACGGGAAGTGGCGAGGGCTGGGGGATATGGGTGATGAACGAGAAGAGGTGGCTAGGGCTGGGGGATATGGGTGATGAAAGAGAAGAGGTGGTGAAGGCTGGGTGATATGGGTGATGAACGGGAAGAGGTGGCTAGGGCTGGGGGATATGGGTGATGAACGGGAAGAGTTGGCGAGGGCTGGGCGATATGGGTGATGAACGGGAAGAGTTGGCGAGGGCTGGGCGATATGGGTGATGAACGAGAAGAGGTGGCTAGGGCTGGGGGATATGGGTGATGAACGGGAAGAAGTGCCGAGGGCTGGGGATATGGGTGATGAACGGGAAGAGGTGGCTAGGGCTGGGCGATATGGGTGATGAACGGGATGAAGTGGCGAGGGCTGGGCGATATGGGTGATGAACGGGATGAAGTGGCGAGGGCTGGGGGATATGGGTGATGAACGGGAAGAGGTGGCTAGGGATGGGCGATATGGGTGATGAACCGGAAGAGGTAGCTAGGGCTGGGGGATATGGGTGATGAACGGGAAGAGGTGGCTAGGGTTGGGCGATATGGGTGACGAACGGGAAGAGGTGGCTAGGGCTGGGCGATATGGGTGACGAACGGAAAGAGGTGGCTAGGGCTGGGCGATATGGGTGATGAACGGGAAGTGGCGAGGGCTGGGGGATATGGGTGATGAACGAGAAGAGGTGGCTAGGGCTGGGGGATATGGGTGATGAACGGGATGAAGTGGCGAGGGCTGGGGGATATGGGTGATGAACGGGAAGAGGTGGCTAGGGCTGGGCGATATGGGTGATGAACCGGAAGAGGTAGCTAGGGCTGGGGGATATGGGTGATGAACGGGAAGAGGTGGCTAGGGTTGGGCGATATGGGTGACGAACGGGAAGAGGTGGCTAGGGCTGGGCGATATGGGTGACGAACGGGAAGAGGTGGCTAGGGCTGGGGGATATGGGTGATGAACGGGAAGAGGTGGCTAGGGTTGGGCGATATGGGTGACGAACGGGAAGAGGTGGCTAGGGCTGGGCGATATGGGTGACGAACGGGAAGAGGTGGCTAGGGCTGGGCGATATGGGTGATGAACGGGAAGAGTTGGCGAGGGCTGGGCGATATGGGTGATGAACGGGAAGTGGCGAGGGCTGGGGGATATGGGTGATGAACGAGAATAGGTGGCTAGGGCTGGGGGATATGGGTGATGAACGGGATGAAGTGGCGAGGGCTGGGGGATATGGGTGATGAACGGGAAGAGGTGGCTAGGGCTGGGCGATATGGGTGATGAACCGGAAGAGGTAGCTAGGGCTGGGGGATATGGGTGATGAACGGGAAGAGTTGGCTAGGGCTGGGGGATATGGGTGATGAACGGGAAGAGTTGGCTAGGGCTAGGGGATATGGGTGATGAACGGGAAGAGTTGGCTAGGGCTGGGGGATATGGGTGATGATCGGGAAGAGGTGGCTAGGGCTGGGTGATATGGGTGATGAACGGGAAGAGGTGGCGAGGGGTGATGGGAGCGGGGCATTGGCGCGGAGGATGATCGCAGGGCGTTGGGAGCGCGGAAATTGGACGTTGACTGAATGGGCACGGAGACTGGATGAGAAGACATGGAGTGGGGGGTTGAGGGGGTGTTCGTGGGAGGCGCTAGGATGGGCGTGGTGCTAAATCTTTCTATTCATTGGTACCGCAGCTCAATTTCCAAATTGAGTACACGATGTAAAGATATGAAAATAACCTTATATCCGTTTAAAAATATGAAATAGTATTAGAATGATTTGTAGGCGTGTCAAAGCGCGTCCGCACGAGCTTCTTGCCTGCCCTGGAAGCCTGGCGCTCCTACGAGCACGGGCAACTTCCCCTGACTCCGCTCGTACTTCCCCTCCAAATCCAGAAAGGGACGTACACGCGCAATTTGAAGGGGCGCGAGGCAGGGAATAATAGCTATTGTATACGAAAGTATATTTACCAAATTAGTTCCATCAAACGACAGAGAATTGAATTATGATTATATTCTTTGGTATTTATTAATATTCCATGTTTATTTTCTTTTTAAATTCCGTCTTGCTTACACATTGTTGCCAAAGAAAAGAAATGGCGAATTCTTCCTTTACATTCGTTTTCTGATATTTTTCATTATATCACTTTTTATTTGTTGTATATAGCAAAATTGTGTTATAAATTAAAAAGTCTCCATCAGTTAACAGTTGTCACTTAGGGGCAGCTCTTTTAACAGACAACAATCTTTGTCTGTAAACCTTTGGCTGTAAACCTCCTAAGCTGAACATAAGATGTTAATGCAATTATTGCACACTTAAGTGAGCATTACTAATTGTTCTTCTAATTTTCGTTCACTCCGCAACCTCCTGCACCCCTTGATCCCAGCCAATGTAGTGCTGAGCAAACTAAAAACTATAATAAGCATCAAGTGTGGGTTTTCAACAAATAATCTAAAATGTTATTGTACTCTATAACAAATAACCATTTCTTTCAATTACTAGGGCAAGGAGCTGATGGATATGTCAGATATAGGGCTCTGGGTCACAGCATTTACCTAGCCCTGAATTAAGCAGCATTTAGATACCTAGCTCTGAATTAAGCAGTATTTAGATACCTAGCCCTGAATTAAGCAGCATTAAGATACCTAGACCTGAATTAAACATATGCATGGTTGAAGTTGTCACTAGTTAAAATTTTGATTTTGAAATGATTTTGATCATGAAAATATAACATTAATTGAGTGGCAAATAAAATGTCTATCAGAAAGAGAAAAATATCAAATATCAAAGAAGTCAATTGAAATCGTATAAGACGTTAGTTGGTATTTCATGCGTAACTAACTGTAAATTAGATGTTTATAATTTAATTTTACACTACACGAACAAATAAAGACTGCAAAAATAATTAAATCCCTGATTATCATAAAAGAGATTACTGAAGTTAGACTTAAATCTTTGATATTTAAGTGGCAACAAAGAAACACACAATTTGATGAAGTACAATAATGAATGTTTGTTACAATACAATTATGCTAACAGGGGGAATTATTAAGGGAATGTGAAATGTTTAAAACCAATTGCCTCAGTTAAGTATGGTTAAATAAATATTTGAAGATTAATGAGCACGCAAAATATTAACAGAAGAGCATTGGATAGAGACTATATGAAATTAGGTATCTCTTTGGAATGACATAAACAAGATAGAGATACAGAATGAATTACATGTAATAAAGAAGCTAATACATGAATTACACATATTTGAAAACATTGAGTAATCGTCACTAATTCCAAAGAGTTCTTTTACCTAGAATTAATTCTGTATTTAGAGACTCGTAAAGTACACATTGAAAAGTTGCATTACCTTATCACTGATAGTGGTCCACAGCTGAACTGATTCACATCCAAATTGCAAATGTTACAATCAGCTTCTGGAAGAGGAGGCGCCGATCATCATATGCGACTTTCGTGCGATTTCCAAAATAGCTCCACTTACACCGCCTTCTCTGAAACACACAATAGAAGCAACTTATGGAGATAATAACTCAAGCACTTTGATACCTGGGGGTATTAGAATACCCAATTATATACGTTAAATGGTTCCGCATATAATACGAATATTTACTAAATGGGATGCATGTTAATTTGGACCTTTGAAAACATTTTCCCCTGTTACATGGACAAAAAATAAGCGTGCACGTGTTTGGCGCGCAATTATAACTGCACAAATAAGTGACGGAGAGGAAGTGGAGTGTGTAGTATTTAACTAAAAAAATCTCTATCATCAAAGTTGCATTTCTTCAATGTTAATTTTTTGTTAGTTGCAATTTTCGAAACTACAGTGTTTCCCAAAAATGGGACCGGCACCATTTTCTGCATCGTTTGCTCCTACATACGAGGAACAAATTTAAAGAAAGAAATTGGAGACGCTTTTGACAAAAATTATTGTTGAATTTGTACAAAAATTGCATATATTTACGCAAAATTAAAGAAAATATTAGTTATATTTTCGAAAAACTGACCATGGCCTTATTTCAAGATCTATTTTTGTGAACAAATTTCTATCTTCAAAATTGAGTAGCATAAAAATGCCGGAAAATGTTAAACTTTTACAATTTTTGAAAATTTTAAAGTTTTCTATGAAAATTAGCTCAACATTGCGCATTTTCATATACGTCCAAACGACACTTCTAAAAAACCGTTTTAATTTTTCCAAAGAAAATTTGCTCATAGAACCAGATGTTATTCTTCTTTAAATATTCTTAGAGTAACATTACAGATCTACTTTTAGGGGAGCGAAAAATTGCCAGAAAATGTAGAAAAAAATGACCATTAAGCGGCAATAGACGGCAGATGGGAAGAAACAGGAGCAACACCGAAAATCTAGCACAGACTAATGAGAATGAAAAACTAGTAACGAGTACAGGAAAGTCTATACCATTCTGTATCACCAGTAGTTTTAATATGAACTACATTACTATTACAATATTGCATTAATACTTTTTTCCTTGACAAGAAATCGGTATTAAAAGTTTGTACTATTTAATAAGAAATACCAACGCGTTGATTCAGCCCATTTCTGAGGCACCTCTCTCTGGAAATTTGCATGGGGCCCGCGTTGCAGGAGGCTTCGCCAATCCGTTCCGAAGGTCACTCGACAGCACACCCTTTCCCTCCCCTCCCAAGCACCCCTCCTCCCCGCGATGGCTCCCTCTCAGCTCGGGGCCACGGGGGGAGCACCCTCTTTCATTTAGGGCCAGTTGAATAGACACTGGCTAAATCATTAAAAGAAGAGTTCAATGATGTACAATTTGCCAAAGATTTAAATGTAAAACTGAGTTAAAACTATATATCTGTTACGTGGTCTGAAATTATACGTCTGCGTTTAATTTAAAATCACAAGCGAGAAATTGCTTGTCATCGACCGCAGGTGGTCTTCCTGGTCTGTTAGACCGAGAGTTTTACAGTAGCAGTTGCCTCCGCGCCTCTGCTCCGTAGGCGATCGCTGCAAGGACTGCTGAAAAGACATTTTGCCTTCGCAATTAGTGTGGGTATAGTTTCTAAACACATGTAAGGAATGTATTCGGACCTGAAGCATACACTGGCCTTCTCTACGACGCCCACCGCACTCGCATCTTAATCCTCTGGATTTGCAATTGAACAATTTTCTACATTCCAACCCGCATTGTGCTCTTCGTCGCCGCGGCAGATATCTCCCATCAGCGGGCACCACCCAAGTCGCAACAAGCTCTAAACTCCCGATCGGTCTTCCGGCATGTGAGGTAATGTATTGGATGTAAGTGTGAAAGTAAGGGGTAGGATAGGACAAGGAATGGGAAGGAAAGTTCGCGCGCGGTCCGTGACCCGTTTGTGACGGTACTCCGGCAATCGCCTTGTGTTGATCGGAGAAACCACGGAAAACTACCGATTAGAGCAGCGGGCATCTGCAATTTTCCTCCAGACAGCGACTAAATTCGACCGAGAAATATAGCTAGTGTCGAAAAGATTGCCACCGTCGGGGCTCAAACCTAGGACCTTGCGGTCAGAGGTATTGCAGAGAGGATGTATTGGAAACGGGGTCAGAGGGGGGGCGAGGTCTAAAGGGACGAGGAGAGGCGAGGGGCGAACCTGACGCCCCCACCCCCTCCCCCTCCCACTCCAGCGCCGGCGAGGACCCCACCGCAACTTCGCAACACCACTCCGCCATCGGAGGAGACCGCGATAAATTATGGCCGAGCGAAATTTCACCGCAGGGCGTTCAACTGTTAGTTGTTGGAGGACGAGAGAGACAGAACACGTGAGAAACTCTGAACAGGTATCGTGTTCTGAGACCTCACGCATAAGGCCGACGCGATTAAGATAACAGTTTCTTCGTACTTTAATGCTTGTAAAACAGATGCGTAAGTATTCTATTCGAAATATTGACTTTTTTGACAACTACTTTCAATTGCGATGGTCTTTTGTTTGTTATCTGCATCGGTACAAATTAAAAGAGTGAGTTAAGTCTGTGGAAAATTATTTGAGGTCATTTAATCGATTGTGGTATCGTACAACTCGTCCACAAAGATTTCAGTCATCAAATGCTTTTCATAAGAGGTTGAAACATAAAAACACTTGTATATATCGAAGTATTACTGAGCACATAAATGAAAAATGTACATTCCTCCTCTTAGCAAGAACCCCTCTCTGAATAAGAAATGGCCAAAACAGAAACTGTATTAAATCCCGGGGGCGTCTCTAGAAGAACAGTGCTCGCAGAGCGGCGGAGAGGAAGGCAGGCGGTGTAATAAATCCACTCCCAACTTCTGGCGAGCCGAGCGCCCCCCCCCCCCTCCCAACTTGCACACAGTACTTTTGAGGATCTCTCCGAGAGCGCTTCAAGAGACGCGGGTCCTCCCCCTTCGCCCTGGAACTTCCGAGTTTCTGTCGGAAAAGTATGGCTCCGCCGAAAGGAACCAACGTACGATAACAGCTTTACACGTCCACAATTTGTAAGCGAATAGAAGACGCAAAGTACAGACGCGCGTGGGAGTGCAGCATTGGCAGCCGCGTCTGCGAGTTCTTGTGTCCCAAATGTTGCACTGCTCTGTCTCCACGCACCAGAAAACGCTCACCAGCCGCGTGCGCCGCCGCTGTTGATTGAATGATTGATTGATTGATTGATTGTTAGTGATTCCGTGGACGTCAACTAGTAGTGTCATTAGTGTAATGGTAAATGCACCTACGTACATATGAAGTACGTATTGCGTAAGAGAAGCAGTGAATATTTCTTTCAAACTGTACGTGAGAGAAATATCACCCTTCAAACATGTTTAAATTAGGGTCGCGTCTGGAGCCCTGGCGCCCTGCCTAAGGTCATGGGTGATTAGGCTCCCCGAACCGCCGTCAACGCTGACACGATCCAGACGTGGAAACAGGAAAGTTTGGGAACTTGTTAGTTTTCAAAAGGGCAAAAGTCCTCTGACAGTTATGTCAGTTTATTGCGTCCAGGGCATGCCGAGTTCTGGCGGGGGTGGCGTAATGGCCTCGTAAATCTCCCTGTTTCCCATATAAGGATCCTCTAGCGTTGATATCGGACAGACAGCCCAGAGACTTTGCTGTGTCAACTTCACGCTGCTCTGCAGCTCTATTTTTCAATTAAACTTCTTACTTCATCGGACTTGGTCTCTGTACTTGAAACCTCGCTCACCACCACGCTCCTCCAGGGAACTTAGCTTCCCTGCGAACTCAATATTTGTGCAGCCTGTACTGGAAGCATTTGTAATTGCCTGCAATCGCTGCTAGTAGCACGACACCTGCAGCGAAAGGCATTACATTAGACCCGTAAGTGCAGTGCGTGGTTTTGCACGGGAGGTGGCGGTAGTATTTCCCCGATGTTTGGCGACATCCGTCGCCGACCTACCGTCGGCTAGCGGGGTCTCCCTCAACCAGGTATCTCCAAGCAGTGGGAACAATCTCTAAACTCCCGAATGGTTTCCTGGCATATGTGGGAGTGTAGTGCATGTTAGTGTATGTATGGGTGTGTGTAAGTAAAAGGGTGAAGATAAGACAAGGAAGAGGTAGGAAAGATCGCGTGCGTCCCATGGCTCATTTTTTATGGTTCTGCTCCGGCATTTGCCTGGTATTGATCAGAGAACCCACGGAAAACTGCCGATCAAAGCAGCCGGCCTCAACAATTCTCCTCCAGTCCGCGACTGAATTCTACCTGGCTGGCACGCTGGTGTCGAAAACCCTGCACGGCCACGGCTCCGAAGCTTTTGCCCAGTACAGAGGAAAAGGCAACTCGTAAAACTCGCGAGTCAACAGAGGCAAGTGCGACAACGGTGGAAAGCGATGGAGGGCGGCCGCGAGATAAGGGCTGGGGGAGGGGGGGAAGGGGGTCCGTGCGTCACAAACGAAATACACAGCGCGCGGCTGGGAGCGCCGATGGCTGCGACGACAGACGAGGCGCAGCACCGCCAGCTGATAGAGGCTGCGAGGGTGCAAATGCGCCGGCGCAGAGTTGCGGCGTCGATTCGGTTGCAGTAAAAGTGTTGCAGACGTGGCGAAGTTTTCAGCTCGTATCTGTAGCAAAGGGACACGAATGGTAATTTATGTCATAAGGACGGAAAATGGTACATTACGACTGAGATGGTTCCAGCCGAGGCGACGTTAGTAGCTCTTTCTATTTCTAATGAGAATGGTATTTCTAACGAGTAATATAACATGTCCGCTCGTGTGTGGTAAGCCGTTTAATTTGATACTAGGTCTCATTTCCTTAGTTTTATTTCATGGTGCAATATTTCACGATATACGAGTGCCAATATTGCCCACGGTGCCAGAACCGCCTAGAATATCGATGTCTGTGAAAGAACTCCCGAGCTCTGAACATTTGAAAATGGAATTGAAAGATAAAGAGATGCTTCGTAAACCGATAATAGATTAATTCATTGAAGTGTTTCATTCATCGAAGTTGGTTGGTGGATGTCAAGAGACACGACAGAAAATACAAGAGACGAAGACAAATTTGAGAGTACAAATAATATGACTATAAATATTTAGGAGTATTTTGTAAATATTGGTCATTTGTATTTAAGGATAAAAAAATAAATAAGTTCTCTAACTTCGTCATGTATGGCACTGCTTTCTGTTGGCATTTGTTTTCATTATTGTAGGTTCTCTTCTCATTATTTTAATCAAATGCAGCGGTGGTGCTGGCCGTGTATTTGCAAAACAAATCTAAAACATTGCTATCAAATTACGAAGTTTATAAGTTGGTATGATATTTCATTTGGTACACTCTACCATAAAGTCTCACTTTTCGGCCTGATTTGAGGCACGTAGCAACAACATAAATGCGACATAGTTTAATATATAGAAGAAAACAATGTTTGTTTTTGATTCGTGCTTAATGCGTTGCCGTATCGTTCATCCGATTGCGATAAAATTTTGTCAAAGTATTACTTGCACTTCCGGGAAGAATATAAGCTTAGTGCTATGGGAATATGCGTATACATAGACGCGCGTTCCTGATGATTTTATGTAGACTCAAGGGCCCTGATGAGGGCGCTCTCTACGCAGCCCGCCGCACACTGAAGTACGATTATTAAGACGTCTTCATTGCGTGTTCTGTCCTAGCGATTATGAAATTTCTCCCAGGAGAGACAGATACAGGGAGAGATAGAGGAAGACAGAGACGCCGAGAGAGATACAAACAGAAACAGAAAGACAGAAAGAGAGAGACGGAAAGTCACGGAGAGAGACGGGACCACACTCGAGAGAAAGTCTTTCGTCTATTGAATTTTTTGCAGAGTGTAGCGTGATTAACAATCACGTGACCAATAGCATGTGAAGCGCGATACTTTGCAATAGCGAAGCATTGACGGGTCTACTAGTATGAAATAAAATACATTTGTGGCGGCTGTGGTATGTACTAGTCGTACACCGTCACAATGTTTGGCGTCGTTATAAAAACCACTTGCAGATTTTAGTTATGAATTTAATGCATCCTTTGACCAGGAGAAGCCGAAATATATGCTAGAACATTAGAAACGAACCTTCGAATTATAAAACAAATCCGATTTTCTAGAAGACTTCTGAGTTGCGCTAACGCCGTTGCAACGTTGAGCGCTATTAGGTGTTGAGGCTTTTGTGTCGTAGCTACTGTGCTCTGTAGTTGCGACACTTCCCTCGCTTGTTCTCGGCTTCTGTATTCGACACCAGAACTGCCACACATTGCCAGTGAGGCTATGATAACTAAGGCGGTTGTGGATCAATAGCATGTAGGTTCCTTATTACAAAGTAGTGATGGCACAACAGCACGTCCTTCCTCACATTATTTCTAACTTTTGCAATTTTCGAAAATTCACATTTAGAAAAATGAGACCTGCGAATTTTTTTTAATCGTCCCTTGTACCCGTCAGTAGAAAAAAATGGTTGGCAAACCCTGCTTTAACTTATTTTCTACTGGCCAAAATTATGATTGCCTAGTTGTCAGCACCAGAGGGAGCTCATACAGCAATTTCTTGTTTTATTCTTCATTGCGTTGGATGTGTTCGTTTATCACTTATATATGCATTTAATAATAATTGTATTGTGCCTATACATACATGTATTTACTACGTGAAATTAGACATTTTGTATTATTTCCACTAGCTTTACTTCCATTTTGGTTCGTTTCTACTAGTTAAGTCTAAATTTCCGTGAAAATGTGTCATTTCGATCAGGGTTGTCCAACTGACGACTTGCGGTGCCATTTATTGTGATCCGCTGAAGGTTATTAGTCTAACATGAAAGTCTCATCCCTGTCGGACGGGAAAATTAAGAGCCATGCGCACGCGCTCTGCTGGGGTCATTAACCCCTTAATGTAAAAAAATGTTACAAAGGACTTTTTTCTAGTGAATTGAGAAATTAAGAATCATTCCAATGTATTTCATTGCGTTATGCGTGGTAGGGCCTGATTCGCGCGCGGCGATGGTGTAACGGTTAGCGTTTCGAACTTTTGTACCCAAGTTGGCGGGTTCAAACCCGATCGAAGCCAAACCCTTCGTACGCCTTCCTTCGGAGGGGAAGTAAAGCCGGCTGTCCCATGTAAGTAGATTTACTTGCATGTAAAAGATCCTCAAGCCTAAATGACGCCTCTGAGCTAAATTCAAATCGCCTGTTTCTCGCTCAAGAAATACCTCCTTTCTCTGCTAGTTGGTGAAAGGAGCGTAGCGAAATTTGCGTGGTCAGACGGAAGAGCAGGCCTAATGGCCTGAGTCTCGCCACGTAAAATAAGGCATTAATTCAATTCAATACCAGACATCATTTCAATCCCTCCCGTTTCAGAACAGACGGAATCAACAACACGGGGTCATGTGTGGATCGCCCGAGTACTGAATATACGGCCCGCAATCACAATAAAGGGTTTAGTTGTGGGCGGTGAGGCCTTGCAAGGTGGACACCCCTGATGTCAACCAACCCAATGGAAACTAATCCAATTAAAAGAATTACGTACATAATGATATTCTTGATGATGCGTCCTGATCATATGAGTGGTTCTCTTTCGCCTTGCATTGTATGAGTACGATCATGGTGGATGGATAAATCTGGTATATGAATTATTATGGAAAATGCTGTTCAAATGGGACACGTATTGGTATGAGGAGCCAACAACTCCACAATTACATGAGAGAACATTCAGAACTCAGCCATCCTTCGACTCCACCCAGCCTGGCAATGGATCTTATGGTTCAACTAAACATGTTATTTATTTAACGTCAAAATTCGTATTAAAACTATGGTGTTATGGGAGCGATATAAACTGCACATGATTGTTGAGCTCAGAAATGCCAAACCCTGCTCTTTTATGCTACAAGTTGAATTACGAAAACAATGGAGGCAACGAGCGTATAACCATATTTGATAGTAAAAATTATTTTTTACCGTTAAGCAAATGCAAGTTTTTCGGATACGAGCTACGTATTTAGACTCTTGCATGACGCTATCTGACAGCCTACGTCGAAACGAAGAAGGGGGAGTTGGATAGTTTACACTAATCAAACGGACGGGAAGTGTCGGTTTTAATACCCCAATTCGCTCCACTTATTTTGAGCGCATTGGGGGCTTTTTGAACATTCCGGAAATGAATTTTTCATACTTTCATCGCTGTCCCCCTCATGAGAAGTGAGGGAGCAAATTGCGTCGTAGCGCGACGACTGGAGGACTTGAAGCGCCAGAAAATGAATTTTTGAATATCTTTCAATTCCTTTCATTACACACGCGAGGGCTGCGTTTCCAGTTACCCCTCAACCGCCCCTTGCGCGCCCCTTCTCAATGATCCTCTTCGGGCGGCAAGCGGAGGCCTTACCCCGGAGGCGCCCCGTTTCATTTTGGATTTTACGAACGTAAAATGAAGAACATAAAATATTACACACGACGATAAAGATACTATTTTGTATACCCGCATATAAACGACCTTTTTCGCTGTAAGAAATTGTTCATAAAATGGCCCAGATTATGCCGCTCATATTGCCGTTTATAGCACGAACCATTGCCATCACACATTCAGCCAATCGCTGAGAGCGAATCGTGGGAAGATGGCTGTAAACCGCACAGCCAACCACCGTTTTTGAACACAATGTCAAATACCCGAAACATCGTAATAAACTTGTTTCCAAAATTCAACTTTATTCTCTTACAAATTTCTTATATAAAAAATAACGTATACATTCATTGATTTTAATGCATTTTTTTATCTCTGGAGGCGACGGTGATGTTCTTTTCTGAGTGGTGAAATGTGGTGCCGACCTACAAGTTGGCTAATGGGTGTTTTCTCCAACCAGGTATCTTCCACCAGCGGCGCACCGCACCAACCGAGACAAGCTCGTAAGTTCCCAACGGTCTCCCCACATACTTTGTGGTAGAGTAGTGCGTGTAAGTGTTGTAAGTAAGGCGTGAGGATAGGACAAGGACGGGCGAGGAAAGATTGCGCGCAGTCCGCGGCCAGTTTGTTAGGGTAGTGCTCCGGCATTCGCCTGGTGTTGATCGGAGAAACAACGGAACACTACAGACCTGCCTACCACTACAATTCTCTTCCAGGCAGCTGAATTCCACTTATAACTCAAGAGAAAAAAACTGGTCTGCGTATGCAGGAATTATCAATTTAATACATTTAAAGTCTTACATGCAGGGGAAGAGATTACTAACTAACCTGATGTAATAAACTTGGAGAGCGGAGGGGAAGGTTTCCTCTCTTCGCGGCCCAACTTCCCCGCCCGCCGCCCACCGCCCGCCGCCCGCCGCCCGCCGCCCGGGGCGGGCAGATCCAAAAGAGCCTGGCTTTGACGACCGACCCGAACCCTGGGGTGTTGAAGGATTGTAACTTTGTTTATCCTGCCTAGTCGTACGGCTTTGGACGTGAGAAAGGTCCTGTCGAGAGATATGACTTTTCTTCCCTTCTCCTCATGTACATTTGCCACAAAGGGCTCTTGTTTGGGATTTTTCTCGCTGGGAAGACAGTTTATGGGCGCAATGCAACAGGCGTTTCCTAATCAACTGTGACGAAAGACAATAAGAAAGATCAGGAACGACAAGAAAAGGGTTGTCGCGTTTTTTCTATTCCTAAAGGGGAAACAACAAAAAGGAAGAATAGAAGAAACGTAGCCTCATTCACCGATTTTGCTCCTCCAATTTATTACAGGCGTATTTTTAGTATGTCACAGCAGCTCCGCTCACAGAGGATGTGAACCGCACGTGATTTTTACCTCCTCATTATCTTGATGATAGCTCGCGGGAGTTGGAAAAAAACATTTCGGAGGTATTAACTAGCCTGTTTGTAATATTGCAGATATTTCATGATGTGTATATTTTCTTGAACAAAACAAATGCAATAACAATTACTGACACATGCCAAATATCAGAATCGGAAGAACTTATCACCGCCATCTTAAAATTCCCATTTTTCTTGTAATATTGAGATTAACAAGAAATGAAACAATTGAATTTGTTCAAAGAATTTGTTGCCCCTACCGGGATTTGAACCCGGGCCTTCTGTTTTACGACCAGCTGCTTAAGCCCCTAAGCCGAAGTCTACTAAGCTACTAGGCAACCAATCCTATGTGTGTGAGTGTGTGTGTGAGTATGAGTGAGTGTGAGTATGAGTGAGTGTGAGTATGAGTGAGTGTGAGTATGAGTGAGTGTGAGTATGAGTGAGTGTGAGTGTGAGTGTGTAAGTGTGAGTGTGTGTGAATGTGTAAGTGTGAGTGTGTAAGTGTGAGTGTGTAAGCGTGAGTGTCCTACAAAGGGACGTGACGGTGTCAATTAAATAAATGAAACGTTAGTGCGGAGGATGAAGCAGGAGACATACATCGGACTCTTGAACAAACGAATGTCGTCGTCTCTCCGGCCCGCGCCCTGCGCTCCCAACCCTTCGCCGCCGCGCCGCGCCGCGCGCTCCCCGGAGACACAAGGCCAGCGCGCCGCCTCTCCAGCCTCAACAACCTCGAAGAGCGAAAGGGGGTGCGCGATGACGTAGCACTAGCTGCTCGGGGTGCATGGCGAGGGAGAGGCAGCGGAGACGAGTATGCAGCGAGCGAGGACGGAGTTGTGGTTATTGTGAATGTTCCACTCATGGTTTATAGAGCATTAGCGATTCGTAATTCTAAAGACATCAACGAATTGGAGCTGTCTTTCACCGCTACGAATTATATAATTACTGCTGTTCATGTTCCCTCTTTATTCGATACGTACGGGAATCTAGATGCAGCGCATGTATTCCTTGGTTTCGCCATGCATTACTTCATGCGTTGTGTTCCAGATATTTAAGAAGTCCATTAGTTTTCACATAAACTAGTGGTGTCAAAACACCATGTACTTTCTCACCTACAGTAATAGTGACATAATACTATTATTATACCGCAATTTCGGTCCATAATGCATCTAAGAACATTCGGAGCGAAAACAAATTCTATTTAAGCTAATATTTCAACACAAATTCGACAATTAAAACTGCGTTTCATAGAGCAATAACATCTCCCAAAGATGATAAAGAATTATCAGAATTCCAAACTGCGTAGTGTGCCGTTGTTGTATTCCAATCCGATATCCCCTGATAAGAGACCAAGGCCGACGGAAGAGGTGGGTACGGTACGTAGTACTTCCTACACGAATATCTTCCAGGTGGGTAATTACGCTATATTTTGACAAATATTCGAAAAAATTCAAATTTAACATGTGTATTACCACCATGAAAATGGTGAAAAAAATTATTTTCCAAATCGACCAAAAACATTATTCAATATTCAAACTTCGCAAGCGATGCGCGGTTGTGAACTCACGCAGTATGTTTCCATTGTATCCAAAAGAACCGACAATGGACAGGTTTATTATTCGAGGGTTCCGAGGTAAACGAGGGAATGACAAAACTGATGAATCTTTCAGTCAAGCGCGAAAGAGGATCACTCTGCAGCCTGCGTGTACCCCAGACTTAACCCTCAAAAATGCTAATGGAAACCCCAAAATTATAAAAATGGATGTAGAACTGATCCCTTCTCTTGCTGGTAAGTATAAAATATGTAGAAAAATTATTAATGTTGAATAAACTACACATTTTATTCCGTTATCATGTTTTTCTTTAAGAAAACTTAAATACAATAAAAAATTACATGACCGCCCGCCAATGGCATTACCCAGTGAAATTTATACGTTTCGCCGGCCCTGCCTGAGAATAGCAAATAGAGCCGGGAAATTCCCAGATGAATTTGTCTCGAGTATTACCAAACCACATCTGGCATTGCCTACGATAACTGGAGTGAATAAGACTGCAGTGGTCGGAGTATTATGTATCAGTGTAAGCCGATGCGGGACTGACGATGGTTGTGGAGGAAGAACTTCAATGAATGTGGCGGAAGTGGTAGTTTTGGTGGGTGAAATAGAGGTGGAGTTGCTCGTGGTTGTGTGATGGAGGTGAGGTGGTTGGTGATAGGGTATGGTTGTAGAAGGTGTTAATGAAGGAAGGAAACCTGTTGCCCATGGAGATAACGAGGAGGGTGGTAGAGGAGGAGGGGAGGGGTGGCGAGGAGAGGGGACGAGGGGAGAAGAGGGGGATGAGAGATGACGGTGGAAGGGAGGAAAGGTGGAACGGGGAGGAGGAATGGCAGGAAAGGGCAGGAGGGATGGCAGGGAAGGGGAGGAGGGTGGTGAATGAAGAGAGGGAAGGTGGTGGGGGGGGAGAGGAGGGGGTGAAGGGGAGGAGGTGGTGGGGGAGGAGAGGAGGAATGGCGGGAGAGGGTGAAGAGGGGGAGGAGGTGTGATAGGGAAGGGTTGGAGGGGGATAGCGGAGAAAGGGAGGTGGATGGCGGGGATGTGGAGGAGAGAGGGAGGTGGTTGGGAGGAGAGGTGGCGGGGGCGGGGAGGAGTGGGGGAGGGGGAGGGGAGGGCCGGTGACTCACGAGGCGCCGTGTGAGGGTAGGTCAGCGGCGCCGCGCACTTGACTCAGCGCGTGACGGCGCCGCCAGCGCCCGTGACGCGGCGGATGCCCCCAGGGGGAGGCGCGTGGCAAGGCACCCCTCGAGGGGGAGGTTTTTTGCGCCGAAGGGGTGAGTGCGTGATTCTATTGCGCGCGATCCATTCCGGCAGACGAGGGCGAGGGAGGATCATTGCTGCGCTGCGCGCCAGTCGCGTGTTTGGCCAGTCTATCCGATGCGTGGGGGCTGCGGGCTTTATTCTCTTTGTTTGAATTTCGGATGGGGAGCACGAGCGCATAGGCTCACTTTCATATCTCCCAGCAGGAAAAATCGCGATTCTGGCATTTATGATACTCACTGTAAATATAATTTGCAAGTTTTGTTATTATCTCAAATATGTTTATTTTACAATTACACAAAATGAAGAACTAATTTCAACACGCATTGAGAATAGTAATTATTTAATTCATTTTCACTTTCTTTTAACTTTATTTACGTTTTTATAGGTTTTTTTTATTTTCACATTAAACTGTTTATTTTCAATTATTTCAGTAAACTAGTTTTTTTTCTTACAAGTATTTAAGAAGTATTTTTTATCTTTAGATTATGTTCTTTACAGATCAAAAATTAATATTTAAATTAACTTGAAACTCCGAGAGGTACTTTTAAATTGTTGATCCTTAAACGAGTGATTCTGAAACCTTAACAGAATACCAGTCGTTATTCTAATTTTTGTAGTTTTTAGTGATCTCTCAATCCAATTCTGAACCCCCGGTTCACTTCTGGGCAAATGTATGAACTGTTCAAAAACAACATAAAATTGCAGCTAAAAAGGACCTTAAGTGGATTTTACCACAGAAATATAACAGGTGGCAAAAAATTAAAATTAACTCACAACAAATGTATTTAATAATAACATAATTTAAAATTGCTTGAAGGGGTAATAATAATATTAACAATAATAACTACGTACCATATTAATTAATAATACGTACTATCTTTATATAATTGCCTTTGAACTTTTGAACACCTGCAACAGCGCGGCTCAACTGGTACGAGTACTAAATGAAAGCAGGCGCACTTGCCGGCTCCCCCTAGGCCCCAAGCTGAGAGGGAGCCATCGCGGGGAGGAGGGGTGCTTGGGAGGGGAGGGAAAGGGTGTGCAGTCGAGTGACCTTCGGAACGGATTGGCGAAGCGTCCTGCGACGCGAGCCCTACGCAAATTTCCAGAGAAGGATTCCTGCCAATTGGGATCAATAAACGCGTTGGTATTTCTTATTAAATAGTACAAACTTTGATTATCGATTTACGTGTTAACAAAAACCTACAAATTCCATATTGCTTCCGATCCGCCTTCCGTAGTGTAGTTCATATTGAAACTAGTAGTGATAATTAATGGCACAGACATTTTCACATTATTTGCATTGCTGACACATTAATTTTTAACAACCTGTTTTCTTTAGTTAATACACCGAAAAAACAGAACCGTTGGTGTATACCAGATCCATGGTACTGTAACAAGCTTCCTTGTTACAGTGTCATGAATCTGGTACACCCCAACGGTTTTTTTTTCAATGTACCAATAACTTTTGTTTTCAATAAAAGAATTGGTTCATTGCATGCCTCTAAGGAAAAGTTTTAATGGAAACATGCTTCTACAGATTATGGTAAGAGGAATTTAAGAACTTGACAATTCTGCTTGTTGGTCAGTAAAGAGACCACAAAGCTACCTGGTACTTCTTTCTGACGCGTGTCTCAGCAGCCGTATGATGTCCAAGACATAGCCAGTATTTCACAATGTTACGCGTGCCCCAATCAGCAAGAGGCACACCAACGAAGTTCAGAGTGATGGGAAGTGAACCAGAAGAGAATTTCTTTTGGCGAAAGTTTTCATTGTTCAACGCAATTCTTCCAATCCAGCTTTAAATATCACAGGATAATTAATTCGAGGGGAACTTGCTTCGTTTTTGGTGACGTGCAGACGCATTGCGCCATGTCTGGCGTGAATGTGAACAACTGAGACGTCGGACTCTTCGCCTCTACCCTCCGCTTTTGCAACCGCTGACGCCCTCCTGCGGTGACTGCGGGTGACAGAGCTTTGCTCGTGATCCGCATTTCTGGGAAGATCCAACCCTTCGATGGCACGGCAACTGATTCCTATATCGGTGGTACTCAGTCTCTCAGACCCAATTATTTTTCTAGAGAAGTAGTTCTAGAATTTTTCTACGGAAATACGTGACTTAATTGTGGAATTGAGGTAATATGATTATTTGAACTATTTAGAAACTGGACTCAAATAATTGTTCACATATTTTGGTAAATATTATTGCAAATATAAAGGAAATATACTTGATCAAAAACAAAGTTTTAGATACATTCTTGACATAGGACTGCTTCTTTCAACAGATTTTTTTTGTACTTTCCCCAAGAATATTGACTTTCATTGTCCTTACATGAATAAAAAAGTCTCTTTTTGCCATCTCTGGTCTTCATACTGTTCTACTGTCAGACGAAATAAGCTTACCTGGTTGGTACGCTGGGTCTAACAGACCCCAACTCACTACAAACAGGTATTTCTAGGTGACGTCAGTTGATGCCCTGAGCCATCTCTCCCGGTCAAAAGGCTCAATACCAGTATCACCACCCGAACAGCGTATTCAAATAAAATTACATACGTATGAGTATTTGAAGTAGCGTGCTAACAATGCGGTGGCTGTGGTCAAGATTGAATTGCTTCATCCAATTTTGTAGAACCTTTTGAAAAATCGTTCAGCTCTTTGGAAGCTTTTAGAAGAATTATTTGAATTCTCTGGCAATTTGCGTGGAGTTATTACGAGTATTTTTGAGATTTTCTCAATACCGAAATACAACTACTAACGTTATTTTGCAAAATGACTCTCAGGACCCACCAAAGATATATTTGACAGATATTAAATCCATCAATTATACCTTGCAAATGGTATAATTGATGTAATAAAATGTCTGATAAAAAAGTGAAATAAAAACAATTGATGTAATAAAAATGCATTTGTATAATAAACTACAATATTCTAGCCACTTGAATACTCGCATACATAATTTTACGTGTTTAAAATAGCTAACCCTCATAAAAAGCGTGGAGAAAGGTCAAGACAACGTATTTGCAACCGTTACGTTTCAAGTGAGTCCGGAATATGCGTTAAAGTTAGGCCACGAACACTTTCCACGTTTGTTTGGAAACGGCTGCAGCAGAGACAAATCATGTCATGTTCATTTCTTCTCGACAGACGCGATGAAATTTCTGGCTTTAGGGCGAAAAGCGTGTTGCCAACCCACGCAACGTGTAAACCAAGTAGAACACGACATTAACCTACTCTGCGTGTGGCACTCGTATAAACACTTCTTTAATGCCATAGAAAGGTAAATATTACTGTTTAGTCGGCGTCTGGAATATCTGACGTTTATATATTTCAATCGATGACGTATATGAATAAGGAGAAAATGTTTAAACGATGATCCAATGCCAATGAGAAAATACAAAGCGCCTATATAAACGTTACAACACTAGTACATGCCAGTATATCTGATTATTAAGTTAGGCTTGTTAATACTCATACATTACTTAAATTCTCATCCACTTAAATTTACCTACAAAAACCTCACGCAACACTGCAGGATTTAAATCTCAGCTGATATACTATTAACTCTTCACTTACAAAACTTTCTGATACACAAGATAATAGAGAAAGTTTCTGAAACAACATTCAATTACTTTCCAAAGAATTGCATCATGTCAGAATTTCAAGTATTCAGGAAGTTATTCAGAAATGTTAAAATTGAAAAAAAATATTGAAAATAAATAATAACATTCAAGAACGTTAATATTTTCAGAAACGATAATCATCACAATTCTCCTGTAACATCACACACCTGAAAGATTTTTCTGTGCTTCCACTTCCGTCTAGAGATTTTAACTTTAAGGGTGTGTTGACAAGAGGTCCGGGCAAATAGCCTGAAACGTAAAGAGAGCACACCATTCATTTAATTTCTAAAATTACACGTGACAAGTAGCTTTGTCGTTAGATGGATTGGATTTCCCGAAAGGAAGAGAGGGCCGGAGCCCACAGACGCTGACGTCAGTCGCAGCGACGCTGTCACAGGTGTCAGGAAGCCGCTTCCGCCGGGGACACAAATGGAGGCAAACACTTGGGCGGGCGCGTTGAGGGCGCGGTCGACCAAAGTGGAGACCCGGGAGGGGACACCAAGGTAAGATCAAGGTCGAATCAGACGACGATTCTGAATACGGATACCCAAACCTGTGAAACCCTGACTTTCGTTGCCTTTAGCGTTGCTTTTTGTAGCCTCTTTGGTTTTTGTGTTGCCTTGAATTGCCCCGTGTCCTTATGAGAAGCCTTGCCTCGTCTCGTTGGCTTTCACACTGCCTGTCATTGCCTCATTGCAATTCATTGTCCTCATGCCTCATTTCCTTTCAGGCTACCTTTCATAATCTCCTTAGACTTAATCGTTGTTTTTTTGCCTCATTTTTTCGAAGACCTTTATCTACAAAATTGCCAGTTACCCTTTACGTCCCGATGGGACGCATACTCGACCATACACTAGACACCAACACACCTATGGGGTCCTCTGATCTGGGGTCAGCAGATCGCGAGACCCTCGGCGACAACATATACATGAGAGACAAGGGACAAACAACCTTGCCCAAGGCGGGACTGGAACCCGCGACTGTGCGGACAGAAGCGCTGAGTCTGTCAACGCTCTCCAAGCCCCTTCGGCCACCGAGGTCGGTCGGCTATTGCCTCATTTGCTGCCCGCAGCTGCCTGCGCACGCGGCGGAAAGAGAGGATGCGTGACGCCAGGAAGCGAACAACGGGCGCCCATCACAATGGATTTGGCGTTAGGGCAACACCGAGTAAATTTGCAAATCACATTTTATATACGAATGTCGCTCCAAAAGTTATGCACATTATTTTTTTTTAAAATATATTTTCTTTCCTCACTCTTTGCTCTTCACAGATTTCGTAGAATTATTCTTCTAGCTTAAATTCACAGCCCAGTGGCGGCTGGTGTCCCAACAGACTGGAGATTGCACTTCCATCGAATGGCAGAGATGTAATTTCAAAAATTCAAAACATGAATAATGAATAGGTGGAAACCAGAACGGTATAAGGGACATTTTATAAATTCTGAGAAATCTATTTATTTAATTCAATATTACAGTAAAGCCGTGGTGTTTGTTTCATTATTAAAACTACGGCATATTAATTGTTCTTTAACACCACGAAAATGCATCTCCAATAAAATATATCCTAAAATAAACACGTTTTCTCAGAATTTATAAAAAGTAACTTATACCGCTCTGGTTTTTTATCCATTCATATAGTAAAAATGCAAGTAATTCAAGTAAATTAATTAAAACTAAGTTAAATAAAAGTCTATATTGAAACATTACTTGCATAATTTTATGCGTCGTGTTCGTGTAAGGTAAACACCTCCAGCGCACATGGTTCTGGATTTGATTTCTACTAGGCACTCAAGATAGACTCCAGCACATTGCAACACTATTACTTCGAGACGTTTCGCTCAAATAAAATTAGTTCATTTCGAAAACATCACTGCCCTGGTGTATATAACAATAATGAAAGAGCTTCAACATATATTCGTATTCACAAGAACGCTTACAAACTGCTGACCGGCCGGCTACAGGTGCACTGGCTTCTAAGGGACTTCCATCCAGAATGGCCACCTTTACACAAAGAACTCATCAAACGTACGCTTTGAATCAACAATCCTAATATCAAATGGAAACAAATTCTCTAAATATCATAAATAATGCATTGAATATCGTCAATAACTGACTGAACTTGTTTACTTTCATTATCAAGCGAAATTCAGATAATTACATTGCAGCGAGTCTGATGAAGACAATATTGGGATTCCCCTGACACTCCTCCGGTCCCCATGCAGCACTAGACAGCGCCACCAGCTGGTTAGGCAACCAAAATGGCCTCTGTCGCCCGTGTTAAATCGAAGGGACAGAGAGTAAATGCAGTAACCCCAGTAACACAGCCGGGAGCACAGTGCAATATCCGGCAAGGCACCAAGCACCGGAGAGAACGGCAGTTGGACGCTCTTTGATTTCAAAATGATTTCATATATATCAATATTGTTGCAATATCTTGAATATTGAATGTCATTAAAAGAAAAATGTATATTGTAAGTAAATAGTGTATTGTGTTGCTACATAACAAAATAAACTATAATCGTTATTAATAATGTTAGCTGACAAAAGTATAACCGTGAAAGAATTGTCAATGAAAGTGGGTACAGAAGAGGCGAATATGTGGAGAATATTGCAGTTCAAAAAAGGTTTTTGTCAGGTGGATTCAAGGAGATAATGACACCACTGCAAAGGTCTGTAGACAGTGGCTCAGACGTGCTGTCCCAGACTTCTACCGTGCGGATGTATATGTCATTCTTCCAAGGTATCGTAAGGTAGTAGAAAGAGACGGAGAATATGCGGAGAAGTGACTTTTTGTTCGTCAAAAATGGATCTACTTTAAAAATAGCAAAGGTATGAAAAATACATTGAATGTTTAAAAAATACTGTACATTACTTTGGAATGACTCTTGTAAACTGTGAAAAAATAGCTTTGCAATATATGTTATACGATAATCATATTATTTAACAGTAAGGTTTCTGAAAAATCTTATTGTTATTGGAAGTTTCATCAATAATGTTGTTTTAAGTTATGCTTGCAATTTTTCTTTGTTTCCTTCGTTTTCTTCGTAGTCCTTCGTTTTAGAGTCAATAATGCTCTTAGCCGGCTCCTAAGAAAAAAATAATTGATTTAAGAATTACCTACCACAGAAGGGTAGGAACATTAGATTACAGAAGAATAGGAGCCGATAGATAGCATCATTACCTCGTACACACGCAAGACCAGTAGTTGTTTAGCCTGTATCACATTTGTATCATTTAAAAGAACCAATTCACATACTTCAATAAAATAGATAAAGCATTAACCATTGTTCAAATCTCCATCTCATCCCACACCTTCACCTGTATTCCACATGTACAAGTGGTTATATTGCCAATGTTATTGCCACCACAGGCCTTTCGTCATTATCGTAGTTTCATTAACGCAATTACGCAATAGTTGCTCATGTTATTGCCACCAGTACACTGTTACTGTTACTGTTACCAGTACAGCAACTCCCAACTTCGCATCATATCAACACCACCGTTGCCATCGCCGAAGCAAATGCCTCCGTGCCCTCTGTCCTCGCCACTCCTCCGTCATCGGAAATGTCGCACCACTATCATTTTTTCCCAGCCACCGTCCACCCCTATACAGCCAGCATCACCGTCCCCACCACCACCACCACCAACACCAACAACAACAACAACAACAACATTAACAACAACATTAACAACAACAACATTAACAACAACAACAACAACAATAATAACAACAACAACAATAACAACAACAACAATAACAATAACAATAATAACAACAACAACAATAACAACAACAATAATAATAACAACAACAACAATAACAACAACAATAATAATAACAACAACAATAATAATAACAACAACAATAACAACAACAACAACAACAATAACAACAACAATAACAACAATAACAATAACAATAACAATAACTCCAGTACAATCTCCACCAAGATATCGCTAACTCCAAGACCATTTCCACCCTCATCCTCGCCACTCTTACTTCCATTCCATCACTGTCACCCTTAATAAGCATATGGCGGGCATGAACGATGTATGAAAGCTCTGCAAATAGACCCCTCCGCCGGTGGCAGACGAGAGCGACGCGTTGACCGACGCGACTGCATTACATTCGCTGTGAGCGCGGCCCCGCTCAAAGGGGATTTCCCGCAGCAGCCAGCGGACGAACAACTGCGAGCGCTTTTCCCCGACAAACGGCGCTCGCGGTTGAGCTCGTGTGCACGCGCGGAGGTTGGCATCGGAATGTGCTCATGTTCAGTCAAGCCTAAAGGAAGTATTCGTTTCTTCTATATATTTCGTGTAAAAATTAGTAATATGAGATAAGGAAGTTTAATGACAACTAAACAGTAGGAAATTATATTCCTAACCTTTGTAGAAAAAATAAATTCTCACGTAAAGTGTTTTCCTGCTTCAACTTCATCGCAGGTATTTCTTCGAGATTCTCTAAAGTTCACTAAAAAATTCAGGAGTAGTGACTGAATGTATCTGAGAAGGCCTGTTTCACGATCCAAATAAAAATATCACATGATAATATCGTTAACTGTGTAAATTTCATTAATTTTTGTAATCATTGTGTCATAGTTATTGAAACTCGAAAACGGGATCGGTGTGTTATCGTGAAGAGTTCTGTGAAGATACAAAACACCATCAACTACTGAGTAGATATTACTGGCGTAACTTTTCTTGAACGATGGATTGAAGAAATGCGGGTAGAGTGGGGGTATTAGTTACGAAATCGGCCACTAGATTTTATAAAGCAATGCCAATCTCTGGAGAATCAGTCACGCCTTCCTAACATTCTCAATAATTTGCGTTCTAACTTTATCAGGAGTTCGAGGTATCTCTTGTGATAGATCCGTACCTGCTTCGGTCATTTCTTTAGATTTTTGGAGAAAATAACCAATAGAAGTTCTCGTCTTCAAAAGAAAATAGTTTCTACTTCGCGCCAGTGAAGATGTGTTTGGAATGTTGTCATCAGTGCTTGCTGCGAGCTTTCGCCTTCATCTGTTTATTGTGCCAGAGAGGGGGAAGCAAGGTCATCGTTCAAGAAAAGTTGCGCGAGTAATAGCAACAGTGCTTCTTTTAATGCCGCGTTTTCCCTGTTGCTATAAGTCCGGTGCAACCTGGCGGCGGAGGCACGAAACAGGAGGGCGAAGGCGTCGGGAAACGGCCACATAACAAGGTAGGCGGTGCGTAAAAGTAATGCAGGCGTTTGTGCTGGAACAAAGTCACGCGGTCGCCCGCAAATAAACGGCAAACAGGAGGCCGAGCGGATGTCCACGCGCGTAGCTCCAGCAGGCCGCGCTAACAATGCGGGTGTTGACGGGTGACGCGCTGCCCAACCTCTGCGTTACCTCAGAGTCTATTTTAAAGTCAACACCGCTTTGTGCGAACTCTGCCCTTGCTAAGGCGCCACTGGTACGCGGTTGTCTTCCATCGGGATTTCTTTGTGTGGGAACATCCCCCAGCTCAAAAACCCTCGTCCCCGTCAGTAATTCAAAAGTAATTTCAAAAACGTGTCCAGCAAGCTTAAGCTTTGTAATACCAAGTCTCTATGAAGCGAGTGTCTCAGCTCTGCATGAGAAGTGTAATCGGACTATGTCGTAGCCACTATGAGGTAGTTAATTGAATAAATATCGTGTTATCGTTTAACATTGGTTAATCTCAAGGCGACGACAAAGTGTCACATGTGTACTGCATACAGCAGTTATGACTTGTTTCCCGCGAGGGTACCTCAGCGCATATTTCATGCTTTGTACAAACATTTTATTTCCAAGCCATTGGCTCTGTCTTATCTAACGGAGCTGGAATCGTGCACTTTCTGCTCTGCGTCTGCAGAAGCAGGAAGATGGGTCACGTGCACTGACCTCTTACACGTTCGGCCTGCGCGCCCGATTCTGGGAAGTCCAGACCGAACCGCATGCCACCCACCATTCCCACCACTCCGTATCTCCCAGAACATTTTGAATCTGTTTATTCAATTGGACAAACAAGTCCTCACTTGTCTTAATACCCTATACTTAGGGTTACTGTACTTCCATTGCGGAAAAAGAGGACATTTCTTATAAAAAAGAGGACTCTTCATATAAAAATGTTTTAAAATAATAATTTTTAGTAATTTTTAGTGACAAAATAAATACTTCAATCATCGCTTTCGCAATCTTTCAAAAGGCCTACTTCATTATCATTACTATCTTTTTCCACTTGTACACCAGTAGTATTTGGTGGGTGATAAAATCTGCTGCAACTACTAAAACTTTGCTTTGAACCTTGCAACAAACGCTTTGAACATTTCATTTAACAAGGCTTTTCTTGTTGTCATGCTGCTTGAAATTTAAACACCGCAGAGCAGTATTAACTCCACAAGCCAGCATAATAGTGTTAACACCACAGAGCACAGAATCTATAACAAGAACCATCATCCAATAAGTTGTACCAGCTAATGGCAGAACTGTCGCATTTCATGGAAAAAAGGACGTAAACTTATATATAGATGGTCTATGGATTTATTTATAAACGAATGAAATGTTACGATGCCGGGGACTTGAAAAAGTTGAACAAAGCGCAGTTCATCATACGTTTGGGTTGCATTTAAAAGTAGTACCCACTTTCGATTATAAAAGAGGGACATTTAGTTCTTTCTTGTAAAATACACACAGACCGTTTTTCTTACTTCAAAAAGAGGACATGTCCGGGAAAAGAGGACGTATGGGCAACCAATACTTCGATAGAAACTGATATCACGCATAGGTCCATTCCACCTTCCCCTGTTTCAAAGTAGTAGGTCAAAGTGCCGAGATCAACAAGACGGGAAAGTCAGGTGTGGATCGAACGAGTAATTAAAATACGGCCCGCAACCATATTACAGGTTTTAGTTGTGGTCCTTGAGGCCTTGCAAGTTGGACATCCTTCGTCAAGTGAGTCTGCTGACCACTGACCGAAGAGTCCTCAAGTGTGTCTAGTGTACAGGTTATGAACCGGCGAGGATAGCCGAGGTTGTTAAGAATGTGGGACCGTAGCTGCCTCGGCTCGAAGGGTTGCGGGTTCGAATCCCGCCTCGGGCATGAATGTCTGTATGTGCTCGTGTTGTCCTTACGTGTCGTGTTCCCCCTACAGATACGCCAATGTAAAGAATCACAGTGGTCGCTACATAACCTAGAAGTTGACTACCAATTTAATATTTTGTTCACTTAAAAAAAAAGAGTAATATGTGTCCCCATGAGGGACATAGTGGGTAGTTTGCGCGAGTAGTCGATATCGGCCTCCCCTGGAACTGGAAAAAGCCCCAGGAAGAAAAAATAGAAACAAGCTGTTGTAAATAGAGAATACGAAAACTACGGTGATGGAAATGCTTTCAGACGCTGCGGGATATTCTGGTTTATCAACCAACTTCATTTGCCGCCGGCCTGTGGTGCTTTCTTTTGACAGCGAGTTTCCTTACGAGAGACAGACGTGCACCGCTTTGCGCATGAGGCGCCGTTAGACACCCGAACGGGAGCGACTCGGAGCGGTCGCCGCTGGCTCCGGAGGCTGGGGACGCGAACGTCGTTCTATCGATTAGAAGACACACGCCGTCCCCCTCGTCCAAAAAAGCGCATTAAACGGCCGCGTCGTGGTTAGTAAAAGGCTCGACGATGGCAATTCCCTGTTTAAAGCAACGACGGATAATTCTTTTATAACCCGTCTACGCAACAACAAAAAAATATATCTCGGGTTCCCGCAGGATTTACACTCGGCTGCGTCCCGCTCCACCGCTCTCTTCACGTGCCGGGCACCCCCCACCCCACCCTACCGCCAGCGGGGTAGGGGAGGGGAGGGGAGGAGAGGGGTCGTGACGTCACCGCCACGGGGTTCATCTCGCGCTGCGGCGGGGAAATGTCACCGAGTAATTTCACCTCTGGCCGCTCCACCGGGCGGCGCCGGCGGAGGTAAAAATAATATCTCGCCCCTGTGCCTCTCTCGCCGGCGCACTGAGCTTCCGCCCTGCGGATCCGAGCTGAATTATTTATCTGTCTGCGGGGGCCGGGGCGACCTGCCCCCTCCCCCCCCCCCGCCCCGCGCGCTCTCGCGGCGCTAACTCAAGGAAGAGGGTTGGGACGCGCCGTCGAGATAAACGAGGGTTTCCATTACTCTGAATATTTTGTCAATTACGTCTTTCTACACCATTAATACTTATTATTCGTATTGTGGTGAGTTTTCGTTGGCATTTACAATGAAATAATTATGTGAGTTGTCATTGACAACAATATTACAAGAGCAGTTTTGGAACTCACGATCTAAGCCATCGAAAGCTGCTCTTGTAAGAAACAATATTGTTGGCAATGACAAATCACAATTATTTCATTAATGCTTACTTTTCCTTGGCGAAATGAATATCCATTTGATAGGTCGTCAATGAAAACATTTTAATCCGCGTTCAAGGGTTTTATTTAAATCCTAAAACAACTGCGCACGTTGTACACAAATGTGAAACTCTCCTCAGCGAACAAACTGAGACCCCTCCGCTAATCATTTTACACACCCCTCGTCCAAAAACTGACTCCCCCACCTTTTAAGACATTTGCAAGACACTCCTCCGACGTCCCAAACGCAACCCAGAAGCACATTGAAACCCCTCATTTCAAACTTCCCTGTGCGCTCTGTCTCCCGACCTTCGCCACATACAGCGAGGTGAGCAACCGGCTTAACGTATTGTTTCACTTTTTGATATTTCATTTCATTTGTGTTAAAAAATGTATCTATTTTAATTTCATTGTTTGTATTATCTCCTTTTTTATTATCGAAAAACAAAGTTTAAATGAAACGTCATTATTTGTATTCGCTGTATTATTTATATTATCTTTTAAAAAAGTTTTTGAATCTATTTTGTATATTTCTAGACCGATGATGACGGCGAAGCCCTCGAATGTGGAAATGTTTAATATTGGGGTATAATTAAGCCGCTTCCGAAAGAGTTGAAAATGGTGATACGACTAGCAATTTTTTTTACCTAAACCCACGTCCAATTGATACATACACAAATGTTCCCTTGGAAGATGCAGGAGATCTTTATTCTCAAAAGGCTCAACCAAAAGATTCTCCATCGTTTGTTATAAACTTTGCAACAAAATAATACGCAAATACTCAACTTCCTGGCAGTTTTGTCCAGGGAATGATGGTTGATAAGTGATTCAATGACCTTGTTAATCTTTCACTTAAAGCAATCAATTTCCCCAGACCCATTTACTAAAGTTTGTAATCAAATTTTAGATAATTCCGTTTAAAGATCTGCCCACGGAATATCGCTCTCAAAGAAACTGAGAAATTGGGGGTATTCTCCTCCTATAAAGTAATTGGGAATAGAATTGATGGTATGGTAGTTAAGGAAACTATTTCTACAAACATTAATGCATCATTCATGTCAATGAAGCATCCATTGAAAAAACATTTACTGCTCCTGGGGTGGACATCAGTGAAGAATTACATAAGTACAATTGGAAGATGAACATAGAATATGAGTGAATAAAAAATTTTAACCAGGTCAAACTGTGGGGACGTAAAGTTTTGAGCAATTGTAACGTAAAATTTGTCATCCTATTGTTTCTGTACTCCCATGACTTTGAAATCAAAAATCCGCTAACTTTCCATGTAGGCATTAACAAATTGGAAGTTCTATATTGCACTATTCCTTGTCTTCCTTCAGAAGTGAGTTCTCAACTAAACAGCATTTTCTTGGCCTCGAAAGTCCACTACAATCAAGTTGGAATTTCACAATTCAAGAATATTTCGGTTATTGGTAAACGAAATTATTGTTTTTTACAATCAGAGGTAATTTCTGGTGATATAAAAAAAGGGATTGAATTAATTTTGGGATTGATATTGGATAACAATCTTGGATTAAATAGTATGCTCGGTTTTGTAGAGACTTTCAATCCAATTTTTTTATATTGAAGGCTGCAAACAATTCAAGAGGTTACCCAACACGACTTCAGAGAAAAGTCTCCGCGTAACTCAAATGCTTAAGATGTGACTTTATTAGACGTACGTCTTTTTGGCAAAGAAGAGAATTGCGCCTGCAAATAAGTTCATCACGTCTATGCAGACACCAACCTGTGTGTCGATTGGCTGCATGATGGTCCTAAAGGATGGTTCAAGTTCTTATCTGGGCTCATTGCACACAACTTGAGCAATGGGCAATGAGCTAAATTAAGACTGTTACAGTATAGTTGGTCAGTTGCTTAGAGTGTGTAAGATCATGAATTTGAAAGCGTTTTATCATCAAGTTATGATTGTCGAAAAGCATACAATTTGCCAGAATTTTGAGCTGCACGTTGTTTATTGATGTTTCCATCTATTTATGGCTGTAACATGTTAAATGTGATGAGACTCCAGTTCTTAACATAACTATTAAAATTACATCATCTAAAGGTTTCTTTGCTTATTCGGAAAAAAAATATTTTTGTCATATTGGCATTACCAATAGCAACTAATGATCTGAGCCTCTACATTATTAAAACATTAATAAAAATTATTCGAACAGTACATGATGAAGTTCATAAATTTCCATTTGTGTTCTACTTAACTTTTCTTCTACATCCTATTATTTTCTTCGTTTTTAATAACAATGCCTTTCTATTCTTTTCTTCGAGTCTTTCCGATTTTAATGGCGCCCTTCCTTCCATTGCAGATGCTCCGGGGTTCATCACTGCAGCTTCATCTTATCAGAAGACCTTCCTGGCGCCGCCCTCTGGGGCCCCGGCATGCTCTACGTGAAATACGCCTGCATGGAAGGTCAGTTCAGCTCCAATTAACCTCTATCACTACATGACATCTCTATTTTCCTACAGTAATGGCGTAGTTTGATGGACGTAGCAAATGAACGTAGCAACAGTCCTTAAATTGCACTAAATATAAGGTTATGTTCTAGATACCAAACTATTTGCAAGCAAATGTCGAATGTAAATATTATCTTCAGTTGTTTTACAACAGAAGTACAGTCTATGACAGAATGAGTTTTGTATTCTTTTCGAGAATACAAGGCGGACAACCTGTATGTCTCACGAAAAGAAACTGATAACTAGCTGCACGCGTTCGAATATTCCGCATTTCATAATTCAGTTTTAAAGTGATGGTAGCTTTATACTGGAAACAACCTTGTAACATTTCTACCAACGCATTCCACAGAGGGGAAAGGTTATGGATAAGCCACAACGTATGCCCCATTGGGACATGAAACTACCTTCGAAGGTCCAGCGCATGGTTTTCCAGTTAAGTATGATGGATACAAGAGCGGGATAGCGCAATGTGCCGTTTCCTATATAATAATATGCATATTTTAATGTGTCACCCTAAATGTGTTTGATGCAGATCTGAAGGTAATTCCATCTCCAGCAGTTGTACGTTTATGAGGATGTGTCACTTGTTTCTTGTAACTTGTACAAAATCGTCATGTTTTGTAAGCGTGTTGTGTGCTGAAGAGATTACTAATTATTTTTATTATTATTATTATTATTATTATTATTATTATTATTACGCTCATCGACACAAATAACGTGTTGTTATTCACGAAGTTCGTTAAGGTTTGGTTTCCCTGTGGCAAAATCTGAATTCCGACTTCTATAAATTGTTTCCTAGAGCACTTATTGAAAAATAAATATGGTACATTACTGAGAGCTGTTAAATTTATAATACTTTTTTATTTCCGCGCCACATCTAATTGAGATATCCTGTAAATAAAAATGAAGGATAATGAAACAACTGTAAATTGGATTTATTAGAAGATTTAATTTGAAAAACCAAAATCAGTAAAACCCATCATTAATTACTAACAATTAATATTAAAATATGTTGTACGAATTCTGTGTCGTATTCAAGTAAGTAATCAAAATAATTACAACAATTGAAACAAATATAATTACTTGGTTTCGGTTTTGTCGTACGATTCTCTAAAAAAATTGAAAACATTGAATGTTGAAATAAATATATCTTTTTTTGAGAATACCCCAGTAGTTAGATTAAAATTTCACACCCTTGCAGTAAGTATGCGGCGAAGTTTCGACAACGGAGTTTCAATGTCATTTTGTATCCGGGACTCACACATATGTATATTAACATATTGAGGACACTTACCAGAGCTAAATACCCTAAGAAGTTTATAATGGGAATCCTGATGTGTTGTTGACGTAACTACATGATGAAATAGTTGAAGCCTCCTCGTCAACTTAATGTAGTAAACCCTAAGTTGCCGAAGGTGACTTCAATGATTTCATCACAGGCAGTGTAGCAAACTGCCAGGTCAGTCATCCCGATCATTATCAAACAACGCTGTTTCCTCTGCGGCTTCAAAATGAAGGCGCCCCTTTCGCGGGCGCCGGACGTCTCCAGCAGAGAGCAGCTCCTTCGGCGGAGGCTGGGGCAGCGCCGCGTCGCGTCGCGTGCAAGAGAAGCGCGCGTTGGCCTCCTCCCCCCTCCACTGCCACCACTTCCACTTCCGCTTCCGCTTTCGCTTCGCTCTCCGCCTGCCGCTTCCCCTCTGCGACCGCCGCCGCGCCCGCGTCCCGCGCCCGCCAGCCCAAATGGACGAAGCCCCGGCGAAATATGGAGCGGCGGCGAAAACAACCCAAGGGGCGAGGGCTCCAGAAGGAAGGCGGAGAGGCGGAGATAAAAGCAGGGCAGCAGCAGGCGGCCAGGTGAGGGCGTTGACGTCGACGGGCGCGAACAATCGATAGGTGACACGACGCCACGCGCTGAAACGCAACGGAATAGCCGCCAGCTCCCGGGCCCTCCGTCCCTGCGACGTGATGACTCACGACACGCTGGGACATGACTGAGAAAAATCACAGAGAAAGACCGATATTTCTCAAAAATACGACGAAACAATTCTACCAAACCTAAGAAAAGTTCTTAAAGAGGAATATCACACAGGATTCAAATAAAAATGACATATTTGAAGACGGGATACCTGTACAAAGTTTCTGGAGCATTGCATGAGACATCTCACATGACATGTCATGAAAATCCACACCCTATCATCATAGTCATAACTACATGGTGGATTTTGATGACCAAAAACATCATCAAAAGTGATCAATAAAATGCTCTTAAAATGTTTTAAAAACCATAAAAGCGAAGAAAAGTGACGTAGAAAATTTTATCAAAACCAGTTCAGATAAACAACTCAAGCTGTCGGATATGCTACAGGTGTAACCAAGGCTTCTTCCTTTCGTTCAAGTAAACTTAGCTTGAATAATGTTGGTTTGGGCTGTTCTTTAGCAGGACTGTTCTTTCTTTAGTCATCGCAAAATATGCCTAAGATGCAATGGCAGTGATAGGCGTCATACGGGCCTTAGATTACATACAACGGGTGACATTAGAATTTCTGAGCGAAGCAATCTAACAGGCTACTCGGGAATTCTGTGGAAAACGTTAGTTGCGTCTCATAAATATTATTTGAGGCAAGTAATATTAAAATTATATTAAAATCGATACTGTACCGCGATTTACAAAATTACAATAACAATTTTCTCGGGTTCTAATTTCTTTTTCAATTGTTTAGTATTTTTCCACCAGTCCCATGATCGGTCCGCTTGACTTGCGGGGCCCCGGGCCATCACCCGGTCCGCCCACGCCCAGCGCCGGCACTGCGTGGGAGGCCAAATGGCCAGCGCGTGCAGCGGCGCTTCTCACTCAAGGGCTGACGGATGTGCGACGTCACTTTGGCCTTTACGTATTCTAATATTCGCCACACGTCCGGCACTAACTTTGAGTTGACTCATTTCACCGTTCATTGATCTCTTGACATCAAACGCTCCCTACGTGAAGTGCATGTCCACCTAGTATTTCCTAAAGTAATTCAATACTCATCCGATGGTGCTACCTGGAAGCGAGCCCCAAATAACCTTTACTTACTCCACCTCCGACATTACGTCAGACCTCCATTTATATCCCACTCTCATTTCACTGACACGACCTCTGCTACCCGAATTTGTAAGTAAGTAGCAATACGCTACGTAATGTTCATGTACATAAAGCGTTGTTAATTACCTTTATCTCTCTTCGAACTCAAGAGGAATAATTCGGACTTGGATGAGATAGCTAACACTAACATTCTCCCAAACATTTCACGGATTGGTTTCCAAAAATTTTACAATCACCGAGCGTTTTGGTAGGAAATAATTCACATATTCGTGTACGCTGTTATGTTACATCCGTACAAATCCTACATCCTCCACATAACATCTTATACCTTGAGCCCTCTTGCCAACCGTTATATTTGCTACATACAATACAATGTATTCTCTACGAACCTGACCTCTTCTCACACTGTAGCATCTCCCACTAGTTAATGACGCCCCTCGTATCTGATCCACACATTGATTCCAGAACGCAGAGGACAACTATATTTTTAACCAATATTTACTCGGCTCTAAATATTCCCTCCATTTCATTCAAGCATTTTAATAATAATTTGATCTATTGCAGTCGATGAATGGTCGTATTTTGGGCGGCATGTAGTTTGTCAATACGTGGGTCGGGTATAAAGTGACCACCCAGATTATTATCATTCTACCCTTTTATGATGACGACTGTGACCCGTTTGATAGGATTTTTTGTGTGGGTGTCCATCTCATAACGTCGACAAGCGCCCCGTTAGGTTTAAACACACACGTGACAAAAATTGTATGGAAGTTTTCATCAGAGCAGGGAGTAGATTTGTCGCCCATGGCCACAAGCTAAAATGAATGTATTCTCAGTGGAAATGTCCTTGTTTATCGGCGGGCCAGGTTGCGGAACTCAACGTGTATTTGTGTCTTTGTGCTTGCTGGCCTGTTCGCGTTCTTTTGAGGATGGACATGTCCATGAATCGAGGGGGTATAGAAGACTGGGATGACACGGAAACTAATTGTCGTAATCTAATGCAGAAAATTTGTTCTTCGGTGTTGGCAATGGTTATCCATCCATCTGTGTTGTGCACGACCTCTTCGAGCCTTCGAATACGTTGTTCTAGTCTATTGCTCACGTGTGTGAACACATTTAGAAGGTCGGCTTTGAGAGTGTAGAGAGTAGTAAGTGTAGAACAAATAGTGGGCATGTTACGAATGCGTATCAAAGCTCGTGATAAATTTTATATCTATATTTAATATATATAAAGAGACAGTGTTGAGTTGCAGCGCGATAATCTATGAAAGTAGTGATCCAATATTGACGAAACTTCAATGCTAGCTTCCTTTGAAAGTCTGGAGTACTATACGTGATGATTTACAACCATAAATATTAACATATTTACAAAATAATTATTTTTCTGAACGTTAGATCTTTTTTGGTAATGCCATTTAATTATTTTTATATTATTTACCATTTGAGTAATATTGTAGTTGTAATTCTAAAATATACTGTAGTCGTAGCTTTCTGGTGATTTAACGGTAATATGTGCTACTTGTAACCTCTAGAGTAAAATGCTCATTAACCACATCCTCACACTAAAAGAAAAATACCCAAATTGACACAAAACGAGAAAATTTTCAATTTTCCAGCACGTCGTTATTTTAAAACAACTCGCCCTCCCACGCGTCCTATTTTTTGCCATCCACCGGACCCACTTAGGACCCAATTACTTTAGAGAAGAGCACTAAGCTATTTTATTTTATACCTTTGATCACAAGCAGCGACCACGAGAGCGGCCAAGTCCGGATGCAGTAATTCCCCAACGCCCGTCGCAAAGTCCCTGCGTGCGACGTCATAAAATCACGGAATCTCAAGCGACACCGCCGACACCGCCGACACCGCCGACACCGCCGACACCGCCGACACCGCCGACACCGCCGACACCGCCGACACCGCCGACACCGCCGACACCGCCGACACCGCCGACACCGCCGACACCGCCGACACCGCCGACACCGCCGACACCGCCGACACCGCCGACACCGCCGACACCGCCGACACCGCCGACACCGCCGACACCGCCGACACCGCCGACACCGCCGACACCGCCGACACCGCCGACACCGCCGACACCGCCGACACCGCCGACACCGCCGACACCGCCGACACCGCCGACACCGCCGACACCGCCGACACCGCCGACACCGCCGACACCGCCGACACCGCCGACACCGCCGACACCGCCGACACCGCCGACACCGCCGACACCGCCGACACCGCCGACACCGCCGACACCGCCGACACCGCCGACACCGCCGACACCGCCGACACCGCCGACACCGCCGACACCGCCGTTCATCGACCGCACTCGTCGCCTTCTCAACCCTCGATCCCCCCCACGTCGCCGCGTCTCCCGAGCGCCAGCGCGGGCGGCCGCAAAGGGACACTTGAAAGGCCTCGCAAAGGAAATCACTGCGCGAAGCGAGGGGAAGCGGCGCCCTCGGGTCGTTAGGGTTAACATTAAAAGCCGCGGAAATCAAAGCGCCAGCGATCCCGGACGCGCGAATTTTGCCGGGGGTTGACGGCAAGGAGGAAGGGTCGCAAAGTTTAAGAAGGTGCAACTCGCGGAGGCGCCCTCACGTCGATCAAACGCACGTGTGTCGTGCGCGGTGGGCGTGGGCCCAAACCCACCGGCCAACCAGCGCAAGCGTATCTGCACAGTTGGACCAGTTTCCCACACAGTTTCTCGTATTAACCGGATTCAGACTGATTGTTAGTGATTCCGGGCGCGTCAACTGTTAAAGTCAATTGTCCCGTAAGCGCAGTGCATGTTTTTATCTTGAGATATGGCGGTGATCCACCCTTGTTGGATGTCGAGATCTGGCGACAAACTACCGTCGGCTAGCGGGGTTTTCCAAACAAGGTATCTCTCACCCGTGTGAAACCGCCCCAGCCGGGAAAAGCTCCTACCTGGTCTCTCGGCGTGTGTATTAGTGTAGTGCATGGAAGTGTAAATATGTTAAGGGGTAAGGGGAGATCAAGAAATGGGAAGGAAACATAGCGCGCGGTCCGTGGCCTGTTTGTTAGGGGATTGCTCCGGCATTCGCCTCGTGGTGTTCGGAGAAACCACGAAAAACTACTCATCGGAGCAGCCGCCGCAAGAATTTTTCTCCAGTCAGTGACTGAATTCGACTTAACCGACAAGCTAGTGTCTACAATCCCGACGCCGTCGGCACTCGAACCAGGGACTTCCTAGTCAGGGACTGGGGTGACATCAGTTGATGTCTTGAGCTACCTCTCTCAGTCCCGAGTCAACGTTTAATGAAAATCGTAACATCTAAACATATGAGACTGGTCTTCTACAACACATATAGACGAAAACGTTTTGTTAATTTATTTAAAAGATATATGGATCTGAATTGCATTAAACTATTAGAAAATATGCAATAATTTATGGAAAAACAAACACCTATATAAATTCAATTTCCGCCGAATATAAAACTCTTACACCGTAAATGAAGTCCTTGTGACATAAAGTTACGCAAGAATTGGCTCGTTAAAAAGACGGCGCCCACGTAAGAGCACGAGCCTCGAAGCTTCTGTGCTGCGCCTTGAAACCGCCCCCCCGTCAAATCCCCTCGCCGTAACGCCCGCAAAGGCGACGCCACGAAGACCCTCGGCACAGCATCACGAGCCACTGCCTTTGCGCCGATCGAGTTACGCTCAGGGCAGCCGCACCGACCCCCCCTCCCCCACGCCCTCCACATCCCCTATGGCCCCGCTCTCCCACGCCCCCCCGCTCTCCCACGCCCCCCGCTCTCTCACCGCCCCCCGCTCTCCCACCGCCCCCCGCTCTCCCACCGCCCCCCGCTCTCCCACCGCCCCCCGCTCTCCCACCGCCCCCCGCTCTCCCACCGCCCCCCGCTCTCCCACCGCCCCCCGCTCTCCCACCGTCCCCCGCTCTCCCACCGCCCCCCGCTCTCCCACCGCCCCCCGCTCTCCCACCGCCCCCCGCTCTCCCACCGCCCCCCGCTCTCCCACCGCCCCCTGCTCTCCCACCGCTTTATACACAAGTCTCTATTTTAACGAAATATGCAAAATATGTCCCTATAACTAAATGAAACCAACAGGAAAAATCTGCACTAACTTATTAATCTAGAAAGCATTATATTCTAACCAAATGTCAAGAAATATCACTTAGCTACGCACTCCAGCAACGGAAAAAATGTGCAAAATCATAGAAACTCGCTCCTTAATAACAACAACAATAACAACAATAATAACAATAACAATAACAACAATATTAACAATAACAATAACAACAATATTAACAAGAACAAGAAAACAGCAACAACAACAACAACAACAACAACAACAAAAGAATCACAAATCATTTCAGAACTGCCCACCTTGCCACAAATACTTTCCGACAGCCCACCGTCGCCTACAGCTCTCTGTGGTCCCACTGCCGTGCCCGTCTTTCAACCCCGACGCGCGTTTCTGATGACAACGCCAACGCTTTCCCTCGCTTTGGTGACGTTTATTTTTCTCCCTCCTCACGTTCTTGTCTTAAATTACCGCGAACGCGACACCCCCTTCCTTTCTTTTACTTTGTTCCCAGTGAAGTCCAGATCTCCGAGAAAGGTCTAACATTCTGTTTACCTCTTGGTAGTCTGACCACCCAACGCCCCCTGACGCCCGACACCAGTTTAGCGTCTCCCCAGCACATCACTTCCTCTTTCCAGCCCTCCGCTCTCGGAACAATTTCATCCGACACGCCCGCTTCCGCGTTTGATCCCCCAATTTCTTCGTTCGTTAGCTTCTTAAACGAATATCTCCATCCCTTCCGTTCGCTCACGTTCTACCCCTCACGTTCAGCCTCAATATGCCTTTACCTTCTACGTTCACGTTCGCTCTCTTCCAACGCAATCATCTTCAATTGCTTGAGATTGCGGGTGTTTCCGCAGCTGCCTCTTCATTCCAATTTATTTTCGTGCCACACATGCAGGGATCACATTTCTTCCGTTACTTCTCTTTTCAACCTTTGTCTGAAACAGGAATATACGAATACCTTCCAAAACAAAATACCACATTTTTACGCTCAGCGGCTACGTGAAATACATTCGATAAATAGACAATATATACACAGTAGAATATTATAAACTGTGGGACGATTGGGGCTAAATCATTTCCAATAACAGAGTATATTAGATCTATATTTTGTATCCTTTTTCCTAAACCTCACAACCAAACACATGATCTTTTATTTATCATCCTTTTTGTAAATAGTTTAATAACATCACCAACCCGTTTTAATTCTTCTTCTTTCTCCCGGAATTTTCATTTACCTAATTCGTTTACATCCGTCCGAATTTCTTCACTACATCCCTCTTCCCCGACCCAAAGAGCTTTCGCTGCCTACTTTACAGATAAATGTACAAAAAATAAAAATGATCCGAAACAATCTGATAAATAATTAACGAACCCATTGACGCTGATAGTAATAAAAAATTCACAAATATTTTCAGAAATAATGAAGAAGATGTTTAAATAATGTTCTAATGAATCCAAATAAGCAAGACAAGCTGTGACAAATAACAATTTATTTTGCACTTTCTCACAATATTCCTAAAGTCAAACTTACACCAGAAACAAAGCCAAATTTATAGAAGCGCCAGAAGAGTAAACTAAGTTAAATTCCTAGGTAGCCGTCCGCCAGTTGAAGTTCCAAAACGTAGCACAGACACCAACGTCCAGACGGGACACAAATCAGTGAACCAAAACACGGTCGGCAAACATTTGATACTCCATGTAGAGCACTCAGCTCAAGTATAACTTTAAGGTCAGTCCGCTCAACTATAGCTAGTCCCTTGAAGTGAATTCACAATGCAAACAATCATAAGCATGGCGTTAACATTAAAGTTAGGGCTACCTCCATAAGCGGACTCACTCACAACGTGTTCGCATAAGCATAACACGTAAGACGTTAACTTAAAAGCTTAAAAGCTTGCTTATGCTTAAGTAAGGCATAAGAAATGAACCAATCACAGTACGTTAACTCAAAACCGAGAATCAAAATAGGATCGAACTCGATGGACGAACAATAGACCAGAGTACTATAGAAGTATACTCTTTGCAAATTACTGTAGTATTATTATTACATTCAAGTAAAATATGTCGAAATTTCTTGCCATGCCAAGGAGGGACCTTAGTTTTCATCTTTAAAAAATAACTCAAATCAGAGGAAGAGTGCCGAATTCCCCACAGCCGTTCCTTTTGTACAAGCATGTATTGCCGCGGTGCGGAAGCTGTCAGATATTTTATCCTCTTCTGTGTTGATTCAGTGCCCTGAGTACGTCACGTTTCAACATCACGACGATTTTTGAAAGTTGCGAAGACTTGCATTTGACCCAAATATTGGTATGGGTACAGTTCGACTTTGGATTTACATTCTAAGGGTGTTACATTCACGAACTGCCTGTAAACAATACCTATATACTCTAGTGTATTGAACGCCTAGAAAACATGCCGCTCTTAACCGTTTCTATACTGTGATAGGAAATAGTGTTGCTAAGTTACTTTATGCCCAATACTGCTGACCCCCAAGTATTCCTAATACCGCAATGTGCGATGGTAGGAACACATTGCTTCAGCAGGGCGCAAACATTTACAAGCGAGATTTTGCTTGTTTGTGTTGGTTAGACGGCACCCGTAAATACAAACAATGGTGGGAGGAGAACATGGGAAAGGCAATAGAAGTTCTTCGGAGCAAACAAATGGGATACTTACATGCTTGAAAGGCGTTTGATGTACCGAAATAAACACTTGGAAACAACGTTTACACCAATAAGAAAAATGCAACAACATTAGCGTTTTCAAGGAAATGCTTTTACACCCCGAACTTGAAGACGACTTGTAAAAAAGTAGAGTGGAAAGAGAGAAAAGGATGTAACCAAGAATGTCAGGGAATTGGCCTTCGCCTTAGGGCCCCTTCCCACGGCGCCTTAAGGGCCTTAAGTGAGAGAAGTGATTTAAAGGCGCCTTCCCACGGCGCGACCGCAGCGCGCTTCGTTCAAGGAGCAGAGCTCTTCCGACGCCGCCACCGCCGGAGCCACGGCCGCACCGCCGCCCGCCGTGGAAGGGGGTGGGGTCTGGAGGGGTAGGTTTCGCCGACCCTCCGGCGACGACGAACAAAGGGACCGAAGCAGGTAGAACGCTGCGACCGTGGCGCAGTGGGAAGGCTCCCATTTAGCTGTGTTCTGCTAGAGGTGGCGCGTGCCTCCTCCTCCGCTTCGCGTAGCTGGAGTTCGGCGTCGGCTGCCGCAACAGCCGCCACCCGCTGCACGTGGGAAGGCCTCCATTCAAACCAATACTCTGCCACGCACCGCGCTGCTGCGAAGCGCGCCGCGGTCGCGCCGTGGGAAGGCGCCCTAAATCATCCATTTCTTAAAGAAGTTAAAGCAGCAGGGTAGAAGCGGTTGCGCAAATTTATGCGATGACATCCCCGCCTGCACTTTAGATGCCTCGACGCTACGTCGTTGGTGCGAGTAAAGGGCTTCTCCCCAGAAATTGTTAAGAATGTTTTCGATTTGTACGAGCCCCTTACGACAGATTCAAAGGCGATCCCGCAAATTGTTTAACTGTGATGAAAGGGGTGGTCCAAAACAAATCGTATAACATTATTTCACAAACAGGAAAGCGTCAGGAAGGCGCAGAATTCTTGACAGAAAGAAGTGCACCAATCTTGCAGTAGTGTGTACAAATGCAACTGTACACTTCATTGAGCCATTGCTCGTTTTCTTACGTGCCAATATGAACTGATAGAGAAACAACAGAAAACAATTTCTCGTATTATTTCTGAAACTGTAACGTGAAGTGGAGTTTCAATAAAATCAACAAAAATGAGACCTGCACCGTTCCTTTAAGTATCCCTTGTTCTTTCTATTCGTGGAAAAAATTCAAAGAATATTTGGAATATTCTTTGGATTATAATATTTGGAAAGAAAGAAGATTTGGAGCGGAGTTTGAGAAAATGTGTTTTTTGTAAATTGTAGGCAATGTTCTTAAAGTTATTTTTTCCTTGCCGACTGCAGTCGCGTTTTCTACCCAATGACCGTCGGATACAAGGTCAATGAAGTCCGCTTACTGCGTAGTAGCCAAAATTAATTCGTCGCGGTCGAGATCTGCACGTTCCCGGAGAAAATGCGGATAGGGTCGAGCAGGTCAATGGGATATGGCCTCTTTGGTTATACCTTCCACACGTTGCCAATGGGCACACTCAGATAATGAGTCGACTCACCGCAATTAAAGCATCTAAATTTTTTTACGATTTCTCATACAGCGAGACAAGCGCTTTATTAGAGTGAATAGAACTATAACTTTGCACGTGTTTTTCTAAGAGTTACAAAGAGGAGAGCGAGAAAGCTCCCATTGGATGGTTGGTTGCTTGTTAATGATTCCGGGCGCGTCAACTACTGAGTTCAACAGACCCGTAAGTGTAGTGCATGTTCTTCATCGTGCAGTGGCTGTGATCTTCCCCAGCTAATGGTGAGATACGGCGCCGACCTTCCGTCGGTTATCGGCGTTTCCCACAACCAGATATCTCCCACCACTGGGGCACCATCCCAGACGGAAGTTCTAAAGTCCACACTGGTCTCCCGGCATGTGTGGTACTGTAGTGCATGTTTGTAAGGGGTAAGGATAGTTAGGGGTAAGGGGTAGGTTTGTAAGGCGCTTTTTAGGGCACTGCTCCGGTATTCGCCTGGTGCTGATCGGAGAAACCACGGAAAACTACCGATCCCACCAGCCAGTCTGTAATATTCTCCTCCAGGCAGCGACTTCCCTCGACCTAGCTGACAAGCAAGAGTGGAAAGTCTTCCCACTGTCGGGACTCGATCCTAGGGCTTCCGGGCCAGAGGCACTGCAATGATATCAATTGATGCACCGAGTCACCTCTCCCAGTATGCTCCCAATGGAGACCTCGGTAATCAATAAGTATTGTATGCAATGATAATGGGAAAATAGGGATATAAATATAGATTACAAATACCGGAAGAAAAAAGTTACAGAAAGTAAGTTTATAAAATCAAGCACTTTTCTTTAGGGCATGATTACATATTACATTAGTTTACATAGTTATTAATCGTGTTCAATTTATTCTTTTCCTAAATTGTTGTGAAAATAAAATGCAAATATAATTCGCTAGTGAATTAAAATGTTTTTGAAATTGTATTCAGAGCGTTAAAACTAACCTTATTGGTCAGAAATGTATGCTGGTAGAGTACCTCTTTATTATCCCCAGGAGACCAAAGAATGTTTTTATCTGCTATCATACGCAGTCCCCTTCTGGCGATAGACGTATAACCCGTCCTATCTGCTATCTTGGTCACATCAATGAATATTGTAGTATTGTGAATCTCATGTAATTATGCGAAACCTGTTACGATAAACAATACGAAACAAATAATATATATATTTATATATATTTATATATATTTATATACATTTATATATATTTATATACATATATATATATATATATATATATATATATATATATTGGTTGTAGTATATAAATAGTACTGTACATTCAGTGTTTTATCATTTCAAAATAATAGAATTTGCAATATCTCTTCACACAATCACAACTAAAGTAAGTTTTTGAAAACTAGGCATCACAAGTTTCTTTCAGGTTATTGTTATTATTATTATTATTATTATTTTTATTTTTATTATTTTTATTATTTTTATTATTTTTTTATTATTTTTTTATTATTTTTTATTATTATTTTTATTATTTTTTTATTATTATTTTTATTATTTTTATTATTATTATTATTATTATTATTATTATTATTATTATTACAAACCTAATCATCCCCAGTAGGGCAAAGGCCTCCTGCGTAAAACAGCTAAGATCCTTACGCCACCTAGATTAAAATTCCAGATGGCAGTGGTAGTTGGTAGTCTTGAGTTTTACAATTATAAATTAGTCACTGATTTTCTACATTACACTAGTCAATATTACACAATCAAAGTCAGTCTATTATTCAAATTTACAATCCCTAGTCACTGATTTTCTATTGCCCTAGACTGAATGCGTTTCCACTCTTATCTGTCTTTTGCCTCTCTGTACCACAATGCCCCGCTGTTGTCCCGAAGCAATCTTCCCATCTTGTTTCGCCCAGGTTGAATCCTACTAAATGATAGCTGCGTTCGAGTGGTGGAAAGATTTTACAGAATGTCTCAGAATAAATGTCACAAATTCCTAGTCTCGTAGAGGGGTCGAAAAATTATCATTTTCGCCAATTAACACTCAGTGGGAAATTGCATATAATGGCATTAAGTGCATCGAAATATGTGGCACTTGCCCTTCATTCTTAGATAACATATTCGTGCACAGATGTTCGGCAGGAATATGAAATCTCCGTTACTACATCAGAGCGCCTGTCGAACTCGTGTGCACAGCGGGTTGCTTAAATATCCGGGGCAAATGCCGCACGTGTAAATGCGTATGAGGTTTATGAATATCGTTTATGACCATCTGTCTAAATTGAAGTTAATTAAGGTTATTGTATCGTTTAATTATAGACACTCATAGATGATAATAATAATATGTATTATTGCTTTATTCTCTTGAATTTGCAATAAGTATTATAAAGCACGTTTTTCAGACTGAAGTTTGTATCTTTAGGTACAACGCCTAAAATAGATAGTAACAATAAAACAATATTAATAAATATTGTGTAAATAAGTTACATTATTAAAACTCAAATGTACAAGATATAAGAAAGAACGGGTCAGATATTCAGACTCACCTTAACAGCATTTAATTCAAATCTATTTGAGACTAAAATTAGCAAGATATAATATTTAAAATATTTATAAATGTCATATTCCGCATTAATTGTCAAAAGATACATTGGATATAGTGAAACTTTTAACGAGACACAAGCTCAAGGGGTTGTGTCCCAGAGCGCGGTCGTCTTGCGTGGCACAGATTGAGACAAAAACAGCTGATACCAGCAACGACATATAGAGGTGGGAAGGGGGGTAACAACAACCTGGGATGGACATTAAATGTAGTAAGGTGGGAACACAGATAACAAGTTTTATTTTCCATGTATGTAAGTGAAATATTGAGATGTCTTGTTTTGTAATTTCTTTACGATAGAATTGTGTGCTGAAGGAAATATATTACATTTTCAATTGGAATGTATTGTTTCATTAAGTTTTATGAATAACGCTTTAGATATAAGTCTGGCATTTCTTTTAGGCTCACGATGAGGAAGTTTGGAACTCAAAATTATGGGAAAGTGTAATTATGTGTTGATATGATACTGAGTCTGCAGGTCACTTCATGTCATTCATTTGTTTTCGAATCCGTTTTTCCAATTGTCTTTTGGTCTGGCCGATTTACAAGGTGTGTCCGGAAAATAATACATTTTTTGTGCGGGTACTTTAAGTGTTCCAATCGGTTGGATTATGTGGGCGGGACTCTCATCTTTAAATTAACGCCTTCGCCAGACTGCACTGAGCAGACAGGATTCTGTCTCCGCGTACCCCTGTATAGTACCTGAGTCCCGAAACGCGATGCAATTGACACTCGAGTAAAGGCATGTCGTAAGGTTTTGTTCGAAATTAAACAAATCTCTAGCAGATAACCATTAATTGATTGTTCAAGCTTATGAAGTCAATCCTCTAACATATTCCCAAGTTTCGAGGTGGTTAAAAGGTCCAAGGAGGGGCGGGAAGAGATTGTCAACGAACTCCGCGCTGGACGACCATCAACCAGCACAACCGACAATTTGCCCCGTGTGCGCGATCAGTTAAATTCTGACCATCGGTTGAGTGTCCGAATGATTCTCAACATTCCCAAAACAATTTTACACAAACTGGTAACCGATATATTGGACATGATTAAGGAGTGCGCAAAACTTGTTCCCAAGATGCTGACGGACGATCAGAAAAAGAACCACCATCGCGTTCGTGAGTATCAGGTGAAAAGCAACTTGACAACACTGTCCCACCACACTACAGTCCGGGCATGGCTCCGGCCGACTTCTTTCTCTTCCGAGGATGAAGACCGCCCTGAAAGGAATCCGCTTGGATCGATTGATGCCGTCCAAGACGCTCTCGCAAGGCCCTTTCCGTGGTCTCCGTTGACGTTGACCTCCCATGCCCGTGCGTGGCAGAGTCGTTTGAAAAATGGATGCCCAAGAGAACCACTTCGAAGAGTATTAAACGTTTATAACAATATCTTCAATAAATATACTGCTTTCAAAAAATTGCATTACTTTCCGGACACACCTTGTATGTTATGTCGCAGTATACACATGATATGGTATACTATACTATACATTACATTATCTTACTCCGGTCTGGATAAAGGAGCCTTCCCGTTGTTAATTACATTAGCTTTAGTAGTAAGAGCGTTAACTACACTTAAGTTTAGATTCTCGCGGGTAGCGTGGTTCTTGACATTAACTATGACGTATGAAAAATTGAAGAAAATTACTTCAGGTGACTCAGAAGGATTGGAATCGTAAGGTGCAGTGTTGCATAAAATTGCCATCCTTTTCTTTTTACTCATATTTCCTGGTAAAATAGGGAGGTAATTATTTTCACTCAAAATCTGAGTTTCTACGGACATGTTATTTCTATCGAATTCGAGATTAGCAAGATTTTTTAATCTTGTATACCCTGAAACTAATTAACTACTATCTCTTTTAGCCGTTGTACCTGAAGAAGTAGACACATTAGTCTGAGAAACGTTCTTTATAATATTTATTTTAAAAACAAGTGCATAATGTAATAAAACATTATATAAGTTTTGGTCTATAATTTAAGGATACAATAACCTATTAATTAAATTCATATAACTCAATTACAAGATATTTCCAATTATGTGTTAAAAATGTAAAAAGTTGATTAAAAGTTATAATTTTCGACCCTTCTACATGACTTAGAAGTTTGTAACATTTTTTCTGATTCATACAGTATACCTAATGTATCATCTAACCTTTCTGTTGCCAAGAAGAGAATGAAAATTGAACCACGAGCAATATTTTCTTATTTTCGAAAATGCATTTATGCCAATTGGACAGAGGCACAACAGTAGATAAGCACTTTTAAAAGATGTGATCTTTCAAGAGAAGCAGAAGGGAATTAGTGAAGTTGATTTAATTCGGCAATAAAATAATGAAAATTATATACATTTTATATTAGCAGGTCGCAGACAATACCAAGAAAGTGATGAAAATTGTCAACTGGAAAATACATTGAAATGTTGAAATTAAATGAAAAAATGTTGAAATGAAATGAAATTGAAAAAAAGAAGTGACACAGTGTTTTATGTGTCATCAAGGACATGGATAGTACGAGGAAAAGAACAAATTGCATCTTGTTTGTACAATAACGTTATTACCTTTTCAATATAGTTTTCATCCGTTTTGCCATACTGCCGCAATCAGTGGAGGGACCAACATTGCGAATAGAAATACTCATGCATGTATCTTAACTACCCGTTCAAATAGTTTACACTAAGACTCAAAAATGGATTGTTCGTGGAGTAGCTGTTGTTTGCTCCCCTCCCTTCAACTGTCTGTTGCAATTTGAGAAAGGGAGCCCTGTTTTTTAATTGCGTTTCAAATATTTCTAAGATAGAATAAGTGTTTAATATTTTTTCATTCACTAATAATAAAACACCGATTTCATTCACTAATAATAAAAGATCGAGGGAAGGAAGCAAAAGGATGCCTCAGAAAAATATTTCATTCACGATACCTTTCAAATTATTGACTTTGCTGGGATCAAATTATTTATTTATTTTGCTACAGTATCTTCCACGCCATTTGACATATTCATTTCGTCGCTCAATTGCAAATCTTCCTTAATAAAGTGCTCTTTTACAGATCCAGAAGTAAGCGACTTTATAGTTTCGCACGTAATAATTACGTACAATGAATGCCAATTTATCTCATTTCACAATATTACCAACACTTGCTCTTTATTCCTTGCTTCTTATTCGCTCTATATCGTTTTCTTAAATGTATTAAATAAAATCAACAGAATAAAATAAAATGTTACACACTACGATAAAGGTACATCACTCGCCGATGACCTCGCTTGAGAGGCAATATCTTCCTCTTTTAGATTAAGAATATCTCTATAGTCTACTTTAATAAATAAGTATAATTTGAGATATATAAAATAGCTGGTCAAGCGATACATTATTTAAGTTATAAAATAAATCAGTAGGTAGAAGCCGGAACCTTCCTTGAAGTGAAGAAGAAGAAGTAAAAAGGGTGGATGGCACTATAAACGATTAACCAAAATTGCAAAGCCCACTTTTCAAGATATATTCATATATTACAACGTATTAATGAATTTCCCGGTATTAAGACTATTAAAATGATTCATGGGAAACGTGATAAAGGTATTTCTATTACCTTCCAGGTTGAGACAATTTAGCCAATGTTATGTAGAATAACATTTTTTTTTCTCGCGAATAGGCCAACTAGGACCACGCGTTCATACATCCTGCATTTACCGTGGCTCAGTATCATATATCGCGGTAGCAGGTGCATGTATCAATTGGGGGGGATCAGTATTTTTTTTTTTTACTAAATCCAATTTTTATCCCCCAGGGTTGTTAGCTCTGGGGGTATGAAAGATGAAATGATGATGATAATGAGGGGTGAAAGGACGACACACTCATACAAACACACAAATACACCCATGCCCGAGGCGGGACTCGAACCCGCGATCTTCTGGTCCGAGACCACTCCGGCACTACTGCCTTAGCGATCTCGGCCATCTGATCGGCATAAAATAACATTGTATATAACATTTTGTAGAAATCGTCCCTGTTCACAAAACTTATACAAAAGCACTCATATATCGAGTTCTGAAAAGGATTCAAATAACACCAAATAGATTTCCTCCATTATGAAATATTGTTTGACGCGTCACCCTTACCGCCTACCTTCACATTAAGTTATTAATTATTCTGTCGGTAATAAAACTTTGCATTCAAAATATATTTCTTCCTTGATTCATTTTCGAGAATACATTATGTTCGTAAGCTATTTTGTGTATATTTTCCATTAGTAAGATAATCTGAACTACAATTGCGTGCGCCCGTGTGATTGTTGTATAATTATCAGCCCAACAAAATCGAAGGCATCATAGGCTGATCTTCAAAGCGCAGGAGGTAGGTACCCGGACGAAACAAGACTGGGGCGGCGTGTAATGCCGTAGTCTGGAAAAGACAGTTTCTCTAAATGGCGAATTAAGGAAGAATGAAATCATCCATTAGCTTTACGCAATTCCCTCCAAGTGGCTCTTTATTTTCAAGCAATTGTTTCTGTGTTACGGAGTAGGTAGGAGAAACGTCCTCGAAGATAATTTTCGTGACAAAAGAAATACGAAATAATAAAATTTGAAGCTCTCGAGAAAAACAAGTTTATTGTTATAGATTATTATTATTATAATTATTATTACGCTTCAAATATACGTAGTTATCACTCTCTAAAGAGTTCCTCGAATATTTACTTTTTGCTAAATTAAATTTATTTCCCAACGTTCTGAATAAACTCTCGTAATAGATTTTTGATTGACACGCAATTTAAAATCGTTATGCAAAAACGCAGTTTTTTAAACTTTTTTATTTGTAATTCACTTCAACCAATAGTGTCAAGATTTAGGATGAACTCTGAATTAAAACATTTTATTAATATGAAGGCCTCAGCTACGTTATTTACGTCAATGTTATTACAATTTTCGTCATAAATCCAAGAGTATAAATGGTAGAGAATTCATTCACTAAAAATAGAACCATTTCGTGAGATAAAATAAAATC